>CM074719.1:607919017-608398675 GCA_037306005.1 Rhinophrynus dorsalis
TTGCTTCATCCCCTTTATACCCTTCTACACTGGGCAGTGATGGGTGGGGGGGATTGCTTCATCCCCTTTGTGCCCTTCTACACTGGGCAGTGATGGGTGGGGGGATTGCTTCATCCCCTTTGTGCCCTTCTACACTGGGCAGTGATGGGTGGGGGGATTGCTTCATCCCCTTTGTGCCCTTCTACACTGGGCAGTGATGGGTGGGGGGGACTGCTTCATCCCCTTTGTGCCCTTCTACACTGGGCAGTGATGGGTGGGGGAATGCTTCATCCCCTTTATACCCTTCTACACTGGGCAGTGATGGGTGGGGGGATTGCTTCATCCCCTTTATACCCTTCTGCACTGGGCAGTGATGGGTGGGGGGGATTGCTTCATCCCCTTTGTGCCCTTCTACACTGGGCAGTGATGGGTGGGGGGGATTGCTTCATCCCCTTTGTGCCGTTCTACACTGGGCAGTGATGGGTGGGGGAATGCTTCATTTCCTTTATGCCCTTCTACACTGGGCAGTGATGGGTGGGGGATTGCTTCATCCCCTTTATACCCTTCTACACTGGGCAGCATTTGGGGTGCTAGTGCCAGCCAGTGAAGCCCACACTAAATTCATCTTTATAACACTCCACCACAAAGTCTAGATATTATAACATATTTAATTCAACGTATATAAAATTGCACAGGTGCTAACCAAAGATTTCCATATTTATTTATTTGGTGGATTACCATACAATGGGGTCTATAAAGAGCGGCCATAGGATTGGGGAACCCCACAAAGCATGCTGTGATGTTCCACTTGCTTGGGGGAAGTCAAGGAGGGCATATTCATTAGAAACAGGGGGCTCAGAGGCACTACTAAGATGATGCTTATATTGCCTTCATAATACTTTCTAGTGAAACATTTAAATAATAATTGTTCTTTTGATGTCAAAATGACACTTTGGTGACAAAATCTAACAGTTCCCATCAAAACAAGATTCAACTGAAGGGCTGAATAATGTGCGAGAAGTCAATCACATTGCTGTTTAATGCATTCAGGGACAAATACAAATTTGCTTTGCCTTTATGTGAGTTTTTAACCCAATGATTGCTAGAGCCCTCTCGAATGCCTCATTTAAATTAATGGGAAGTTTGGCAATAAGTTTAGGTCTCACCTGTGCTGATCTCTACAGGGATTTCCTCCTCCTTACACAGCTGGGGAAAGAGCCCATCTCCTGGCTGCATCTGTGATAAAATGAGGCCATTAGGATTTTTCTGGTAACAGGTGGGCTATTATAATAGATTACAATATATAGTTTGAATGATTCAAATGATAAAGAATAAAACATATAAGACTATCCCAAAAGCTGCACAGCAAAAGGAACACTGAACTCCATAGTGGTGTCCAAGGCAGAACCTATCAACAGCTCCTTAGCAATGACATAAGTGTTAAGCTTTGGCATAGTAGTCTCGCCTGAAGACTGATTATTTTGTAAGAAAATTCAGATTGTTTGGGTTGACACAGCTGTACCAGTAGCTCTTTGATGGTCACCTTGGAACATGCTCGTCATTGCTAAGAGGTCTGATAATGTCCTTCTATTGAGCTGCCAATCCTCTCAAGCGGTGGTCTGGCGTTGTGATTAAGTCTGTGGAGGCAGAGTGCTTCGAGTTCTCTACCCAAAGGGACCTGCATTGGTGCACAGTTCCAACATCATGGCCAACCCTGCCACAGCTCAATGATCCTGGCCCTCATCTGTCTATATAAGAGGATAAACTAAAGGTAAACACATTTTACGTATAACTTAACTAATTAGCACAATGATTCTAGTCTCTGATGAAGTACTCACGGTAAAGCGCACAAAAGTGTAAGGTATTAGTGTATGGTATCCTTTTAAAAGGTCTCATGCACTTGCGTGCAACCAAATGACAGAGGAACCATGTCGCTGTAATAAAAATGGCGACATGAGAATCTCGCCCAGCATAAAAGCACGAGGTTCTCACTTCGCCTCTTTAAAAGCCGCTACCTTCAATATACTGGCCGCAGCATCCAAGCAGCATGCAATTGCATATAATGACGTATGACACTACAACTCCCATCATCCTTATCTTGTCTGGTGGTTCGATTGCACTTCACACCATTGCTTTTGTTGAGTGCCAGAGGAGCCGTGAATGAGCGATCCCCTTCTTTGTGTGCGGAATGGCTTCCACACACAGCCAATGATAGGAGTGGCACATACCGGTAGACCTACATACTGGAGACAGAACCATATTCTTGATGATTTTGTACTCTAGGAGTATGAAGGATCTCAGAGTTGAAACACAGGGTTAATGTCTTTGCAGCTAACAGCAAGTCTGCCCAGCTGACGATATTCGTACATCTAATTTGTTATCCACGTCATATGCCTTATGTATTTGTTTATTTCAGTCCTGCCATACATTGCCCTCAGCACTATAAATAAAGAGGTGTGAGATGATCATGCCCAATGAATAGGAAACGCGTCATGCACAGGTGCCTCTAGTTGAATAGGAAACACATCATGCACAGCCGCTTTCCGATGAATTGGAAACGCATCATGCACAGCTGCTTTCTGATGAATAGGAAATGTGCCATGTAAAGTTGCCTCCCAAAGAATAAGAAAAGCATTATGCACAGGTGCATCCAGATGTACAGGAACTGTGTCACGCGCAGCTGCCTCCAGATGTACAGGAAATGTGTCATGCGCATGTGCCTCCAGATGTACAGGAAATGTGTCATGCGCAGGTGCCTCCAGATGTACTGGAAATATGTCATGCGCAGCTGCCTCCAGATGTACAGGAAATGTGTCATGTGCAGGTGCCTCCAGATGTACAGGAAATGTGTCATGCACACTGCCTCCAGATGTACAGGAAATGTGTCATGCACACTGCCTCCAGATGTACAGGAAATGTATCATGCACACTGCCTCCAGATGTACAAGAAATGTGTCATGCACACTGCCTCCAGATGTACAGGAAATGTATCATGCGCAGGTGCCTCCAGATGTACCGGAAATATGTCATGCGCAGCTGCCTCCAGATGTACAGGAAATGTGTCATGTGCAGGTGCCTCCAGATGTACAGGAAATGTGTCATGCACACTGCCTCCAGATGTACAGGAAATGTATCATGCGCAGGTGCCTCCAGATGTACAGGAAATGTATCATGCGCAGGTGCCTCCAGATGTACCGGAAATGTGTCATGCGCAGCTGCCTCCAGATGTACAGGAAATGTGTCATGTGCAGGTGCCTCCAGATGTACAGGAAATGTGTCATACACACTGCCTCCAGATGCACAGGAAATGTGTCATGCGCAGGTGCCTCCAGATGTACCGGAAATGTGTCATGCGCAGCTGCCTCCAGATGTACAGGAAATGTGTCATGTGCAGGTGCCTCCAGATGTACAGGAAATATGTCATGCACAGGTGCCTCCAGATGTACAGGAAATGTGTCATGTGCAGGTGCCTCCAGATGTACAGGAAGTGTGTCATGCGCCAGTGCCACCAGATGTACAGGAAGTGTGTCATGCGCAGGTGCCTCCAGATGTACAGGACATGTGTCATGCGCAAGTGCCTCCAGATGTACAGGAAGTGTGTCATGCGCAAGTGTCTCCAGATGTACAGGAAATGTGTCATGCGCAGCTGCCTCCAGATGTACAGGAACTGTGTCATGCGCAGGTGCCTCCAGATGTACAGGAACTGTGTCATGCACAGCTGCCTCTGCATGCCTCCAGATGTACAGGAAATGTGTCATGCGCAAGTGCCTCCAGATGTACAGGAAATGTGTCATGCGCAAGTGCCTCCAGATGTACAGGAACTGTGTCATGCGCAGCTGCCTCCAGATGTACAGGAACTGTGTCATGCGCAGCTGCCTCCAGATGTACAGGAAATGTGTCATGCGCAGCTGCCTCCAGATGTACAGGAAATGTGTCATGCGCAGGTGTCTCCAGATGTACAGGAAATGTGTCATGCGCAGGTCCCTCCAGATGTACAGGAAATGTGTCATGCGCAGCTGCCTCTGCATGCCTCCAGATGTACAGGAAATGTGTCATGCGCAAGTGCCTCCAGATGTACAGGAAATGTGTCATGCGCAAGTGCCTCCAGATGTACAGGAAATGTGTCATGCGCAGGTCCCTCCAGATGTACAGGAAATGTGTCATGCGCAGCTGCCTCTGCATGCCTCCAGATGTACAGGAAATGTGTCATGCGCAAGTGCCTCCAGATGTACAGGAAATGTGTCATGCGCAAGTGCCTCCAGGTGTACAGGAAATGTGTCATGCGCAGCTGCCTGGAAATGTGTCATGCGCAGCTGCCTCCAGATGTACAGGACATGTGTCATGCGCAGGTGCCTCCAGATGTACAGGAAATGTGTCATGCGCAGCTGCCTCTGCATGCCTCCAGATGTACAGGAAATGTGTCATGCGCAGCTGCCTCTGCATGCCTCCAGATGTACAGGAAATGTGTCATGCGCAAGTGCCTCCAGATGTACAGGAAATGTGTCATGCGCAAGTGCCTCCAGATGTACAGGAAATGTGTCATGCGCAGCTGCCTCCAGATGTACAGGAAGTGTGTCATGCGCAGGTGTCTCCAGATGTACAGGAAATGTGTCATGCGCAGGTGCCTCCAGATGTACAGGAAATGTGTCATGCGCAGGTGCCTCCAGATGTACAGGAAATGTGTCATGCGCAGGTGCCTCCAGATGTACAGGAAATGTGTCATGAGCAGGTGCCTCCAGATGTACAGGAAATGTGTCATGCGCAGCTGCCTCTGCATGCCTCCAGATGTACAGGAAATGTGTCATGCGCAAGTGCCTCCAGATGTACAGGAAATGTGTCATGCGCAGCTTCCTCCAGATGTACAAGAAATGTGTCATGCGCAGGTGCCTCCAGATGTACAGGAAATGTGTCATGCGCAGCTTCCTCCAGATGTACAGGAAATGTGTCATGCGCAGGTGCCTCCAGATGTACAGGAAATGTGTAATGCGCAGCTGCCTCTGCATGCCTCCAGATGTACAGGAAATGTGTCATGCGCAAGTGCCTCCAGATGTACAGGAAATGTGTCATGAGCAGCTTCCTCCAGATGTACAAGAAATGTGTCATGTGCAGGTGCCTCCAGATGTACAGGAAAAGTGTCATGCGCAAGTGCCTCCAGATGTACAGGAAATGTGTCATGCGCAGGTGTCTCCAGATGTACAGGAAATGTCTCATGCGCAGGTGCCTCCAGATGTACCGGAAACGTGTCATGCGCAGCTTCCTCCAGATGTACAAGAAATGTGTCATGCGCAGGTGCCTCCAGATGTACCGGAAACGTGTCATGCGCAGCTTCCTCCAGATGTACAAGAAATGTGTCATGCGCAGGTGCCTCCAGATGTACAAGAAATGTGTCATGTGCAGGTGCCTCCAGATGTACTGGAAATGTGTCATGCGCAGGTGCCTCCAGATGTACAGGAAATGTGTCATGTGCAGGTGCCTCCAGATGTACAGGAAATGTGTCATGCGCAGGTGCCTCCAGATGTACAGGAAATGTGTCATGCACAGGTGCCTCCAGATGTACAGGAAATGTGTCATGCGCAGCTGCCTCCAGATGTACAGGAACTGTGTCATGCGCAGCTGCCTCCAGATGTACAGGAAATGTGTCATGCGCAGCTGCCTCCAGATGTACAGGAACTGTGTCATGCGCAGGTGCCTCCAGATGTACAGGAACTGTGTCATGCGCAGGTGCCTCCAGATGTACAGGAAATGTGTCATGCGCAGGTGCCTTCATGCACAGGAAATGTGTCATACGCAGGTGCCTCCAGATGTACAGGAAATGTGTCATGCGCAGGTGCCTCCAGATGTACAGGAAATGTGTCATGCGCAGGTGCCTCCAGATGTACAGGGTGCCTCCCAAGGAATACGAAAAGTGTCTTAAACAAACACAGAGACTGCCACACACATATCATCACAAAGTGCCACAAAACAGCCATAAACACACCGTCACAAACACACAGACTGCCACACACATATAGTCACACACACAGTCAAACACACAAACTGTCTCAGACATACCACCACAAATATACAAACTGTCACACACAAACACCCTGACTGTCACCCAAACTGCCACACAGTCACACACATACTGCCACAGACATACAGTCACAAACACACAGACTGTCAACCAAACACATACACACTTCACTGAGGGTAGCAAAACACTCACTCATTTGGAAGTCTCCCACTCAGTCTGTTCTCTTCCCGTGTAATGAACTCCTTTGTTATTTGACATCGGTGAAATGAACCAGTAGTTACTATGGAGATCTAGAATATCTCAGGATCAATATGAGAAGTGGACCTGTGACCTGCATGTTACATCTTAGACTTGTTCCTTGTAGGATATCTAAGCCTGCAGTTTCCTACCTGATAATCCTGTGTGGTCCTGTTATCTTCTTCTGTACAGTCCTGTGAATAAGGATGGATGGGACGTCTTTCTGGTGTATTTCTATTACTGGATTCATCTATAGGAAATAAACAGTGAGTAATTAGTCTGGTTATATATTTTTAACAAATGGTGAGTCAATCACTGTCCTGCACAGGTACTGTATGTGTGAAATATTAAAGGACAATTATAACATTTTATTTCACTAAGTCTACTATGATTGCAATACATTGTATTTGAGAGGAAATTCAAAGACAGTTCTCCGTAGAATGTGATAGAAACAGCCGAATCATTTCCTGCCAGTTAGCACTCTCAGGAAGTAATCACACTGTAATTCACTTTCTGATAATGTAAGCGGTTGTTACATTTACATTAAAGAGTTCATAATAGATTAAAAAAAAAAACAACAACAAAAAAACAGAGCTCCAATTGCTTTACATACTTTTTTGAGCATGTACAGCGGTATGACAGTAGCATGTGATGTGTAGTTCAAAAGCAATTTAATTATAAAGGATCCCCCTCCCCCCCTTTTACCCATGTCACGCTGTCTCCAAGCCGGTCAGGATGGACAATCTTTAATGAGCATAAGGAAAATCATGCCCTCCTTAGTCAAGAGGGGCAGGGTTTTCCTTATAGTCAGTGTATGAAGATTGTCCCTTGCTGCGAGTTGTCTGGTCCGATGACCGGATTCCAAAACTGTGGGGAGGCAGCTAAGGATAGGTAAAAGGTGTGTGTGGAGGGGTCACATAATAATTAAATTGCTATTGAAATACACATCACATACAATTTTCATACCGCTCTACATGCTCAAAAACACCTGTAGGGCAATCAAGCTCCGTTCATCTAGTACTATCCCTTTAACAGTGCCTTCTAGTGGCCATATTCTAATTAGTAATTATGTTACATTCTATTTGAGAGGAAAGATAATGACACACAGTGCTCCATAGAATGGGATAGAAACTGCTGAGTCATGCTGTCAGAACCATCAGGAAGTAAACACTCTGTAATTTCCTGGTTATTGAACTGTAATAACTTTTGAATAAAACACCCGAAAACATTGTTTTACTATAACACAGGTTTTCATAAAAATTTGTTACTGCTACTTTAATGCAAAGTCCAGGGCTGCACCGTGTTCCTGTCAGTTGTTGTAGTGTCAGTTTGGCTTGAACATAAATTGGAGTCACTGTCTCTCAGCCACAAACTTCCAGCATTAAATGCACAGTCCCCATAGACCCTCTGTATCAGGCTTTTAATCAGAAAAACCTGTCAAGGGGGGCAGGGTTTTCCTTATGGTCACAGTAAGAAGATTGTCCCTTGCTGTGGCCTGTCCGGTTAAGAGAGCAGATTCCACATCTGAGGTGAGCAGCCTTACACTAGGTAAAAGGGGTGGGAGGGGGATACTTTATCATTCAATTACTCTTGAACTACAATTGTGACAGTATTGAAATAACACTCTTCATGGCCCAAATACTATGAAGATTAACCCGTTAGTGACTGGCCGTGCATGTGGCCGGCACTTAACGCCCGCCGAACATTTTGGTTTCATTTGTTTGAACGACTTCCGGGACGTACATGTACGTCCTCTGTCCACCTGGAACATCCGCTCGGGACGTACATGTACATCCTCTGACGGTTTTATTGTGAAACATTACTATCCCTTTAAAGGGATAGTAATACTTTGTTTTATCTTTATTTTATTTTGTAGGCATTAAAAAAACATGAAGAACGATAAGTCTTATCTCTCAAACCTTTATGGTTTGAGAGATATTCACAAGCAAAGTTTCCCCTCCCTCCCTTTTACCTAGTGTAAGCCATCTCTTCTCAGATGTGGAATCCAGTCCATAGATCAGACAGATAACAGCAGGGGACAATCTTCTTCCTATGAGAACAATGAAAGCCCTGCCCCCCTTGACAGGTTTTTCAGGTTTTTCCCTTATCTTAATTGAAGATTGTCCCTCTCTGCAGTCTACCTGGGCACCTCCCTTCTGATCTGGCTGAGCAGTGTTACATCAGTAAAAGGGGTGGGAGGGGGATATTTTGTCATTGAATTACTCTTGAACTACAACTCTGACAAAATTGAAATAACACTCTCCAAGGTCCAAATACTATGATGATTAAATTGGAGCTGCTTTTATTATGAAACATTACTATCCCTTGAAGGCAAGCACCCTTGTGTTTACTTCATTACAAATCCCATATACATGTGTGGGAGAGGACAGCCTTCATCTTGTGTACTGTGGATTTGCAAATCCTACATTTGATCAATGGGAGTTCTCGCTTTTAATATTCCAGCTTAATATATCAGGGCAAGTCTGTTTTCCATTGTTATAATTTCAGATGCTCTTATTATTTTTTTTTTAATTAAAAAATAAATGTTTAAACTGATTTATCAAATCTCAGTGACCTCATTCTAGTTACATGTCTGAGCACGAACTATTAACCCTTTGAGTGCCAGAGGGGTACGCAACGCATTGCTTTGCAATGCGTTGCGTACCCCTCTGGCACTCAAAGGGTTAAATGTAGTCTGCTTATACACATATCTTTAGATTATAGTCTTTGATAACTTTAGGAGAAAGGGCCTAGGCAGCCATAATCCAAAGGGTTGTGTAGGAATTTTAGGAGCGATCATGCTTCTCAGACTGATCTTGATGACTTTTTTGACTAGTTCAGCAAAATTGTGTCACTTATGCAGACATAACAAACACATCAACAAGATTATGAATACCCCAGGTATATTATTACTGTACATTAAAACTTGATGTAGATTATGTGGACCTCTCCCATCGAATGGACATTTAAAGAGGAACTTTAACCTTCTATAAAGTCACCCTCCAATAATTCAGCATATGGCGACTAGCTTCATTATAGTTCTATTATATCTCAGAAGTACCCAATTCTGAAGTACCCTTAGTTTTCGGAAACCAGAAGCCAGGCATCAGCGTAGACATCTTGTCTTAGAGACATCTGTGAGCCTGAGCCGTCCATCCAGTCTCCTCTAGGGGGCATTGCACTGTGCCTAAAGGCACCAGAAGGGACTGAAGGAGCAGGCGCGCAGATGGCACTAACCTGGCCGTCAGTCTCACAAGATTAACGATTTCTTCAGAATCGGGTACTTCTGAGATCTAAAAGAACTATTATGAAGCTAGTCTCCATATACTTAATTATTGAAGGGTGACTTTATAGAAGTTCCACTTAGAGATGCACCGATACCGATTTTTGAAGACCGAGTACGAGTACCGATACTTTTTTCAAGTACTCACCGATACCAATTACCGATACTTTTTTTGCGGTCATTTGCCAGTTTTCCAAGTACCTATATGCTTTAGGTACTTGGAAAACTGGCAAATAACCGCAAAAAAAAGTATAGGTAATTGGTATCGGTGAGTACTTAAAATACACACACACACACACACACACACACACACACACACACACACACACACACACACACACACACACACACATACATACATACACCACCTCTTGATTCTCCCTTTTTTGACTCTTTCTCCCCCTCTTGAGTCCCACCTCTTGCTTCATTCTCCCCATCTTGAGCCCCCTCCTTTTGCCTTGGCTTTTTCTCTCCCTTTTGATCCCCCTTTGTCCCCCTCCTTGACTCTTGATCCCACCCTTTTGCGCCTCTCTCTCTCTCTCCTGATCCTCCCTCCTTTTGCCTCCTCTTGTCCCCCCTCCTTCTGTCTCCTGATCCTTCCTCCTTTTGCCCCCACTCTCTGCCTCTTTCACCACCCGCTGCCACATATATCTTGCCTCCCTTACCCTCCTCTGCCGGGTGCTCGCTGTTCTCTCGCGAGCCCTGGCAGAGGTCAGCGTCGGAGCATTGCCACGGTAACCTGCGGCAACGCTCCGACGCTGCAGGAGTGAGAGAGGTGACCGGGGAGCATTGTGAGCAGCTCCCCGGGCTCCCTCTCTGCAGCACCGACCCTGACACAGGGTATCGGTGCTGGCATCGGCCGCATTTGCTCGAGTACAAGTACTCGCGCAAATGCTGGTATCGGCACCGATACCGATACCAGCATCGGTATCGATGCAACCCTAGTTCCACTTTAAAGGGGATCTATAACCCCTATGCAAGTTTGTCTAAAAAGCAGGTTTATATAGAGACAAGCTGGAATAATATATTCATTTTGTTTTTTTATATAATAATTGCTTTGCAATGCGTTGCGTACCCCTCTGGCACTCAAAGGGTTAAATGAAGTCTGCTTATATACATATCTTTAGATTCTAGTCTTTGATAAGGGCCTGGGCCTGGGCAGCATAATCCAAAAGGGTTGTGTAGGAATTTTAGGAGCGATCATTCTTCTCAGACTGATCATGATGACTTTCTTGACTAGTTCAGCAAAATTGTGTAAGCATGTAAGCTGGAGCACTCTCATTGGCCAGAGACCACTCCAGCTTACATGTAGAAATCCTCCTCTGACAGACTGCGGTGCAGAGCTGTAACCACAGCCTGTACGGAAGTAAGGGCACAGGATCATCTATACACACTTAATTTCGGCCAAACAAAAGGAAAATAATATTCCAGCTAGTCGCAATATAAACCTACTTTTTGACAAACTTGCATAGAGGTGATAGGTCCCTTTTAAATTTGATTGACAGTAAATCTCTTCTTACCCATGATCTTGACGGTCAGTTTAAGGGACTTCTGGTCAACATTGCTCTCCTCTATCAGTGAGTTAGGTGAAGGCTCTATGATGGGGCTCTGGGTCCTGCAGAGCCTGTCTCTTACACAAGGCCTGCTGCTGTCTGTGATGTGGTCGCTCTGTTTCTTCACAACCATATAATCCTACATAGTGAAACATTAGGAATGTGTTAATTGGTGTACAAGACACCTATTATTTGTGGAGAGAAGAGCAAATCTTATTAACAGTGAACTATATAAGTGGCTACTGCATTGTTTAAAAGAAAGACTTACCTAGGTAGGAGTCCATCATACAGCAGTCAGGCCTATCCATATAACTACTGTGTGTAACAGAAGCACTTACCTAGGTAGGAGTCCATCATACAGCAGTCAGGTGTATATATATAATTACTGTGTGTAACAGAAGCACTTACCTAGGTAGGAGTCCATCATACAGCAGTCAGGTGTATCTATATAATTACTGCGTGTAACAGAAGCACTTACCTAAGTAGGAGTCCATCATACAGCAGTCAGGTGTATCTATATAATTACTGTGTGTAACAGAAGCACTTACCTAGGTAGGAGTCCATCATACAGCAGTCAGGTGTATCTATATAATCACTGTGCGTAACAGAAGCACTTACCTAGGTAGGAGTCCATCATACAGCAGTCAGGTGTATATATATAATTACTGTGTGTAACAGAAGCACTTACCTAGGTAGGAGTCCATCATACAGCAGTCAGGTGTATCTATATAATTACTGTGTGTAACAGAAGCACTTACCTGGGTAGGAGTCCATCATACAGCAGTCAGGTGTATCTATATCATTACTGTGTGTACCAGAAGCACTTACCTAGGTAGGAGTCCATCATACAGCAGTCAGGTCTATCTATATAATTACTGTGTGTATCAGAAGCACTTACCTAGGTAGGAGTCCATCATACAGCAGTCAGGTGTATCTATATCATTACTGTGTGTACCAGAAGCACTTACCTAGGTAGGAGTCCATCATACAGCAGTCAGGTCTATCTATATAATTACTGTGTGTAACAGAAGCACTTACCTAGGTAGGAGTCCATCATACAGCAGTCAGGTGTATCTATATCATTACTGTGTGTAACAGAAGCACTTACCTAGGTAGGAGTCCATCATACAGCAGTCAGGTGTATCTATATCATTACTGTGTGTAACAGAAGCACTTACCTAGGTAGGAGTCCATCACACAGCAGTCAGGTATATCTATATAATTACTGTGTGTGACAGAAGCACTTACCTAGGTAGAAGTCCATCACACAGCAGTCAGGTGTATCTATATAATTACTGTGTGTAACAGAAGTACTTACCTAGGTAGGAGTCTATCATACAGCAGTCAGGTGTATCTATATAATTACTGTGTGTAACAGAAGCACTTACCTAGGTAGGAGTCCATCATACAGCAGTCAGGCCTATCCATATAACTACTGTGTGTAACAGAAGGACTTACCTAGGTAGGAGTCCATCATACAGCAGTCAGGTGTATGTCTATATAATTACTGTGTGTAACAGAAGCACTTACCTAGGTAGGAGTCCATCACACAGCAGTCAGGTATATCTATATAATTACTGTGTGTAACAGAAGCACTTACCTAGGTAGGAGTCTATCATACAGCAGTCAGGTGTATCTATATCATTACTGTGTGTAACAGAAGCGCTTACCTAGGTAGGAGTCTATCATACAGCAGTCAGGTTTATCTATATAATTAGTGTGTAACAGAAGCACTTACCTAGGTAGGAGTCCATCATACAGCAGTCAGGTGTATCTATATAATTACTGTGTGTAACAGAAGCACTTACCTGGGTAGGAGTCCATCATACAGCAGTCAGGTGTATCTATATCATTACTGTGTGTACCAGAAGCACTTACCTAGGTAGGAGTCCATCATACAGCAGTCAGGTCTATCTATATAATTACTGTGTGTAACAGAAGCACTTACCTAGGTAGGAGTCCATCATACAGCAGTCAGGTGTATCTATATCATTACTGTGTGTAACAGAAGCACTTACCTAGGTAGGAGTCCATCACACAGCAGTCAGGTATATCTATATAATTACTGTGTGTGACAGAAGCACTTACCTAGGTAGAAGTCCATCACACAGCAGTCAGGTGTATCTATATAATTACTGTGTGTAACAGAAGTACTTACCTAGGTAGGAGTCTATCATACAGCAGTCAGGTGTATCTATATAATTACTGTGTGTAACAGAAGCACTTACCTAGGTAGGAGTCCATCATACAGCAGTCAGGCCTATCCATATAACTACTGTGTGTAACAGAAGGACTTACCTAGGTAGGAGTCCATCATACAGCAGTCAGGTGTATGTCTATATAATTACTGTGTGTAACAGAAGCACTTACCTAGGTAGGAGTCCATCACACAGCAGTCAGGTATATCTATATAATTACTGTGTGTAACAGAAGCACTTACCTAGGTAGGAGTCTATCATACAGCAGTCAGGTGTATCTATATCATTACTGTGTGTAACAGAAGCGCTTACCTAGGTAGGAGTCTATCATACAGCAGTCAGGTGTATCTATATAATTACTGTGTGTAACAGAAGCACTTACCTAGGTAGGAGTCCATCATACAACAGTCAGGCGTATCTATATAATTACTGTGTGTAACAGAAGCGCTTACCTAGGTAGGAGTCCATCACACAGCAGTCAGGTGTATCTATATAATTACTGTGTGTAACAGAAGCACTTACCTAGGTAGGAGTCTATCATACAGCAGTCAGGTGTATCTATATCATTACTGTGTGTAACAGAAGCGCTTACCTAGGTAGGAGTCTATCATACAGCAGTCAGGTGTATCTATATAATTACTGTGTGTAACAGAAGCACTTACCTAGGTAGGAGTCCATCATACAGCAGTCAGGTGTATCTATATCATTACTGTGTGTAATAGAAGCGCTTACCTAGGTAGGAGTCTATCATACAGCAGTCAGGTGTATCTATATAATTACTGTGTGTAACAGAAGCACTTACCTAGGTAGGAGTCCATCATACAGCAGTCAGGTGTATCTATATCATTACTGTGTGTAACAGAAGCACTTACCTAGGTAGGAGTCCATCACACAGCAGTCAGGTATATCTATATAATTACTGTGTGTGACAGAAGCACTTACCTAGGTAGAAGTCCATCACACAGCAGTCAGGTGTATCTATATAATTACTGTGTGTAACAGAAGCACTTACCTAGGTAGGAGTCCATCGTACAGCAGTCAGGTGTATCTATATAATTACTGTGTGTGACAGAAGCACTTACCTAGTTAGGAGTCCAAAACACAGCAGTCAGGTGTATCTATATAATTACTGTGTGTAACAGAAGCACTTACCTAGGTAGGAGTCCATCATACAGCAGTCAGGTATATCTATATAATTACTGTGTGTAACAGAAGCACTTACCTAGGTAGGAGTCCATCATACACAGACAGGTGTATCTATATAATTACTGTGTGTAACAGAAGCACTTACCTAGGTAGGAGTCCATCATACAGAAGTCAGGTGTATCTATATAATTACTGTGTGTAACAGAAGCACTTACCTAGATAGAAGTCCATCACACAGCAGTCAGGTGTATCTATATAATTACTGTGTGTATCAGAAGGACTTAGCTAGGTAGGAGTCCATCATACAGCGGTCAGGTGTATCTATATAATTACTGTGTGTAACAGAAGCATTTACCTAGGTAGGAGTCCATCATACAACAGTCAGGTGTATCTATATAATTACTGTGTGTAACAGAAGCACTTACCTAGGTAGGAGTCCATCACACAGCAGTCAGGTATATCTATATAATTACTGTGTGTAACAGAAGCACTTACCTAGGTAGGAGTCCATCACACTGTAGGAGTCGGTCATACTTTAGTCAAGTATATATGTATAATTAGTGTGTGTAACAGAAGGATTTACTTATATAGGAGTCCACCATACAGCAGTCAGGTCTCTCTATATAATTACTTTGTAAATAAACCTATATTATATTGTAGTCTACACCTGGACTACCTGAAATCTAATAAACTGATCTAGGAAAAAAACAACAAAACAAAACAAAAAAAAAACACACACACAACACATGGGTAGAGCTTTTCACTAAAGCTTTTCTTATTGCAGCCTATGTATAGTGAAAGAGTGTAAACTAAATTCAGAATACAAAGGGAGGTCAGTACATACAGGTAGTGCCATTTCTTAACAAATGTTGATCCACTTCATTCTCAAGTATCCAGTAAAGATCAGTTCTAACCATCTTCCTCTCTACAAGTTAATTTCCTACATTATCTCTGTATCTTTTTCCCATTATCCATGGACATTTCTCTCGTTGGATGTCTACTGTAATATTAAATAATATTAAAGTGTGGGGTCCTGATGTGTGAAGCTTCTTCCTCTCTCTCCATCCTCATTGCATTTCATCAAGATAACAGAGTGTGTGGAGGACAGAGATCAGTGAGAGGAGCGAGTGTGCGGAGGACAGAGATCAGTGAGAGGAGCGAGTGTGCGGAGGACAGAGATCAGTGAGAGGAGCGAGTGTGTGGAGGACAGAGGTCAGTAAGAGTAGCGAGTGTGCGGAGGACAGAGGTCAGTAATAGTAGCGAGTGTGAGGAGGATAGAGATCAGTAAGAGGAGCGAGTGTGTGGAGGATAGAGATCAGTGAGAGGAGCGAGTGTGCGGAGGACAGAGATCAGTAAGAGGAGCGAGTGTGCGGAGGACAGAGGTTAGTAAGAGGAGCGAGTGTGCGGAGGACAGAGATCATTGAGAGGAGCGAGTGTGTGGAGGATACAGACCAGTAAGAGGAGCGAGTGTGCGGAGGACAGAGATCAGTAAGAGGAGCGAGTGTGCACAGGATAGAGATCAGTGAGAGGAGCAAGTGTGCGGAGGACAGAGATCAGTGAGAGGAGCGAGTGTGCGGAGGATAGAGATCATTGAGAGGAGCGAGTGTGCAGAGGATAGAGGTTAGTAAGAGGAGCGAGTGTGCGGAGGACAGAGATCAGTGAGAGGAGCGAGTGTGTGATAGAGATCAGTGAGAGGAGCGAATGTTCGGAGGATAGAGATCAGTGAGAGGAGCGAGTGTGAGGAGGATAGAGATCAGTGAGAGGAGCGAGTGTGAGGAGGATAGAGATCATTGAGAGGAGCGAGTGTGCGGAGGACAGAGATCAGTAAGAGGAGCGAGTGTGCGGAGGACAGAGGTTAGTGAGAGGAGCGAGTGTGCAGAGGACAGAGATTAGTGAGAGGAGCGAGTGTGCACAGGACAGAGATCAGTGAGAGGAGCGAGTGTGCGGAGAACAGAGGTCAGTAAGAGGAGCGAGTGTGCAGAGGACAGAGATCAGTGAGAGGAGCGAGTGTGCGGAGGATAGAGATCAGTGAGAGGAGCGAGTGTGCGGAGGACAGAGATCAGTAAGAGGAGCGAGTGTGCGGAGGACAGAGATCAGCAAGAGGAGCGAGTGTGCGGAGGACAGAGATCAGCGAGAGGAGCGAGTGTGCAGAGGATAGAGATCAGTGAGAGGAGCGAGTGTGCAGAGGATAGAGATCAGTGAGAGGAGCGAGTGTGCGGAGGATAGAGATCAGTAAGAGGAGTGAGTGTGCACAGGACAGAGATTAGTGATAGGAGCGAGTATGCAGAGGATAGAGATCACTGAGAGGAGCGAGTGTGCACAGGACAGAGATCAGTGAGAGGAGCGAGTGTGCGGAGGACAGAGATCAGTGAGAGGAGCGAGTGTGCAGAGGACAGAGATCAGTGAGAGGAGCGAGTGTGCGGAGGATAGAGATCAGTGAGAGGAGCGAGTGTGCGGAGGACAGAGATCAGCGAGAGGAGCGAGTGTGCAGAGGACAGAGATCAGTGAGAGGAGCGAGTGTGCGGAGGACAGAGATCAGCGAGAGGAGCGAGTGTGCAGAGGATAGAGATCAGTGAGAGGAGCGAGTATGAGGAGGATAGAGATCAGTGAGAGGAGCGAGTGTGCAGAGGATAGAGATCAGTGAGAGGAGCGAGTGTGTGGAGGATAGAGATTAGTGAGAGGAGCGAGTGTGCGGAGGACAGAGATTAGTGATAGGAGCGAGTGTGCGGAGGATAGAGATCAGTAAGAGGAGCGAGTGTGCGGAGGACAGAGGTCAGTAAGAGGAGCGAGTGTGCAGAGGACAGAGGTCAGTGAGAGGAGTGAGTGTGAGGAGGATAGAGATCAGTAAGAGGAGCGAGTGTGCGGAGGACAGAGATCAGTGAGAGGAGCGAGTGTGTGATAGAGATCAGTGAGAGGAGTGTGTGATAGAGATCAGTGAGAGAAGCGAGTGTGCACAGGATAGAGATCAGTGAGAGGAGCGAGTGTGCGGAGGATAGAGACCAGTAAGAGGAGCGAGTGTGCGGAGGACAGAGATCAGTAAGAGCAGCGAGTGTGTGGAGGATAGAGATTAGTGAGAGGAGCGAGTGTGCGGAGGACAGAGATCAGTGAGAGGAGCGAGAGTGCGGAGGACAGAGATCAGTGAGAGGAGCAAGTGTGCGGAGGACAGAGATCAGTGAGAGGAGCGAGTGTGCAGAGGACAGAGGTCAGTGAGAGGAGTGAGTGTGAGGAGGATAGAGATCAGTAAGAGGAGCGAGTGTGCAGAGGACAGAGATCAGTGAGAGGAGCGAGTGTGTGATAGAGATCAGTGAGAGAAGCGAGTGTGCACAGGATAGAGATCAGTGAGAGGAGCGAGTGTGCGGAGGACAGAGATCTGTAAGAGGAGCGAGTGTGTGGAGGATAGAGATTAGTGAGAGGAGCGAGTGTGCACAGGACAGAGATTAGTGAGAGGAGCAAGTGTGCGGAGGACAGAGATCAGTGAGAGGAGCGAGTGTGCGGAGGACAGAGATCAGCGAGAGGAGCGAGTGTGTGATAGAGATCAGTGAGAGGAGCGAGTGTGTGGAGGATAGAGATCAGTGAGAGGAGCGAGTGTGCGGAGGACAGAGATCAGTGAGAGGAGCGAGTGTGCGGAGGACAGAGATCAGTGAGAGGAGCGAGTGTGCGGAGGACAGAGATCAGTGAGAGGAGCGAGTGTGTGATTGAGATCAGTGAGAAGAGCGAGTGTGTGGAGGATAGAGATCAGTGAGAGGAGCGAGTGTGTGTGATAGAGATCAGTGAGAGAAGCGAGTGTGTGGAGGATAGAGAACAGTGAGAGGAGCGAGTGTGCGGAGGATAGAGAACAGTGAGAGGAGCGAGTGTGCGGAGGATAGAGATCAGTGAGAGGAGCGAGTGTGCAGAGGATAGAGATCAGTGAGAGGAGCGAGTGTGTGTGATAGAGATCAGTGAGAGAAGCGAGTGTGCGGAGGATAGAGAACAGTGAGAGGAGCGAGTATGCGGAGGATAGAGAACAGTGAGAGGAGCGAGTGTGCGGAGGATAGAGAACAGTGAGAGGAGCGAGTGTGCGGAGGATAGAGATCAGCGAGAGAAGCGAGTGTGTGGAGGAAAGGATACAGATTGGTGAGGTAAGTGTGTGGGATTTAGCAGCAGCTTATTTCTTCAAGTTCATAAGAGTTTTAAATCCAGTAGCTTCCCTTGCACACGTCTCTCCCCTTACTAATCCCCAAGTCTGCCAAAACACAGTTATTTGACATTTCAGCTGTTCAGTCATGTACCCACATAATCCATGGACCTCTATGAACCCAAGCATCTCAATTTTTTTGAGATTACATTTCTTCCTGAACAATGATTTGCTTCTAGATCCAAAATGACTGGCCCACAGGCTCCTAATGTATTACTGAAAATAAGAGCAATGTCATCGTGATGTTTTATAGTGGGTCTGATTGAGCAGTGAAGGTCTCTTTCAGGTGTCCCTTGTGTGTGACAGAGAAAATCAGAGTCCAGACAAAAAAGAAGATGATAATGGGAGGGATGGCAAATAGAGGAGAATGTGATAATGGAAAGGAAGAGGGGCAGGAGAGAAGGTGCCAAATGTGAGGAAGCGTAGATGGAAGTCTGTGAATAGTAGATACGTGAAACTGTTTGCAGAGATTTTCACAGGACCTCCCCTGCCCAATTCTGCAAAAATCACACCCCCCATGCAACTCCTTGTCGGGATTTCCTCAGGACTGGGCCCACTTCCCAGTCCAGTCAACAACATGTCCCCTCCTTACTGCAACCCCTGGGTGTGCTTACCAGACACACAGAAGTCTTCTTTTATTTATATATATATGACCAAATAAAATCTCCCATTCTCCTACTATAAGACCCATGTGTGCTGCCCTGTTTTTTTTTTACTTCTAGATAGAGAGATATACAAACATACACACTTAGAAGAACAAATTAGAAAACGGTTAGCCCTCTTGATACTGATATCTAAAAAGAAAGGTGTGCTAAATAATGTGAGGAGTGGTTATGGACAGGACACTTTGCTGTATCCCTCCTTAGAGTAAAACGTAGACTATGTGGCCCTGTACTCTATTTGAGTTTGACATGCCTTTTCTACCGAATCTCTCACCTCTCCAGTCAGCAGAAAGATAATCTCCAGGGTGAGATTCAGAATCTTCTCATTCACCTGATTCTTGTCCTTGTTCATCACCAGTGAGTTATAGAGATGCTCAGAGAATTCATTCTGGTCCTTGTTGTTGACATGCTCAATCTTGTGGGAACCTCTGCTGAGAGGGGAAAGGTTGCACTGAATTAAATGGAAGATTGGTAAGACATCACTCTGCGTTTATATATGCGCTTTTATGCCTTTTGCTGTATTTTATTTATCATTATATATCTTAAAGGGATAGTAATACTTGCAAATTACTAATCCCCATATTGTAGCTTTGTTAAGAGGAAACTTATTACCCCCAGTGTCATATCTCAAACCCTTATGGTGTGAGAGATGATAGCGCTCAAAGTTCCCCCTCCTTCCCCCTTCCCTGACTGAACGCTGACTGCAGGGGAAGCTGTCGTTCGACAGTCTTATGTGCATCAGGCGGCTCTGCAGCTGAGCCGAGATCACGTTTATAAAAAAGAATTCTTTCACTGAAGCAGTCTTCAACGTGTGCTTTGTTTGTGCTTGGTTTGCAATCACACGTAGAAGACTGTTTTAGTGAAAGATTTCTTTTTTATAAACGCAATCTCGGCAATGCTGCAGAGCCGCCTGATGCAAGTAACACTGGATATCCCTGCAGTCAGCGTTCAGTCAGGGAAGGGGGAGGGAGGGGGAACTTTGAGCGCTATCATCTCTCACACCATAAGGGTTTGAGAGATGACACTGGGGGCAATAAGTTTCTTTTTAAAGGGGAACTTTCACCCCTTAATAACTAAATCTCCCTTTACTGCTGACCTGGCGACTAGCTGCTTAGTAGCGCTAGTCGCCAGAAAACTTACCCCGTTCTCAAGATTTCGCCGTTTGAAAGGATCAGGAAGCACGGACGTCTCTTCACAGTGACGTCCGTGCGCCTGCGCTGTCAGTCCCTTGTGCACCGTACGGTGCACAAGGGACTGACAAGGGACTGACAGCGCAGGCGCACGGACGTCACTGTGAAGAGACGTCCGTGCTTCCTGATCCTTTCAAACGGCGAAATCTTGAGAACGGGGTAAGTTTTCTGGCGACTAGCGCTACTAAGCAGCTAGTCGCCAGGTCAGCAGTAAAGGGAGATTTAGTTATTAAGGGGTGAAAGTTCCCCTTTAACAAAGCTACAATATGGGGATTAGTAATTTACAAGTATTACCATCCCTTTAAGTAATCATAATATATATTATGTAGGAAAGGAGAGGGAAGAAAAAAAAAAAAGCATCACCCCTTTTGCAGGATCAAATAATAGCTTTAAACCACCACCGATTCACCTCAAGACTGCATACTGACAAGTATAATGACTAAAACCCTACTTGGGTAGGTCACAGTTTAGGAGCATATTGGGACTACAAAGTTTCACAGAAACAGCTATAATCTCAATCTGAGTTAATTGGACATCAAAGGGCTGCTCCTCCAAAACTCACTCTCCCAAGTGGCAAAGAACATGCAGAGCACAAAGAAAGAAGAGGGCTCCCAACAATGTAACTCTTTAGATTACATCCTATATGATAATTCGCTAAAACCTGTGTAACGATGCAGTCATGCTCAGTAGAGACTGCTGCACGTGCTGCAGTCATGCTCAGTAGACACTGCCCACGCAGCGGCTGATACAGAGCTGGACTGTCCGAAGGAGCGTCCAGTTCTGTATCAGCCGCTGCGCAGGCAGTGTCTACTGCGCATGACTGCCTCGCGACTGGCATGCAATGGCCTGTGTAACGGGCTCTTCAACTACTATTATCCTCCTATATAATAATTTGCTAAAACGTGTGTAACGACGCAGTCATGCACAGTAGATACTGCTGGACGTGCTGAAGTCATGCACAGTAGAGACTGCCTATGATGAGGCGTCCCATTCTGTATCAGCCGCGGCGCAGGCAATCTCCACTGAGCATGACTGCACCGCGACCGGCTGGCAGTGGCACTGTGGCCCATGTAACGGGCTCTTCAACTAGTTATATTTATTTAATCTATATAAAAGCATTATTATAGATAGGGAAACATAATATACCCCTGTCAGAGAAAAAGAAGACAGACTTTTTCTCAAGTGAGGCATGTCCTGTGTCCCCCACAGACTCAAAGAATATAATTTCTATATTGACATATGGGGGACACAGGGATCATGGGGTCATCCCAATGTTGTACACAAATTTTGATGAGGGAGGAAATGAAAACTTGGAATGAATAATAAAGGCAGCCACCACACCTGACAAAACTTATGGTACAACCATAAAAACTCGAGTGAAAGGATAACTTAATCAAAAGGCCTAAGGAATATAGATAACAATAGTAACTTTTTCTCCAAATCCTTATCATTACGGATTCTTTAAACTGCTATGACTGCCTGTAGCACCTGGACACCTCCACAATGCTCCTAATCTCCATGTTGCCCCACATCATCTCCATATTGCCCTCACATTGCCCCCATCATTGCCACATTGCCCCCATTAACTCCAACTTGCCACCATCATCTCCATATCACCCTCACATTGCCCCCATCATCTCCATATACAATATTGCCCTCACATTGCTCCCATCAGCTCCATACTGCCCCCATCATCTCCATATACCATACTGCCTTCACACTGCCCCCCATCAGCTTCACATTGCCCTCACATTGCCCCCCATCAGCTCCATATTGTCCCCATCAGCTCCACATTGCCCTCACAATGCCCCCCATCAGCTCCACATTGCCCTCACATTGCCCCCCATCAGCTCAATATTGCCCTCACATTGCCCCATCATCTCCATATTACCCTCACATTGCCCCAGTGTCCGTTTCCTACCTCTTCCCTGGTGGTCCAGCAGCAAGAGAGATCTGTGCCTCCTCCTTCTGCACAGAGCTGTAGCTGCTGGAGCTCCCGCTCGGTCTTCAGTAATGTAGCGCGCTGGGGGATGATGTCATCTCCCAGCGCTGTGTATTATTAAAAACCCGACGAGGAAGCGCAGCAGCTACAGGTGTGTGCCGAAGGAGGGGGCAAGGACCTGTCTTCATGGCACCGGGCGGGGAGGTGACAGGCGAATTTAATTAAAAAACAAAAAAACAACCACACACATGATCCCAGTGACAGGCACCCCTCTGTTGGGTGCGCCTGTAGGCAGATGCCTACTCTGCCTAATTCTAAATCCGGCCCTGGCTAAAACATCAACCTTGCAATGTGTTGAAAAAGTGTTAACCAGGCAGCTGCTTTCCACAACTGACACCAAATTTTTGTATTCTCACAACTCACTGTGCGTTCTAGTGGAGTGACCTGCGATCTGTAGAGGGATGAGTTTTGAACTGATCATAAATCACCTGTCTGATGGTAGATTTCATCCAAATTACCAGATTGTTTTTCTGTGACGTAAGACTCTTTTCTGGCCCTCTGAGATAACAGAGTATCCATTTTTGGAATGATTTTCCCAATCCTGCTGATTCCTACCTGGAAATTTGGGTAGGAGTGGAAGCAGGGGTGTGTGTTGCGCTGATCTCCTAGCTCTGCTGGCTGAGAGATCAATAGTTGGGGGGGGGGGGCACCAGAAGGGGTCCTGATGGCCCCTAACATGGTCTGTATAAATAAAAACCTTGGAAACTACAGACTTCCCAAACCAATTGCTTTGCAATGTGCTGAACAGCAGCTGGCAAAGCCAAATGTTGAACACACTGTGTGCAGGGCAGCAAGTATATAGACTTAAGGGAGCTCAATGGACCCATATAACAAATGTGCATTTGGACTCGAGGAGTGGTTGTCTGCTTTGATGACAAGTCTGGCTCCTAAATTTTTGTATTGGCTCCTACAGTCATTCCAAATTTATCAAGCTCTGCCTTGAGTAGATCAAATGGTCTAGTTGACAGATGTTCATACCAGGGAACTCTCTCTTCAGGGGTGTGGCTTAACTGGTGCATCACAAAAGTGGGCGGGAAGTGAGAGGGACTGAGTGGGGAAGAGGAGAAGTGGGAGGAACAGGGTGGAGAAGGAGCAGAAGTGGGAGGAACTGGTGGGGGAAGAGGAGAAGTGGGAGGAACAGGGTGGAGAAGGAGCAGAAGTGGGAGGAACTGGTGGGGGAAGAGGAGAAGTGGGAGGAACAGGGTGGAGAAGGAGCAGAAGTGGGAGGAACAGGTGGGGAAAGAGGAGAAGTGGGAGGAACAGGGTGAGGAAGGAGAAGGGTGGGAAGGAGCAGAAGTGGGAGTGACTGGGTGGGGAAAGAGGAGAAGTGAAAGAAACAGGTTGGGGAAAGAGGAGAAGTGGGAGGAACAGGGTGGGGAAGGAGCAGAAGTGGGAGTGACTGGGTGGGGAAAGAGGAGAAGTGAGAGAAACAGGTTGGGGAAAGAGAAGTGGGAGGAACAGGGTGGAGAAAGAGGAGAATTGGGAGGAACAGGGTGGGAAGGAGAAGAAGTGGGCAGAGTTTCAGAGGAAACATCCAAGAACTGGACAATCAGCCTCTGTGCCCAGAGATCCGGTAATGCACTGTCAAAATCGGAGTCTCCCTGGCAAATCCAGAGACTCTAGACTTTATAAAAGTCCTGCTTGTGTTGTAGGTATTAATGTAGTGATATATTTGTTGTTCTATATTAATGGTTCCTTGAGGACTGATTGGAACACATTTTGAGAACTTTAAGGGTTAATATTTACAAGGTCTCAGGGTCAACTAATCTAGAAAATCCGCAGGTAATATTATGCCTCTCTAGCATTCAAATGCTAACCCCTCGACAGTCAGTTGAGTAGCGTCACATACCCACTGGCACTCAATGAGTTAAAGGGCCCATTTCAAGCAGTGGGTATTTTACTTGAGCCTTAAAGTACAGCTAAAATTGCCCACAACTGCTTGCCTATTTATGACTATTTTCTATATACAACTGCGCTAGTACAACATCAACCAATAAAATGGCCGCGTACCTCCGATATAGCGACATCTCTCTCACTGTAGTATTGATAACAGTATGAGGGGAAAGTTCACGGTGACGGTAATCCGGCAGTTGGCGGAACTTCTCTTTCAGACCATGAAGTCCGCTCTGTGTGACATCACACGGTTACCGGGATGTTGGATACCGGAAGTGGAATAAAAACAAACGTCTTATGGTGCTATACTGAAAAAGTCAGCTAGAATGGTCATGTGATGTTTATGTTGACGTCATCAAGCTGCGCCTCCCAGTGTACTGGGGTTATCTATTTCATAAGTTCTTTTGGGCAGGTCGGTAGCATATTGTACTTGTTTGTGTACGTATGACCCGGGTGAGCGCTACTCACTGGAATGGGGGTTACTGACCGAGAGCTGTGCCATTGCCCCCACTATAGACCAGGGCTGGGCTACCTGAAGCCCCCCAGTGTTCTGATGGGACTAACTGAACATAGTCATAAAATACCTTTGTAATCTGGACACAAGACATGGGTTCATAGTCACATCAGATCCTTTATCTGGGCTGCTGTAAAGTTTTCGTACTCCCGTGGCATAACACACAACATTTCACATGGCCAAAGAGGGACAACCGTGTTTTAGGGGCACACCTGGGAACTTTCCAAATGAGCTGACCCTGAGATCTTTGGAATATTAACCCTTAAAGCTTCCTATAATATAGATTTTATGCTATACGTACCTGCTTGCTCTAACTCGGAAGCGCTCCAATCGGTCTGCAAGGAACCTTTAACAAGTTACAACCTAGAGATTTCACTGCCTAAACACAAACAAGATCAGCATTACATGTCTTACTGCTTTTCTGGTACAAAGGGCACCAATGTAGATACTAAAGAAACATTTAATGGTGGCAAATTTTGTAGTAGGTATCCATACCTCCCAACATTTCAAATGGCTAAAGAGGGACACTTTTGATTCAGGTAGTGGATGCGGGTGTGTGGCTGGTGGGCAGGGCATAACCAAGCATTTTTAGGTTATTTCATGAACTATCGCCACCTATTTGTGTAACCTAATAAATGATTTATAACAAGACCAAAGTATTTTATTTACACAGACTGATTTATAAATACATATACTGAAGTTGAAACAAACAATAATATGAGTTTTATTGCTGTAGAGAAAAATTATACACTTATATGCACACTACAAAGCCTGATTCCCTAAAAAGAGGGACATCAGGGTGGGAAAGAGGGACAGGGGGATTTGGGTCAAAAAGAGGGACACTTGGGAGGTATGGGTATCACAGACCTCTCTCACCCTGAGATTTGGGTCTAAACCCTGAGAGTTCCCAGGTATGTTTAGGGGGTGTGGCTGATGGGGTGGGTTATCAAGACATTTTAAGTTATTTCGTGACTGACTGGCACTTCTTTGTATCACTGAATAAATGATTTAGAACAAGAGTATTTTATTTACAGACTAATTTATAAACACATCTACTGAATTTGATATGAAGATTGTGAGTTTTATTGCTGTGCAGCAATGTGATACATTTATATAGAAACCACACAGTCTGATCTCCTAAAAAGAGGGACACCAGGGCAGGAAAGAGGTACTTTGCTCTCATAGAGGGACACTTGGGAGGTATGCCATGGAAATCTCATTCTGCAGAGCTGCACAGGAGCTAGTACGACCCTAAAATGTGTTTTGATTAACCTATTAAGGGTGAACATGGGTCCTGTACTGCCCTGGCCAATATCAGATTTTAAATGCGTATCCCAGGCAGCTCCCTTCAATACTAGAGATAAAACAGCGGCACCATTCTCAGCCCAAGTAAGAAGCTGAACTCGCCACCATAAGTATTGCATGGAAACAAGGTGCTGAATGGATAAATGAGCTGAAATCATCAATGTTCAAGAATAGAAAGACTCCAATGTACTCAAAATTGCTTCCTTTAAAATAACGTGTTTATTAACACTGAGGATGACTGTCTCACGCGTTTTGCGTCTATGTATTAAGCACAATACGTGCAAAATGAAAGTCATCCTCAGTGTTGTGCAACTTTTTGAATAAAAAACTGATTTTAAAGGAAAGTGACATATGTGCTGGCCTTTAAAAAATGACCTCTGCACAGAGTTCTACACATTAGTGGGAGAACCGATCTCCCTTTAGTAACACTGAACAGGAGTTGCAGCCAGGGCCGCCCCAAGACATTGTGCTGCCTGGGTCCAAGGATGAAATGCTGCCCCCACCAAAACCATGCCCACATCAATTATATACATTTAACCCTTTGAGTGCCAGAGGTGTGTGCAACGTGTTGTTTGTGAGTGTATGTATGTCTGTGTGTGCATGTGTGAGTCTATGTCAGTGTTTGTGTCTTTATGTATGTACAGGTTTATGTGGGTATGTGTCTCTCCAAAATTGATCAGTCCAGAAATAGAACTTTCTCCATTTGCAGTGAATCAATGTGCCAGACCAAATCTCAAAATTTTGCTCAGAACTGAGAATTGTCTACAGTGAGGACAACACCTTAAATTCCAAAGTTTAGCATGAAAAACAACAACAGTTACTTTGGACCAAAGCAGACACTTTTATTTAAAAAAAGTAAGAAATGCTCTTTTTTCATCTCCAGTTGATTACACTGTAATGGAGTACACATTATCTGAGCTATATAATATGCTTAACCCTTTAAGGACCACAGTGGCACAAAATACATAGCAATGTACACTCCTCTGGTCTTTAAAGTGTTAAAAAAGCAGCTCCAATCTTTTAGCTTTATGTCTTGGGTGTGTTAAATCTGGTGCTGCACCTGCAGCTGCTTCCCAGTGTGCTTCCTCACAGGAACAAGGAACATCTGAACTCATTCACTGCAACATCCTGTCCAGCTCCGCTCCGGCCCGCAGACGCACTGACACACTGAGACTGATTTTTTTTTTTTTTTTTTTTTTTTTTTTACAAATCTTGCGGCCGCGGTCCTGTCACCTCGCAGCCGCGGATTTTAAAACAAGCAACCCCAGGGAAGCCCAGTGCAGGTGGCATTCCGGGAATTTTCCCGGTATCCCGGTAGGCAAGTCCGGGCCTGATGAATCAAGCTCTATCCATAGACTTTGACTATGTAGAATTATCATATGAATTCTATCCTGTATGTCTTGCTATTCCTCACGGTGAAGCCGCAGTCTTATACATGTTCTAAAACTAGAATTTGATTCTCGATGATGACCTCTGCATTGAGCTGAGGAACGATAGTCAGACTAAAATGCGGCTTCCAACGCGAGGAATAGCAAGACATACAGGATAGAATTCATATGACAGCTGTACACAGTCAAAGTATATGGATAGAGCTTGATTCATTGCCACATTCAAGTAGACAATATAGTAATTCAAGCAAGGTCGAAAGGGAGCTGGATATGCATTATCAATACTAATAGCTCCAATACACCTGGAAGTAATTGCTACATAGATTCAGAGCAATCACAAAGCTATTCCCCACTCTATATACAACAGACACTGCATGCTTATCAGGAATGCATACAGTTAATACCCGCATAGGCTTGTGACTCCAGCAGTGCACCTTCTGATACATTGTAGCAGTTTCCCGTTGCGTCTTCACTCTACTCAGGGTTAGCTGAAATCCGAGTACCTGATTGTAGACAAGGGTACAGTGCCACACTTAAGATGCACCAGCAGTAGTAACTCAACGGTAGGTGGACTCAGGACAGAGACCTGGCGCCTGAAAGAGCATGCCTTGCGGCAGCAAATTACGTCCCCTGTCAAAGTGCCACCTGGGTCCATGGACCCACTGGGACCCATGTAACGGCCAGTCCTGGTTGCAGCGTTAGTGTCTTTTAGCCAAGCACAGGCTTTACATTCTATTAAAGGTGAACAGACAGTTCTCTTTCAAGAATTAGAACTCTATAGTGCTTCAGAGAAAACACAAATTGTGCAGTGATGTCCAGTGAATCTGCATAAACTCCCCTGTTCAACAGTACTAGGACGGAAAATTACTTTGATGTTCTCATCTTGGCATTGTCCCTGAATGGCAGAAAGTAAATGTGATCACCTAAATTCACTGAGCTAAAGAGGTGCAGTATCGGGGATAACTAATTGCACCATGGGGAACCAAAGAAAATTCTCCAGATCCCAACCCTCTGAGTGCCTTAGAGTTATCAAATTCATTGAAATATTAAATAAGTGGTCCCAAAACTGTCAAATTAGGTCTGCATTATTTTTTTAAACAAATGTACCCTTTGCACTTTTCATATTTATTTGCATATTATTGTTTTGTTTTATTTTGTGGTTGTACACATTTCTATGAACATATATGCTTCTTGCCAAATGTACACAACAGTTCTTTCAGTTACACTACAGTATGATTTTGCCTATACACATTAATTGCAAGGCCTCATTTTGAGTGTGCAGTTTGAGGACCAGTCCAATTGTAAAGAATTCAGAGTCAAGCAACAAAATCAATAAAGGGAACAGAAGGTTTTTGTTATGTGGAAAAAAATATATACAGACTTGGTGTTCCCCACCCTATTTATAAATATCCAGCAATATTGGCGTGGTTTTGCCTGCACGGTTAAAGGGATAGTAATACTTAAAATATAAAAAAATATGTTGTATAGGGTGTATCCCCCTGAGTAAAACAAGAGTACTCCCACTGCTGAAAGGTGTTTCATTCATAAGTTATTCATTTTTAAAGTTGAATTTTTTAGGTGCAATATCACAGTGGCCTGAAATTGTACAGTGGCGCTGTTGCTACACAATCCTATGGACAGCTCTGGTCCCGGGACCATAAATCTCCATAGGATGGTGTAGCAACAGCGCCACTGTACAATTTCAGGCCACTGTGATATTGCACCTAAAAAATTCAACTTTGAAAATTAATTTTTGAATGAAACACCTTTCAGCAGTGGGAGTACTCTTGTTTTTACTCAGGGGGATAAACCCTACAACATATTTTTTTTTACATTTTAAGTATTACTATCCCTTTAAAGGGTTAGTAATGACAGAAATAAGCTTTATTCAGTATGGTAACTAAAGTATTTGGAGAAAGTCCTATCTCTCAAACTTTTGCGGTTTGAGAGATATTCACCGCTAAAGTTTCCCCTTCCCTTCACCTGATGTCAGAGCTCTGCTGACAGCGGGAGATCCTGGTCCTGGGACCAGCCAGCGGCTCTGCAGCAGAGCTGAAATTGCGTTATTTAAAAATAATTACTTCATTGGAAAGGTCTACAAAGTGTGTCTGGTTTGCAAGCACACTTAGTAGACTGTTCCATTGAAGTAGTTCTTTTTAGATTGCACTATATCGGCTCTGCTGAAGAGCCACCTCAAGTCGCAAAACTCGAATCTCCTACTGTCAGCTTTACAACTGACATCAGGAGAGAGAGGGAACGTTAGCGGTGAATATCTCTCAAACCGTAAAGGTTTGAGAGATAGGACTTTCTCCAAATACTTTATTTTTATCAAATCTACCATACTGAATAAAGTTTATTTCTGGCATTACGGTCCCTTTAAGCAAACAAATGAACCCCTTAATACCCAATGATGTGCCAGGATTGTTCCGGCTGTCCTGGCGTTAAGAACCTGTGACGGTCCTGGCACATTGAAGACGTTTATGATCACAGAACACAGCCATTGAAAGAAAGAAAAAAAGTGCCGTGATCCTCTCGAGCACCCCACCTCTGGACTACATGGTCCTTAATAGGTTAAAAAAAAAGTCCTATGTCTTTGTATGTAAGACTAAATTGGGTTATCCACCGCATTTCAACCCAATGCACTGGGACTGAGAGGGTTTAAAAAATTAAATATTGATTTACATGTAGAACTATTTTCCCCTGATATTTAGGCGAATGCAGAAAGGAGGCAAAGTATGTAATGAGATGCTTGTTGAATTTTCAGGGCTTAAAGTGATAGTAATGTCTAAAAAAACTTTTTTGCATTTAGAAGAGCTCAAAAAGCTGATCTAAATGCAAAAAACCGTATCTCTCAAACCACTATGGTTTAAGAGATACGGGCGTTTGAAGTTTGATTTCTCCTACTGACAGCTGTAAAGCTGTCAGCAGGAGATTTGTGTCGGTCGACACTGTGGCGCTTGAGAAGTGCCGGGATCTCGTTACTTACACAGAATCCCTTTATTGGAATGGTCTAAAACGTGTGCCTGAACACTAGGCACATGTTTTAGACCATTCAATTGAAGGAATTCCGTGTAAGTAACAAGATCCCGGCACGTCTCAAGCGCCACAGTGTCGACCGACACGAATCTCCTGCTGACAGCTTTACAGCTGTCAGTAGGAGAAATCAAACTTCAAACGCCCGTATCTCTTAAACCATAGTGGTTTGAGAGATACGTTTTTTTGCATTTAGATCAGCTTTTTGAGCTCTTCTAAATGCAAAAAAGTTTTTTTTAGACATTACTAACACTTTAAAGGGGAACTTTCACCTCCGCATTATCATTGTTGTATCCCTTCCTTTGTGTCCCTTCTGTACATTGCGGTGTTTCTTTTTGCCTAAAAATCTGTTTAAATGAAGCAAAAAGATACTTGCATTGTGTACCTGATGATGTTAGCAGCCGCACAGCCGCGCACCGTACGGTGCAGAAGACACTCCCACAGCCTCAGCTCCTTTCACTTGCCCCAGCATCCTCCGATGGCGGAGGCGTTCTGTTACTAAGCTGGAGAGAGATCTCATTGGCTAGATATCGATCTCTGCCAATGAGATCTCTCTCCAGCTTACTAACAGAACGCCTCCGTCATCGGAGGATGCTGGGGCAAGTGAAAGGAGCTGAGGCTGTGGGAGTGTCTTCTGCACCGTACGGTGCGCGGCTGTGCGGCTGCTAACGTCATCAGGTACACAATGCAAGTATCTTTTTGCTTCATTTAAACAGATTTTTAGGCAAAAAGAAACACCGCAATGTACAGAGGGGACACAAAGGAAGGGATACAACAATGATAATGCGGAGCTGAAAGTTCCCCTTTAAAGAGTTAGTAATACTTAAATATTACTATCCCCCATCTTGTAGCCCTTCAAAAACTGAGTAAAATGAGACTAGCGGCATCTCTCAAATCTTTATGGTTTGAGAGATATTCACTTTCAAAGTTCCCTCTCCTCTGACATCAGCGTTCTAGCTGACAGCAGGGGAATCCTCTCCTGGAATCAGCCGGTGGCTCTGCAGCTTAGCCGAGATCGCAGTATTAAAAAGAAATCCTTAACGTAAAGGGTCTTCTAAGTGTTCTTGCAAACCAAGCACACGTAGAAGACCTTTTTAGTGAAGGATTTCTTTTTTATTACCGCAGTCTCCGCTCTGCTGCAGAGCCGCTTGCTGATCCCAGGAGAGGATTCCCCTGCTGTCAGCTAGAACGCTGATGTCAGAGGAGAGGCAAAAAGAGGGAATTTTGAAAGTGAATATCTCTCAAACCATAAAGGTTTGAGAGATGCCGCTAGTCTCATTTTACTCAGTTTTTGAAGGGCTACAAGATGGGGGATAGTAATATTTAAGTATTACTATCCCTTTAAACTTTTCAGCTCAAGGGACAATCTTCTTACTGTGATCATAAGGAAAACCCTATCCCCCTTGACAGGTTTTTCCCTTATGATCTCTGAAGATTGTCACTCTCCGCAATCCACTTGGACACCACCCTTCTGCTCTGAGGTGAGCAGTGTTACATCAGTAAAAGGGACAGGAGGGGGATACTTTATCATTCAATTACTCTTGAACTACAACTCTGACAGTATTGAAATAACACTCTTACTGGTCCAAATAATATGAAGATTAAATGGAGCTGCTTTTATTGTGAAACATTACTATCCCTTTAACCCCTTGGAAGCTAGAGGTCTTTAAAGGGATAGTAATGTCAGAACAAAGTATTAACTATATGGTAGATACAATTAAAAGCGAGTACTTGCACTTATTCGTATCTCTCAAACCGTTATAATTTGAGAGATATAGGAAAATAAAGTTCTCCGCTCCCTCCCCTTTCTGCTTGACGAGCTGTAAAGCTGTCAGAAGCAGATTCTGGTTCCTGGATCAGACTGCGGCTCTTCAGCAGCGCCGACATAGCAATACCTAAAAATAAATATTTCACCGGAACGGTCTACAATGTGTGCCTGGTTTGCAAGCACACATTGTAGGCCATTCCACACCAATTATCGTTATATCGGCGCTGCTGAAGAGCTGCTGTCTGACCCAGGAACCAGAATCTGCTTCTGACAGCTTTACAGCTCGTCAAGCAGAAAGGGGAGGGACCAGAGAACTTTATTTTCCTATATCTCTCAAATTATAACGGTTTGAGAGATATGAATAAGTGCAAGTACACTCTTTTAATTGTATCTACCATATAGTTAATACTTTGTTCTGACATTACTATCCCTTTAATTGCTTCACAATGTGGTAGGACACCTCAGACATACATGAGATTAAACAGAATATGCACACTTTACCCATAGAGATAATAGACAATTAATAAACAGTTGCCCCAGTAGCTCTGATCATATTGTGCAGGATCCACTATTGAGGCCACAACAACATGGCTGGATCAATTCTAGAGATAACCAATGGCACCATATGGGAAAAGTAAAGCTTCCCATTGATTTAAAGGGATACAAACACTATATGTAAAAAAATATATATTGCATGGTTTATCCTCCTGAGTAAAACAATGGTACTCCTGCTGCTGAAAGGTGTTTTATTAAAAAGTTATTGCAGCTCAAACTTGAACATTTTAGGTGCCATATGTCAATGGCCTGATATTTGACAGTGGTGCTGTTGCTAGACCATCTTCTAGACACCCTATGGTGGTGTATAGTAATTTGAACAGAGCTGTCCCTAGAATGGAGCAGAAACAGTGCCACTGTCAGGGCCAGATTTGTAATTAGGCAGAGTAGGCATCTGCCTACAGGCGCACCCCACAGAGGGGCGCCTGTCATTCGATCCCCCGCTTGGCACCCGCAGCAACATGGTGAGGTCTCAGTCTGTGCCTTCTTCGGCACAGACCTGTAGCTGCTGTGAGCTCCCTCGTTGGCTCTTTAGTAATGCAGAGAGCTGGGAGATGACATCATCTCCCAGCGCTCTGCATTACTGACGAGAAGACCACGCGGGAGCTCCAACAGTTGCAGCTCTATGCAGAAGGAGGAGGCCCAAACAGACCTCTCCAGGGTAGGAGATGGACACGGGGAGAAATATGGAGATAATGGGGGCACTGTGAGGAGCAATATGTAAATGATCATGGGGGCAATGTGAGGGGCAATATGGAAATGATCATGGGGGCAATGTGAAGGGCAATGTGGAGATGATGGGGGCAATTTGAGGGAATATGGAGATGATGGGGGCAATGTGAGGGGATATGGACATGATGGGGCAAAGTGAGGGGATATGGAGATGATGGGGCAATGTGAGGGGCAATATGGAAATGATCATGGGGGCACTGTGAGGTGCAATATGGAGATGATCATGGAGGCAAAGTGGAGATAATGGGAGGCTAGTTGGAGATAATGGGGGGCAAGTTGGAGATGATGGGGGCAATGTGGAGCTGATGGGGGCAATGTGGAGATTAGGAGCATTGTGGAGATGGCAAATCTGGGGGGGGGGGCACTTCAGATTTCTGTGCCTACAGGCTCCTGAGATGTAAATCCGGCCCTTGCCACTGTGAAATATCAGGCCACTGAGATACTGCAACTACTTTTGAATAAAACAATTCTCAGCAGTGGGAGTATCCTTGTCTTAGTCAGGAGGATAACCCCCTTAGATATATGTACCTTATGTATGTATACCAGGGTGTGTTGTACAGCCCTCTGGCTCTCAAAAAGTTAAACCAAGACACCTGGATAGCAAGTCAGCGACACTTCCCAGTGAGGAGTTTGTGGACTAAACAAGCAACACTACTAGCGCTGGATCCTGGTTGACAGCGGGAGCTGAGAGGCATCACTCACAGGAACTGACTGAGCTAGTAATAGAAATGTATACTGTCACAAGTGGGGCTTCTAGTCACCACCTTATACAGGGGAGGGCTGGAAACTTGTGGCCTTGGGGGGCAAGTACAATAAAGTGGCCTATTTCTATTATTGTTCGAGCCCACTGTCCCAGCCACCCCGCATAACTTACAACATAAATGGGGTACACTTCTGCTACTACAGAGCTTACAGTTGAAATGGAGCTACACTACTGATACCAATGAGCTTAAAGGGATAGTAATACTTTGTTTTATCTTTATTTTATTTTGTAGGCATTAAAAAAAAACAAGAAGAACGATATAAGTCTTATCTCTCAAACCTTTATGGTTTAAGAGATATTCACAAGCAAAGTATCCCCCCCCCCCCGTTCAGCCAGATCAGAAGGGAGATGCCCAGGTTGACTGCAGAGAGGGACAATCTTCAATTAAGATAAGGGAAAAACCTGAAAAACTTGTCAAGGGGGGAAGGGCTTTCATTGTTTTCATACAAAGATGATTGTCCCCTTCTGTTATCTGTCTGGTCTTACAACCTGATCCACATCTGAGAAGAGATGGCTTACACTAGGTAAAAGGGGTGGGAGGGGGAAACTTTGCTTGTGAATATCTCTTAAACCATAAAGGTTTGAGATATAAGACTTATATCATTCTTCATATTTTTTAATGCCTATAAAATAAAGTTAAAACGAAGTATTACTATCCCTTTAAAATGGAAATGGGTTATGCTACTAATGTAGCTATAAAACCCTGTATATATTTCAACTTTCTGAATGCTAGTTAAATGTCTGGGAACCATTTAACCATGATAGGAGCTTTTGTAAGGGAAGTTAATGGACTTGCAATGCTAGCAACGTTGGAGGTAAATTTCCAGTAATATCCAACTAGGCCCAAAAAACTTCTCACCTGTTTCTTAGTGAGTGGGTGGGGCCATTGTTGTGTTGCTTCAATTTTTGCAAGTTGAGGTGTCACTAATCCCCTACCAGTTGAATAGCCTAAATATTTGGCTTCCTCTAGGTCAATAGTACACTTACTGGGATGAGCCATTAAGCCTGCGGTTCGGGTCAAGTTCAGCACAGCTTGTACATTTGGGACGTAAGACTCCCAATCTGCACTAAGTATTACAACATTGTCAAGGTATGAAACATAACGTACATGTGGCTTTAATATTCTGTCTCTCATTCTTTGGAAGGTGGCAGGAGCTCCATGTAGACCAAAAGGCAGAACTTTGTATTGGAAAAGATCATGAGGCTACCCCTCATGGTCTTTTCCAATAGAAAGTTCTGCCTTTTGGCATGGCCATGTTTTCTTTTGTCTGCTCTGTAAGTGGGACCCGCCCGTCACCCATGTTTAGATCTAGTGTGGCAAGATACTGGGCTTTCCCAAGCCTTTCAACTAGCTCTTCAACACTTGGCATGGGATACGAATCAAATTTTCAAACAGAATTCACCTTACAATAATTATTGCAAAGCCTGACTGTGCCATCAGACTTTTGTACAAGCTTAATAGGGCTATTCCTGTCAAATTGTCTAACGTTTTATTTACCTTGTCTCTAATAGCCTGTCTACAGGCTTCAGGTATTCTATAAGGCTTAAATGGATAGTAATACTTTATTATTACTATCCCCCATATTGTAGATATTTGTAAAATAATTTAATAGCCCCCAGATTCATCTCACAGACCTTTATGGTTTGAGAGATAACCGAAGGCAAAGTTCCCCTCTTCCTCCCCCTTCCCTGAAGTCTGCGTTATACTGACTGCAGGGGAAGTCTATCGTACGACAGACTTGCGTCCCTGCAGCAGAGACGAAAGCCCGTTAATGAAAGAATTATTTCACTGAAACGGTCTTCTACATGTGCTTGGTTTGTATTTGGTTTGCAAGCACATGTAGAAGACCGTTTTAGTGAAATAATTCTTGGTCACTAACGCGATCGCGGCTCTGCTGCGGAGCCGCATGATGAAAGTCAGACCGGATATCCCTGCAGTCAGCACAACGCTGACTTCAGGGAAGAGGGAGGGAGGGGGGAACTTTGCCTTCGGTTATCTCTCAAACCATAAAGGTTTGAGAGATGAACCTGGGGGCTATTCAATTATTTTGCAAATATGTACAATATGGGGGATAGTAATAATAAAGTATTACTATCCCTTTAAGAGTAACCCTATGTATATCAGTTCACTGGCCTTTTCTTTGATAAAGCGGCTGTTTTTTGTCATGAAACGCATGAGATTTGAGGCTATATTATATATTTGTTTTTTAATATATTGTATATTTGTTATATAACTATTTTATTGAACTATACTGGATAAGCAGATGTCCTGTCTTCCTTTCCACCACTTGGTCCCGAATGGAGACAAAACAATTTCTCTGTGTACATTTCTCAGATTCTTGGGAATAATCCTGGACCTGACCACATCACTTGTGAGTATATTTGTTCATATCATTTTAAAGGGATAGAAATACTTGAAAATAAGTTTATTTTATATTGTAGCCCTTTAAAAAACAAGAAAAATGATATAAGTCTTATCTCCCAAACCTTTATGGTTTGGGAGATATTCAGAGGTAAAGTTTCCCCTGGAGTGACGTCATTGCTCCACCCTTCAGATTTGGAATCCGGTCGCCCGACCAGCAGTGCCTCTCCAGAAGTACTGAGATCACCATCTTTAAAAAGAATTTCTTAATTGGAATGGTCTACAAAGTGTGCTTTCAAGCCAGGCACACTTTGTAGATAGTTCCAGTGAATATCTTCCAAACCATAAAGGTTTGGGAGATAAGACTTATATAATTTTTCATGTTTTTTTAAGGGCTATAATATAAAATACAATTATTTTCAAGTATTACTATCCCTTTAATATACTTGCATTATTACACTATTGGGTGGCTTCTGTTTTGTTTCTATAAGTTTATATAATGCCCATGTAACCCAGGACATGAACGGTGTATCCTGATATGTCCTTGGGAAACCCAACCCTGCTAAACAGCATCATCAATTCCTTGGTGGTGTGCAAGAGGTATTGCCTTAGGATAACGAGTGGCATAGTCGAAATTTACAAATATGTACGGGTGCCTCCTAGTAGACTTTACTAGAGGTCCCACAAAGATCATATTTATAAATTCAAATGGGGTAGAGGTACTAATGGGCTGTAAAAGGAGCTTTAACCTGACGTTGTGGACATGAAGAGCAACAATGTATTATTGCTGCAATTACACCAGGCCAATAAAATCTCCTAAGATTATGCTTTGTCTTGTCTACCCCTAGGTGGCCCCCTAGAACATTACTATGTGCAAGATCTAATGCAGTGCACCACTAATAACTGTTATCCTCAGCCTGATACAATAGACCATTTCCTGCTTCAAAATAGGGATAAGTAAGGGGTCTTTCTGGATTAGTAGGGCGACCATAATTTATGGAAATGGCATTTCTGGCTGCTAACAGAGTAGGATCAGTCCACTGTGCACTCCTGAAGTTACCTGGGCTAATCTCCACAGTAATGAGGCCGTTGTCTTTTTCAGAATTACCAGGTGACCCTGTATCACTTGATTTTGAGTTGCCACCAGTTTTACTCCCAGACCCATCCCTGCTACCTAGTTCATGAACCAAAATAGAAGAAAAAAAAAAATCATATTTATGTTCACCTGGTGGACTTGTCACAGGTTTCTCTGCAGAAGCCCAGAGTCCTGAAAAATGAGGTAATTCTCTACAAATCATATCAGTTGGCCAAATTACCAGGCCAGTTCGACAATTTACAGAGCCTAATAGAGTTTCAACACATATTTCAGCAGTAGGATACTTATGTATGTCACCATGTACACAGGAAATATCTTTTGAGAGTCAGCTCTGTAAATGCCTTGTGCCAAAGATCGATCTAGAAGCGTAACTGTCCTGACTGAATCTAGTAATGCCAGTACCGTTTTCCCTTCCACATTCATAGAACGCCATGAGTGGCTATTTAAAGGGGAACATTCACATCCCCAAAAATTTTCACTACTGCTTTTAACCCCTTAACGACCCTTGATGGTCATAGTACGTTTTGGGTCGATCGGAGTTAACGACCCATGATGTACTATGACCGTCATGGAATTCCAGGCTCCTCCCGCGGTTGTACGCTGTTCGGGGAGTCCGGAATCGAAAAAAAAAAGAAGCTCTGTGGTCCTTTAGTGACCGCCACGTGCCTGCGAGGTTGGTCATTAAGTGGTTAAAACATAAATCAATATCAGTGCTGATTTTATTTATTTTCTCCACTGCCTAAGAGTGGAGATATTAATTGTTGAAATGTGGCACTTCCGCATTCTGGGGAACCGTGTATGAGCGGCAGGACTTCCCACCTCCCTCCCAGCAGCCCCTGGGGCGCGCGTTTGCGCTTCTTTTCGGAGCTGCATTTTTCTGGGCTAACGTGACAGCAAGCTCCGTTTACCATGCTACTGAGTTTGCAACCTGTAACACAACTATATACAACCTCAGTAGCATGGTAAACGGAGCTCAGTGTCATGTTAGTCCAGAAAAATTCAGCTCCGAAGAGAAGCGTGAATGAGCGCCCCAGGGGCTGCTGGGAGGGAGTTGGGAAGTCCTTCAGCTCCATGCCGCACATACACAGTGCCGCAGACCCGGAAGTGGCGTGTTTCAAAGATTAATATCTCCACTCTTAGGCAGTGGAGAAAATTAATAAAGCCAGCGCTGATATTACTTTATATTTTAAAACCAATGGTGAAAATTTTTGGGGATGTGAATGTTCCCCTTTAAACAACTACTTTTGTTTGCAGAGTACTAGGAATACAGTGAATAACCATTCCTGTTGTTACCTAAATTACATTCCAACAGCTTAACATTTTCAGGACAATCTTTTGCAATGTCCATATTCTCAACATTTAAAAGATTTCAAAGCATAGTTTGTCACTTTAAAGGCTTTTACGGGTTATTCAAGTCTAACAAAGTTCTTCTGGCTCAAGCTCACGTCCCTGTGGTTATTAAACCCAACCCTCTCATCAAAAGTCTCCCTTTATCCTGGAAGTCTTATCAGATTTGTTGGGGCTCTGGACAGGGGGTTGAAGCATCTCTCCTGCTGCAACATGTCGTTCTACCAATACAGCTAATTCTTCTGCTGTTCGGAGATCACTCTGACTGACCCAATAGATAATGATCTCAGAAATCAGTCCAACACTAGCTGCTCCACAGGGTAGCTGGAGGAGAAGATTTCTGGTTGTAGCCATTTTCTGTCACAATGCATTAAGTTGAATATCCATGATTGGACAGTTTTATTTGGGTTGTAAATCCAGGAACGAATCCTCTGGGCCACGGCCCGCCTTTGTTACTCCCAGACGGGCCAAGATCACTGCTTTCAGCAATTCCTGTAATCACTGCCTTGAGTTGGTTCCAGATTATAATATGCCTTTTGGATCTCCCCAATCACTCATTGTGCCAATAGACTCGCCCATTCAGCTGTAGGCCATCCTTCTCTTTCTACAGCTTGAAATGTCAGTCTAAAAGGCCATGGTGTAGGCCTCCAAATCATCAGTAGCCACCATCCTCTGCAGATAGATACTCACTCTGATCACTATGGGACCTTGTTGAGGTTTTGCAGAATCCCTGGCCAGCATCTCAGATAGACCCTGGATCTTCTGTTGAATGGCACGAGTGGCTTGTTGTCACCGCTTGCCTGGCATCCGCTTCCCGGCCGCGTCTCACTGCAGCGGTGCTTCCGGGTTTCGGCTTGGTCTGGCTGCGCATGCGCGGTTACCTGCTGCCTTCTCTTTGGCAGCCGCGCATGCGCCCGGTCCGGTGCGCTATTTGTCAGGCTGCTCCTATCATATTCGGCTCCCAGTCGAGCCTCTCTCTCTCTGCCCAGGCTATTGGCTGCCTCTACTATTTAAACTGGCTACCCCAGACATAGGGTGCCCATTCCACGAGCTCGTTAGTGCTGGTTCTCTCTAGTCACTGCTCTCTGGCTTGACCTTTAGCTTAGAGTTAGACCTCCAGCTTGTTTCCAATCCCTGACTTGACTCCTGGCTCTGAACTTGACCTCCAGCTTGTCTCCAGTCCCTGGCTTGACTCTTGGCTCCGAACTTGACCTCCAGCTTGTCTCCAGTCCCTGGCTTGATCATTGGCTCTGAACTTGACCTCTGATTTGTCTTCAGTCCCTGGTTTGACCCTTGGCTCTGATCCTGACCCTCGGCTTGCTCTCAGTCTCCGGATTCCGGCTTGTCTCGTCGGCCTGGTTCTTAACGGTACCCAGGGCACTCCCATCCTGGTTGCACCCCGGCTCAACTGGGGTGGAACAATCTGGTTTCGCGACCAGCACCTTTACTCAGCTTCGGCTGCAGCAAGGTAGTACCTGGTACGCCGTCTCCGATCTCAAGCATCGTGCCCCAGCATCGCTCTCCAGCTACTGAACCAGTGCCGGCACAACTCGGGTCCCTATCCCCCGCATGGTGACACTTGTTGCTGCTCCCCTCTAAGTAGTCTATGAGCTTTAGCCTGGGCCAATGCAGTCTGCTGGATCAAGGCATCTGTGTTTTCTTTCTGGGCTATAACCAGATGATGCATTGCTCTCCTGTGGTATGACATTAGTCTCTGTAACCCTTCTGTTTGTTTCCTGCTGCAAGCTGATGATTGGATCAGGGATTTAATAACCACCTCCATTTCTCCAACAGCCTTTATTTGCACCTCCCAGCCTTCCCAGTTTGTTATTCTGCTTTTGCCACCATGTGACTAAAGTATTCTTTGGCTTTCAGGTCATAGAAAATAGAAAGATACAGGGTGCCCCATAGTGTAGAATCATTAATAAATAAAGTGAAAAAAACGTGGGTAATGGTACTCACAAATCTTTACTTTTTGTCTTTGATAAAGCGGTGGTTTAGCACCGCGAAACACGTTAGACATTTTATATATATTTTTACAATTGCTATATTGTTTCCATTGCATGGAAGTTTTAATTCATATAATAAAATAGTCTAACTTTTTTTTTTTTAGAGCCGTGCAGTATTGTTATTTATACTTTACACAATTTTTTTTATTCTATACTGATGGATATATATAGCAGAGGTTAAAATTTGAAGTCCTTTGATACTAGCCGGACCTGAAAAGTTACTCAACATTGCAAGTCATAACATACCCACCAGGGCTGAATTTCTACTCGCCAGGGCTAAATTTTCACTCGCCATTGGCTAGTGGCGGGTGGAAATTTTGAGCATTGCATATAGCATTCACTAACCCAGCTTCATACAGTAAGACTGGAGAACATTCAATCTCCATTGAGGAAACGTTTCCGGAGTTTGGTTGATTCCTGGATGTAACCTAATGGAGTTGGGAATTTCTTCCTCTGTGAGTTGTCATACTTACCTCTGACCATCTCTTTGGTGGAGTACCATTACCAAAAATGTTTTTCACTTCTATGGGTTTGCCCTGTATCTTTCTATTTTCTATGATCTGAGATTTTGTGGCCGTTTGGCGAGAGCGTGTGTCACAGGCGCAGCCTGTTTCTGGAAAGTCCTATGGACAACTGTATTTGGGACAGTTCAAAATCCCAAAGATTCTCGTTTAGCTGTGTAACACATAAGCAGAACTACAGCATCTATATTTGTGAGTACCCATTCACTGGGTGTTTTGGTGGGAGGTTGGTGTTAACTAAACATACTACACAAGGGGGCGCCTTTGTTTCTCTCTCTTGTTCTTATCATATTATTTGGCTTTGTACCTTTTTCCTTGGGATCGGCCTGAATACCTGGTACTAGGATGAAGATAAACTTTATGCACACAAGGAGTATAATTCACAACTTGGTCCGTTTTATTTGTCTCCAAGTAGTGAAACAGCAGCATCAAGAATAAGTCAAACAAAGCAAAGATACAAGTTCAGCCTCTAAATTTTATCAGGAGAACATTAAAATCACCGAATTTCTTTTCTCTGCTGAGAATCTATGCCCATCGCTAAATGATTTTTGAGGACTCTTCTCAGAAAGTTGTTCCTGCTGACGGAGGCCTTCATTAATTGTTCAGATTGAGTATATACCACAGCTGCGTTTTTACATTCTATTGGCAGCTGCAGTAACAGACTTCTCCCTATTAAAAAAAAATGCTACAACCATGCTGGATGGGATTATAATTATCTCTATATAAATCCTTGGTAAGACCTCATCTACAATATGGAATACAATTTTAGACATTGGTTCCTTAAAAAAACTATACTGTTGGACTGGAAAAAAAATGCCAAAAACTGCAACAAACCTGATAAAGGGATTGGAGTATTTGAGTTAAAAAAATCAAGACTACCCAAACTGGGTTTACCTTATTGAAGAGACGTCTATGAGGGGATACGATTACCATTTATGAACATATTCAAAGAACTCTCAGTTGAACTATTTACTCAATAAAAGAAGAGGTCATCCATTAAGACTAGAGGAAATGTGCTTTTGACTAAAAGGCAGGGCTTTTTTAAATGTAAGAGCAGTAAAGTTGTGGAATTCTTTGCACTGGCATGCTTTGTTTGCAGATACCGTAGGAGCTTTCAAAAAGTAATGAATAACCTTCTAGCTCATAAAAATAATAAGAATTTTGACAGTAGGCTTCAAAGTAGATAGGATGTTGATTCAAATTGCCTTGTGGAGTTTGGATTTTTTTTTTTTTTTACTTACTTGGGGCTTAAAGGGATAGTAATATTTAATATGTAAAAAATATATCTTGTAGGGTACTCCCACTGTTCGGAGTTGTTTTATTAAAAAAAAGTTATTACAGCACAAAGTTGATTTTTTTTTAGGTGCAGTATCACAGTGGCCTGAAATTGTACAGTAGCGCTGCTGCTACTCCATCCTATGGACTGCTCTGGTCAGTTGACCATAAATCTCCATAGGATGGTGTAGCAACAGCGCCACTGTTCAATTTCAGGCCACTGAGATACTGCACCTAAAAAAACATGTTTGAGATGTAATAACTTTTGAATAAAACACTTCTCAACAGTGGGGGTTATCCTGGTTTTACTCAGGGAGATAAGACCTTCAACATATTATATATATTTTTTTTTACATATTAAAGCAGAGCCATCACCCCAATAATTAGTCATATAGCTTAGAAATAGTACTATTATCCAGCGTAAGCACATTATTATTAAGAAATCCTACTTCTTCTGAGACTGACGACCAAGCTTCTTGCTTTAGAGGCATCTGCGCCGTCAGTCACTTCCTGTTACCTGAAGGTACAATGCAGCGCCTCCTAGAGGAGACTGGGACATGCAGAGCAGATGCAGACGTCTCTAAGCCAAGATGTCTGCGCTGATGCCTGGCCATCAGTCTCAGAAGTAGGGATTCTTAATAACACGGTACTTATGCTGGATTATACTACTATTTCTAAGCTTATCACTATAGGACTTATTATTTGGGAGGGGGGCTTTATTTGAGGTGATAGTACCGCTTTAAGTATTACTATCCCTTCAACAGGGTTTTTTTCTGCCTTCCTCTCGATCAACATGGCGTGGGCAGAACTTGATGGAAACGTGTTTTGTCTCAGCCTCATAAACTGTGATGTGTGTGTTTCCCAGACATTCCCAGCGTTAAACTATGGACACAACTCAGTATGCTTTTATTTTCTGCAGGTTTACTACAATGCAGCTCCATTTTGTCTTGGGGTAAAGTGGCCAATGCTTGCCACCATGGTCAGCTCATCATATTCACACGGAAGGTGCATCTCTCTTACTATGTTTTAATGTGTTTAAGTGTCCCAAAGTGTACATGTACTTCAAATTCACATCTCCGCTCCCACCCCCTTCCACCAACAGTCTGGACATCTCAAATTTTAAATAAGTATCAAATATTGTATGCAAAGCTCTAGGAAGCCTCTTGAAGCAACTCTAGCAGTTTAAACGCTGAAGCCTGTGGCTGTTTGAAGCTTTGAGCTGTAGAAAGCACCTGTTCATTTGCATCCACTAAAGTCAGAGTCGTTCCCATAAACATCACTGGAATGTGTAAAAATGTCTGTTTCACTCATTCAGCTGTAGCTTTGTGACCTGTGAATAACACGTCGCACCCGAGATTCAACACTCACTCCTCACAGTAAAATACAGAATAAGTCAGCCATGGAACTCAGCATGGTTTCCCCAAAGTGGGCTTTTTGGAAAGTTCACAAAGAAAGTCAAGATACTGCCCTTATACATATTTTTACGTTTGTTCCCTATTAGAGAAGACAGTACATTCTAGTGTTATAATGAATGTTGATAACAGATGAGGTAGTACGGTGTTATCAGTAGAAATACAGGGGGCAAATATAGTCAAGTTGATACCTTTATTGGCTAACTAAGCAGATTTCGGATGCAAGCTTTTTAATCCTTTACTACTGACTGACCAAAGAACCTGGGTCTGGACTGAGCTCTCTTATCTGATTTTGATTCTAAGCAATGCAATGTGTACTTGTATGTAAGAGAGAAGTTTTCATATTTATCTGTATAATATTCCTGAGGAAGAGACCTAAGAGGTCTTGAAAGCTTGCATCCTAAATCTGTTTAGTTAGCCAATATATGTATCAACTTGACTGTATTTGCCTCCCATAATAAATATTATTACTTTTGTATTCTTTATTGTCAATGTTTTGGATATGTTTTTCCACAATCAGGACAAAAAAAATTAACTTTTTACATGAGAAGTCTCTAATGTAATAGATATTAAGGTAGACCAAGAGCTTCTTATGATTAGGACACAAGTTGCTTTCCTGGGAATTTTATTGGTTTTTACAGGATTGATGCATACAGTAAAACATTTACTAAATTTGGAACAATTGGCTTCTCTCCCAAGTAAGTTTTCAGATGTCAACAAAAAAATGACGTATAAGTGTTTCCGCATTAGAAGTGTTTAAATGCATTTTATGAAGAGAGTCCAATATTATTTAAAAAGACTTGGTTTATAAGAAAATTATTTGTGCATATCTGACATGAAAAAGAATTTAATAACTGTTAAAAGATTTTCTGCATTCAGTACACACATTTCTTTCTCTCATGACTAAAATGTTGATAGATGTTGGAGAAAGACATCACAATTTCTCCCCTGTATAAATTCTATGATGTCGTAACAAAACTTGTTAAAAGATTTTGTACATTCAGAACACACATCTTTTTCTCCACTGTAACCTCACACATGACTTAAATGTTGAGATGTTGGTAAAAAGATTTGACAAACAATTTCTCTCCAGCATAAATTCACTGATGCCTAACAAGATTTGTGACCTGCGTGAAATGTTTCTTAAATTTAGGGCGAGACACTCGGTGCATCTTCTGAGTGGGTCCTTTGATGTTCAAGAAGAGTCTTTTTATCTGGAAAATATTCACCACAATCATAACATGACACTGGTTTCTTGTGACTTTTCCGATGTTTATGCAGAGCTGAAAGACGGCTAAAACATTTATCACATTCATTACACACAAACGGTCTCTCTCCTGTGTGCATTCTCCTATGTACACCAAGACGTGAGGATGAGGTGAAAGATTTCCCACAGTCAGAACAAACAAATGGTTTCTCTCCTGTGTGATTTCTCTGATGAACAATAAGATGTGAAGAAGAAGTGAAAGATTTCCCACATACAGAACACAAATATGGTCTCTCTCCTGTGTGACTTCGCTGATGTACACCAAGACGTGAGGCTGTGATAAAAGATTTTCCACATTCAGAGCAAATAAATGGTTTCTTCCCTATGTGCATTTTCTGATGTTTAACAAGGATTGCATTGGTGGAGAAAGATCTCCCACAATCAGAACACACAAATGGTTTGTCTCCTGCGTGTACTAACTGGTGTGCAACAAGAAGTGTGGATGTGATGAAATCTTCCCCACATTCAAAACAAACAAATGGTCTTATATTTCCATGAATTTTTTTATGTAAGACAAGACCTGAGGTTTTAGCGAAACATTTTCCACATTCAGAACAAACAAATGGTTTCTCTCCTGTGTGAATTCTTTGATGTGCCTCAAGACTTGAGTTTGTGGTGAAAGATTTCCCACATTCAGTACACTCCAATTGTGTCTCACCAGTGTGAATTCTCTGATGTACAACAAGCTTTGAGGTTGAGGTGAAAGATAACCCACATTCAGAACATTCAATTGGCTTTTCTCCTGTATGAATTTTCCGATGTGTGATAAGATTTGAAATTTGGGTGAAAGCTTTCCCACACTCCAAACACGTAAAAGGTTTCTCTCCTGTATGAATTCTTTGATGCGCAACAAGAATTGACGTTGTTGAGAAAGCTTTCCCACATTCAGGACACTTATATGGCTTTTCTCCTGTGTGAGTTCTCTGATGTGTAACAAGATTTGCTGGTGTGGAGAAAGTTTTCCCACAATCAGAACACACAAATGGTTTCTCCCCTGTGTGACTTCTCTGGTGTCCAATATAGCATGAGTGTGAGATGAAACGTTTCCCACATTCGGCACATATATACGTTTTCTCTCTTTTATGAACTCTCTGATGTGTAACAAGACTTGCATGTGCGATGAAAGATTTCCCACATTCTGAGCACTGAAATGGTTTTTCTCCTGTGTGAACTCTCTGATGTTTAATAAGCCGTGGTTGTGCGAAGAAACATTTCCCACATTCAGTACATTGATATGGTCTATCTCCTTTCCGAGTTTTCCGCCGTACTTCAGTGGTCTGATTTTCTTCACTTTCTGATTGATTAACTGTGGAGGACTTTTCCGTCCCTGTTTGTTTATTTCGAGGCTGTTTGAGATTTGATTTATTCGGTAAAGTTATAGCCTTCTCTTTATTTGCCGTGGAATGCCTCAGATTCTGTTTGACTGTCTGTACACGGTTTGAGCCTTCATAATTCTGGGTAACATTGTTGTACACGATAATTCTTGGACCTGAGGGAAAAAAAACAAGAACAAAACATTAGTTTGGGTTTCCTGTGTAATACATTCATCTACAAATGCATCATGAATGAGTAAAATAAGGAAGCTCTGGGACTGTGAAATGCTTTACTCGAAAACTATTACAGCTCAAAATGATGAACTTAAAGTACAAGTTTTTATTGTGGTTACCAGATGTTCTTATGCTAAAACTTTCTACTGAAAGCTTCAGTCTAAAATCCAAGCTCTGTTAGAACAAGCAAAATTGTTCCCAAAAACAAAGATGATTTTTGTGCTGCTTATTTTCCTCTTGGTCTATGAGGGTCATAGGGCATGCCTCTCAAAATACCTCTATCTTTTTTCTCTAGCAGGAGTGCCCTGCAGTTGTCTGGAGGGACAGAAAGAAATGGATGGAAGGAGAGCTGTAAAATAGAGCCTGGTTGGAGGGTGAGACGAGAGACATGGTTGTTGGTAGATGAGGTAGAGAGAGAGCTAACAGGAAGAAGAGGGGGAAAGATAGAGAGGAGTGTTTGGAGGAAGGGAACACAGATATACTGGTATGGGGGAGAGGCAGAAAGAAAAAATATAGGTGGAGAGAAGTGGATTAAGGGCAAAAGCATAAAATGGGTGGAGATAAAGAGTTGCAGAGAGATGTGAGTGGAGAGGGAGGGACTTTGGAGGAGGGAATGGGAGAGAGAGAACACTAGCTGGGAAGAGAGATAGAGATGGGGAGGAACCTGTTGAGGAGGTAAAAGAAGAGAGACCATGATGGGGGACAGATGGAGGTGAGGCTGTGATTAAATTTGCAGACCTCAAGGTCACATAACCACGATTGGTTGAGTCAGTCATGGAGCTGGATTGCTACCTCTATATGCCGGAGGCTAACAGATCAGTAGGCACTGGTAGAGTTGGCTGTGTTATGGGAATGGACCCATGGTTCACAGTAGAACAGTGAGAAGGCAGAAGTGGATCTCTGTTGAATCATAGCTGAAGGTTATGACAGTTTGCTCTGGATTTTAGTCAAGTTATAAGCAAAGTCTGTGCTGCAGCCAAGGGTCGTAAGGGCAGGATGGAACTAGTTTAAAGAAAAGGATATGGTCAAGCCATAGAATATAGCAGCAAAACTGCTCAAATGCATGGTAACAGGCAATTTCCATCAAATCCATACAAAAAGGGGCATGCCGCAGTAAAGATTCTACAGCATGAAGTGACCCAACCAGAGTTGACTCAGATATGTCACATCAATGAGCTCTGGTGTTGGTAGCCAAATGTGTGACCCACTACTACCTGAGGAGGGGCCTGGCCAAGATGCAGCACCATAGCCCTATGAGTGACAGTCATGGAAGTAAAAACCACATGGAACAAATCCCCCAGATCCCATTTAGTAGTGACAAGTAACAGAACAGCCGGTGATAACATCTGGTTAAGGCTGACACTGGCACTGTAAATATGCAGCCTTGGTGGTCTTAGATGACTCCCCACTATAACTACGACTGGCAAAGCAGTCAGTCACAACACGTAGTGAAGGTGGGTGGGTATAGAAACAGTTGTTTCAGAAGTAATTAGAGAAGTGCCACCATGATGCTTCAAGTCCTCTGCCCGCTCTCATCTCACCCTGAGAGTGACTGCATCCATCTACTCATGTAAGATTATTCTATTACAATAAACTGGGAGCCACTGGAGGAATCATAGGGGAGCAAAACAAATCATGGAGGTTGTCAGCATGTGTCTGAGAGTGAGAATACGGTCGTGTGTGTGTGTGTGTGTGTGTGTGTGTCACACAAGGGATTCATGATTGCTATATAAAGGATTCCGGATTAGGTAACGGCTTTCCTAGGTAGGAGCTCACCATACAGCAGTCAGGCCTGATCATACCCTGCCATCTATTAAGAAATAAAGAGGGGCAATTGTACAAAAATACTAACATTTGCCACCTCTCTGGTAATCCTAATGTTAATAATGTGATAGCTGTTACATTATTAAAGGGACAGTAATGTCCCAGAAAAAATATTTAGCATTTTGTAGTGCTTAAAAAGCTGAATTGAATGCAAAAAAATCCTATCTCTCAAACCACTATGGTTTGAGAGATATATGCATTCAAAGTTCCCCCTTCCTTCCACTTTCCCTGACGTCAGCACTGTGCTGACGGCAGGGAAATCCTGTCTGGGGACCAACTAGCGGCTCTGCAGCAGAGCTGCAATCACGTTATTTAAAAATAATTACTTCATTGGAAAGGTCTACAAAGCGTACCTGGTTTGCAAGCACACTTTGTAGACCATTCCAATGATGTAATTTGTTTTAACGCGATTGCGGCTCTGCTGAAGTGCCACCTCGTCTGGGCCGACACTTATCTCCTGATTTACAGAAACGTCACACTTTGAATGCATATATCTCTCAAACCATAGAGGTTTGAGAGATAGGGTTTTTTTGCATTCAATTCAGCTTTGTAAGCACTACAAAATGCTAAATATTTTTTCTGGGACATTACTGTCCCTTTAACTCTAAGACAGTCAGAGCGGTTCCAAATAAGGAATTTCTCAACCCGTTGCATCTAAAGGATTTAGTTCAACCCACCCTTACCACGAGTCACTCAGCTCCCGTGCTCAGCCTTACCTTTGTCTTGTTTAGAAAGGGGCCATGTGTGGCAGGGGTGAGTTTCATGTGAGTGCGGGAACTGGGAGCATGGTGGGGTGGTAACAGATACTCTGCCTAGGGCCCAAAGGAGTCTTAATCTGGCTAAATTACAATTATTTACAATTACCACTGAGGCACGGAGTGTCTGCTTGTCATTGACACCATGGTCATCTACTGCGGTTATATAAAAATTTGACGGAAAAAGTAAATAAGACCTGTGGTGCAAAAAGTACTACATTATTACTGGGACAACACTCAGCTAATCACTGTGCTAAAAATCAGGCTGGGGATATGTCACTCTCCGGCGAACCTTCAGCCAGTCAGAGATAAGTCACTGGAGACTGGGTAAGTATGGATTTGTGTGCAAGTTTTATTATTTTACTTTTTCCCCAGGTCATTTTTAATCTTAAAGGGATAGTAATACCTGGATTTTAGAACCTTTAATATTGTTCATATGAAAAAAATAAATGAGAAGTAAATCCTGTTGCTTAAAAAAAGTCTATTTTAAGATTTATAAGCTTTTAACTCCTTAAGGACCGGCACTTGAGGACCACGGGGCTTTTTTTTTATTTAAATGTTAATTTCTGGCTCAGGGTTTACAGAGTGGCGGGCAGCCGCGCCGGGAGCCCTGAATTCCATGATGTGCCAGGACCGTCACTGGTCCTTAAGTACTGGACCGCCGTGACGGTCCTGGTACGTCAGGGGACGGGAAGGGGTTAAAGTCCCTCCTCTCCTTTTACAGACATCAGCGCTCTAGCTGACAGATCGAGATTCTGGTCGTTTGACCAGATGGCTCTTCAGCAGAGCCGAAATAGCGTTGTCTACAAAGAATTACTTCATTAGAACAGGCTACAAAGTGTGCCTGTCTCCCAGTATTACTTTGTAAAAACTTATATATCTTAAAATATACATCTTTAAGCAATGGGATTTACTTCATTTAATTTATTTTTTTCATATGAACAAAACTAAAACTTCTTAAATTCAGGTATTACTATCCCTTTAACAGCAAAAGAAGGCTGGGACTTCGAAGAGGGATCACTGTTTACAAGCAAGTGTGAATATTTAATTGTGATTTAGTCACCCTTTTTAGTGAGCAAAGAGAGGGGTTGGAAGACCCCCATGCTCACTTTTAGATTGATATGGGTTATTCGAGCATCATTTACACTTCCCTTCCCAAAATGGAGCATAGAAGAGATTCTCTGACTCTCTCCTTGTCAACTTAACCCTTTGAGTGCAAAACAATGTGTTGCGTATCCATCTGGCACTCAAAGGGTTAATAATATGGGGTTTCTGCAGACCATTTATTTCCCATCCCAGTGAAAGAGTAGAGATAGGAGGCAGAGTACCCCCCTTGTTGGATTTTAATATGGGGTCTATGGATCTCATATTAATAGTTAATAATTATGGGCCACAAGAGGCCCCAATGGATTGAGTAGAATGAGCTGTAACCCTGAAAGGAACAGGCTTCTTCCTCAGCTCATAAGCCATAAGAATAGTGGACTTCATCCAAGAAGCAATAGTCACCTTGGATGCAGGTCTTCTTTCCCTAGGACCCTCAGGAATGACGAACAGTGAGTCTTACTTCCTGACAGACCCAGTGCGATGTACATAAAACCTGAGACAATGCACCACATCTAACAAGTGGAGATCCCTCTCCTTGTCAGAGGTGGGATCAGGGCAGAAAGAGGGCACCACAATCTCGTGACTGATGTGGAACCACCTTTGGGAAAAACTCCTGAGAGGTGCGAAGCACCGCCTTGTCCTTGTGAAACATCAAATAGGGTGGTTTACAGGACAGAGAATGTAACTCCGCGACACGGCGGACAGACACAATCGCCAGGAGAATGGCCATTTTTCACATCAAGAGGTGTAGAGGAATAGTAGCCAAAGACTCAAATGGAGGTCGCTGAAGAACACCCAAAACCAAGTTAAGATCCCACGGAGGAGCAGGAATCTTGAAGGCAGGACGAGCATGAGCAACACCCTGAAAGAAAACCTTGACATCAGGAAGGATGGCAATGCGCCTCTGAAAGAAAACAGAAAGAGCAGAAGTCTGAACCTTAAAGGAACTCAAACTGAGGCCCTTATCCAAACCGTCCTGCAAAAAGGCCAGGACCGTAGGCAGATCAAATTCCTGAGACAGGTCGTTGTCAGCACACTAAGACAGAAAGGTCGACCAGACACGATGGTAGTTCTTGAAAGAAACAGGTTTGCGGGCACTGAGCATAGTAGCCACCACACCAGAAGAAAAACATTTCTTCTTCAATATTGAGGATTCAATTTTCAAGCCGTCAGAGCTAGCCGATGAACATTCTCCTTCCACAGGTAACCCTGTAGAAGAAGATCTGGACGGCAAGGAAGCTGGAATGGCTCCACCACTGACAGATCCAGAAGCTACGGAAACCAAGCTTGTCGAGACCAGTATGGAGCAATCAGAATGACAGGACAACGCTCCAGCCATAATTTCAGTAACACCCTGTGCAACACTGGTAGGGGAGGAAAGATGTAGGCCCGAGGGAATAACCAAGGAATGGACAATGCATCCACCGCCAGAGCTAGAGGGTCTCTCCACCGAGAGTAGAACCTCGGAACCTTCCGGTTCTGTCTTGTCACCATCAGTTCGATGTAAGGAAGACCCCATTTCTGAACAATAAGGGTGAACACCTCTGGGTGCAGCACCCACTCTCCGCTGTCCACTGTGTGTTGACTGAGGAAGTCCGCCATGACGTTGTCTACGACAGGAATGTGCACTGTGGATATGGCAGGAACGTGTTCATCTGCCCAAGACAAAATAGCCTTCACCTCTAACCATGCGGCGAGACTATTTGTTCTGCCATGCTTGTTGACGTAAGCCACGGCCGTGGCCTTGTTGGACTCTATGCGGACCAGAGAGTCTTCCAGCTGAGATTTCCAAAGACGAAGGTCATGAAATATTGACCGAAGCTCCAATATGTTGATAGGAAGGAGAGATTCCTCCAGAGACCACCGACCCTGAGCTCTCAGGCGACCTAGGATCGCTGTCCAGCCGGAGAGGCTAGCATCCGTCGTCACCGTGGACCAGAAGGATACCAGGAAGGAATTACCTTTCAGCAGATTGGAGAGGTCGACCCACCACGATGCGTTTCTAAATAGCTTCTTCCTTTCAAGTTTTTAATTTAGATAGTATTTGTAGGTGTATTAGAGTAGGACTTACCATAAAGTGAGATACCTTGGCGTGGTTGGTAAGCTTACACATGGATTGGCCAATTTGTGGGATGAAATTCTCACTTATTTCACTTAGATTTACTAAGGATTATGATATATGCCCATTACAGGGCACACATTCACAGCATATAGAGGAGCGCATATTTGTCTGTTTGTATGTGTTTTCACTTGGGTTCAGACCTAAAGTAAGGGGGACTGGAGAACCCTCTCATTTCTTGCTGCTATCTATATCTTTCATCTTTATATTTATATTTAATTTATATTCATTCTATGGATATTTCATAATGAGTTAGCGCTGCGAGCTTTTCTTTATTTCTGCTTTTGAACACATCTCCTTTTGCTGAATTTAGCAGCTTCTTCTTCACAAAGAAAAAAACACATTATTACTTTATTTTATTTCACCATTCCTTTCCTTTTCTATCCCATTTGGCCTTTAAGAACTAGGCTTTTTGGTCTGTTCCAATGTGTATGCCCCCTGACTGTTTGGTATCAACCATTCCTCACATGACTTGTTTCGACCTTAACTTAGGTCCTTATCAAGACTGATGAAGACCTAAGTTAAGATTGTAACGTTGATTCAATAAAACAGCACTGTCTTTCACTTGGAAGAAGTCCTGCGAGTGTGTTTCTTTCTGTCATCTATTGTATCCTGCTTTTCTTGGAGACTGGCACCCAGGCAAGTTATCAGATTTATTCAGAGAGAGCTTCATAAAACTTATCGCATATATATATATATTTTTTTTTTTTGTAGGGTTTATCCTCCAGAGTAAAACAAGGGAACTCCCATGGCTGCGAGGTGTTATTTGTTGACAACTGCTGCCCAGATCGGGCCCAACAGCACTGCAAGCCCCTGCAAGGGAGTTAATCACTTGTGGTACCAATCTGATGAGATGTATGAGATGATAGCAGTAAGGGTTCTAATCACAGACACAACATGGTCAGTCATACAGAGCTGTACTGTGCTCCTGTTTTATCCCCGCGGCAGGACTTGCAGGCATTATTGTGCAACTTCTCTTGGCATCCTCCAGACAATATATAAGGCCAGATGTATGTTTGTCCGATGCAGTCATGCGCGGTAGACACTGCCCAAACGCACTGAATGCTGGGAGGTGTAGTTCTACTAGTATAACAGTAATGAATAAGGAACAAAAAAGTTTGGTCTCCACAAACATCAGCCCTGTTCCTCCATGAAGAAAAAACAAAAACTGTCCTGCAGCCAGAGCTAGGCAGTGGGTACATGGGGCTGAGACAGAGAAACTTTTATTCTTAACCCCATCGGTTAAAAAATTGGCTCTTCGAACCACGTGCGGCCGCGCGGGGAGCCCTGAATTCCATGAAATGCCAGGACAGTCACTGGTCCATAAGTGCCGGACAGCCGTGACAGCCCTGGCATGGCATTGGACGTTAAGAGGTTAGAGTACCCTGCTTTTAAAGGGATAGTAACGCCTTAAAATAATAAGTAGTATGGTAGGTAAGGAAGAAAGAAATCCAATGGTGCAACTCCCATCTCTCAGACATTTATGGTTTGAGAGAGAGAACGTTTTAAAGTTCCCCCGACTCAAAGCTTTGATAACTAAAACTAGAAAGAAATACTTCGTTGGAATAGTCTACAAAGTATGCCTGGTTTGCAAGCCCACTTTGTAGACTGTTCCAATGAAGTAATTCTTTTTACATTTCGGTATCTCAGCTCTGCTGAAGAGCCGCCTGACAGTCACTGGACCATTTTCTTCTGATGTCAGCTAGATGCTGACGTCAGGGAAAGGGGAGGGAACTTTAAAACGTTCTATCTCTCAAACCATAAAGGTGTGAGAGACAGGACTTGCACTGTTTTCCTTATCTACAACACTACTTGTTATTATTTTAAGCTATTACTAACCCTTTAAGTAGAGAGACCTTAGCCACGACCCCTAGTGGATGAACGAGAAATATATTATAGTGGAATTATACCTGGTGAGTGTCGCTACATTTGTTTAACCCTTTACCCCTCAGGCACTCACAGGGTTAAGGGCCAGTTGGTGTGCAATGTATTGTTTTGCAATGCTTTGTATTACTGTCTGGTCCTTAAAGGGCTAGCACAGAAGGATTTACCCCATATTTTTGAAAAACAACTGCAGCTCTCTATTTTACAAGCTTTAGTTTGCTCACATGTGAACAATCCTGAATGAGATTAGCCGCAGAGCTGCGATCCCACTCCTTATATAATAATTTGTTAATGTATGTTTGTCAGAAGCTCTCATGCGCAGTACAGACGGCTGCGCGAGCTGCAGTCATGCACAGTACAGACTGCCCGCGCTGCGGCTGATAACCTTTATGGTTTTAGAGATAACCAAAGGCAAAATCCCCCCCTCCCTGTATTGACTGCAGGGGAAGTCTGTCGTATGACAGGCTTGTGGCTCTGCAGCTGAGCCGAGATCCCGTTAGTGAAAAATAATTATATAATTGAAACGCTCTTCTACGTGCGATTGGTTTGTGCTTGGTTTGCAAGCACATGTAGAAGACCGTTTCAGTGAAATAATTCCTTTTCACCAACACGATCGTGGCTCTGCTGCAGAGCCACATGATGAATGTCAGACCGGATATCCCTGCAGTCAGCACAACGCTGACTTCAGTGAAGGGGAAACTTTGCCTTTGGTTATCTCTCAAACCTTTATGAACCTGAGGGCTATTAAATTATTTTGCATATATTTACAATATCCCTTTAAAGGTAAAAACAAATATACCCGACCACTGTATGATAAATGGAAACTAGGGAAGTCCTGCTGACGCCAAAGTAATTGTTTAAAGTGAAAATGTACAGTGAAAATGAAAATGTACAGTGGCGCTGTTGCTACACCATTCTATGGAGATTTATGGTCTACAGACCAGAGCAGTGCATAGGATGGTGTAGCAACAGCGCCACTGTACATTTTCAGGCCTTTAACTCTTTCCTTAAGGCACTCAAAACCGTTAAAGGAATACCAGCACCTCCTAATTATAAAGCCTCATTGATCAGAAAATCCTAATGACCACTGTGGATCAGCTGTGTATTGGCCTGGTTCCCCAGAATGAATATTTAATTAGTAGTGGAGATCATGCCTACAGAGACAGACCCGAGTAACTTTGCATGACCCTAATCTCCAACTACTGGTCTTTCTAGGAAGCCTCATGAAGGAGGAGATTAGCTTCCAGGAGTCTGCAAAGTAATGCTTAAAGGGATAGTAATACTTAAAGTGTAAAAAAAAAATGTTGTAGGGTTTATCTCCCTGAGTAAAACAAGAGTACTCCCACTACTGAAAGGTGTTTTATTCAAAAGTTATTAAAGCTCAAAGCTGAATTTTTTAGGTGAAATATCATAGTGGCCTGAAATTGTAGTGGCGCTGTTGCTACACCATCCTATGGAGATTTATGGTCTACGAACCAGAGCTGTGTATAAGCTCGTGTAGCAACAGCACCACTGTACAATTTCAGGCCACTGTGATATTGCACCTAAAAAAATTCAACGCTGAGCTGTAATAACGTTTGAATAAAACGCCTTTCAGAAGTGGGAGTACCCTTTTTTTTTTTTTTTTTTACTCAGGGGGGGATAAACACTACAAGATATATATTTTTATACATATTAAGTATTACTATCCCTTTAACCCTTTGAGTGCCAGATACGCAACTCATTGCAGAGCAATATGGGGGGGCTATGCATTGCAGGGTATATCCTGCTGAGTAAAACAAAAGTTACTCCCAATACTGTTATATTCAAAATTTATTACAGTTCAAATCTGCAATTTTTTATGGCCTGCAAGGTTTACAGTGGCTCTGTTACAGCAGCCGTCTACAGACCACTATGGTCATCTGACAATAAATCTGCGTAGGATCGCAGAGAGAGACAATCTTCAGTGAGCATAACGGAAAACCTGAAACACCTGATAAAGTATCCCTCTCCCTCCCCTTTTACCTAGTATAAGCTGCCTCCCCTCAGATGTGGAATCTGGTCTCTTGACCAGTCAGATCACAGCAAGGGACAATCTTCTTACTGTGAGCATAAGGAAAACCCTGCCCCCACTGACAGGTTTTCCCTTATGTTAACTGAAGATTGTTGCTCTTCCCAATCCACTTGGACACCACCCTTCTGCTATGAGGTGAGCAGTGCTACATCAGTAAAAGGGGCAGGAGGGGGATAAATTATCATTCAATTACTCTTGAACTACAACTCTGACAGTACTGAAATAACACTCTCCATGGCCCAAATACTATGTAGATTAAAGGGACAGTAATGTTTCACAAAAAAAGCAGCTCCAATTAATCTTCATAGTATTTGAGCCATAGAAAGTGTTATTTCATTACTGTGAGCGTTGTAATTCAAGAGTAATTGAATGATAAAGTTTCCCCCTCCCACCCCTTTTTCCTAGTGTAAACCCCCACTCCTCAGATGTGGAATCCAGTCCATAGACCAGACAGATAACAGCAGGGGACAATCTTCTTCCTATGATAATAATGAAAGCCCTGCCTCCCTTGACAGGTTGTTCAGCTTTTTCCCTTGTCTTAATTGAAGATTGTCCCTCTCTGCAATCTACCTGGGCACCTCTCTGCTGCTCTAAGCTGAGCAGTGTTACATCAGTAAAAGTGGCGGGAGGGGGATACTTTATCATTCAATTAGTCTTGAACTACAATGCTGACAGTATTGAAATAACACTCTCCATGGGAACAAATACTATGAAGATTAATTAGAGCTGCTTTTATTATGAAAAGTTACTATTCCGTTAAGCAGGGGGATGCAGCAGCTTTGCTTCACTGCCTAAGCAAGGATCACAAAGTATAGGAAAAACTATATAAACAGAACATTTAGAAACACAACTTAAAACATTTAATTCCAGGCCATTTTCTTCAAAAGCAACTGTGTTAATTCAACAGACGCACAACTTTATTTAGTGTTCATGTCTCACCTGCGCCGATCTCAACAGGAATTGCCTCCTCCTTACACTCCTGGGGAAAGGTCACACCTGCCTTCACAATCTGCATTACACAATAAAGTGTCACATTGGTCATTTGAGTCCAAATATAAATCATACTTCTCAGCATTATAAAAGTTTGTTAAAAAATATTTATTTTTGCCAAACCCCTAATTTTGTGGTAAATACCCAAATACAGTGTGACATCTGAGAAAACATCTCTCCTACCATATCAGAAGGGTCATTCATGTGTCACAGATAAACATGCTCTATTCCTTTCTCTCTACAGACTGCTGCATGTGGTGCTCCAATCTCTATTATTATCACAGAACCGAAACGTTCTGCACATCTCAGAACATGGGTCTCACTGTATTTAGGTGGTCCTCAACCAGAGCGCTGTGACAATTTAATGCGCCATGCTTAGGGTGCCCCACTTTTTCTATGAAGGCTTTGGAAACAATGCTAAAGACTTGGCTTTTCTACCTCTTCCCTCCTTCTCTCCTCTTTTCTTCTTTCTACCCTTCTTCTCTCTCTCTCCCCCATCCCTCCTGTTGGGCCCCTTACCCAGCCCTTCACCTTACACCTCCCTCCCCTCATACTATCAGAACATAAACATTGGGAAAGGCAGTCTTCCATCTACCAAGTACAGATCAGGACTATATGGATACACTGACCGATCTCCTTGCACTTATTACCATTATTTTTCCAAAGTATATTGTTAGAAATCCTGTGTAACCTTGTTATCTATTTAATTTACTTTGTAATGTACTGCTTTTCTCAAAAAAAGCTAAATAACAATAATAATAATAATGATAAAAATGTTAAAGTTGAGTTTCTAATGTATATTTATGGACATGATTCTGCACAGCGTGCTCCTTGTTGCCATTCTGACTTTGAAACCTAAAATAACCATATATGTGTGTATTGTTCCCTTCATTAAGTAATTGGGAAATTACCCATAAAATGCTAGGGGTGCCCTGAAAGCTCCAGATTGTAGAGTAGGGGTGTCTTGAATAACAACAAAAAAAAAATTGTAAAAAAGAATTTGAAAACCACTGATTAATTTATTATTTTCCAGCATGAGACTTTAGACATTACATAAGTCTCTATACATATATCACACCCATGTTGGCCATAGAATAGGTAAAACAACACCTCATGTCGCTCCACTTCCCCCGGGATCAATGGGAGAAGTGGGCCTGTGACCTGCTTATGCTGGGAGATGTTAGGCACGTTTTTTCGTAGGATTTCCAAGCCTGCCGTTATCTACCTGGTATTCTGGCGTGGTCCTGTTATCCTCGGCTGAATAAAATCGTGAGTATGTACGGATGGGGCGTTTTTCTGTTATAATTCCGGTGTAACAGCCATCTGTAGAAAAGTGAATACTTCAGTTATAATTAATATACACTACATGTCTCATTGAGTACATTGAATCTATATGTAGAGTATCACTGACCTGCCAAAATCACCTATATTAAAGGAAAACCGTACCCCAAGAATAAGTGGCTCTTAGCTGCTAATCGTCCTTCAGAAAGGCTCCAATTGATTTTATTTGGATTTTGATCTGTTTTAGTGCACTCTAAGGGCCGTATGTTCAAAAGAAAAGTGAAGGAGTTTGCTCTATAGGGGAGAACAATAAATTCCAAAAAATTCTCATTGATTTAACTGGGCAATGTAACCACTTGAATGCTAGAGAGGCCTACAATGCATTTCAAGACCTCCCTAGCATTCAAGTGGTTAAAATCCCCATTTAAAATCAATGGGATTTTTTATTTCTCTCCTACAGCGTGCGAATGGTTTGCCCAGAACACTTCCACTTTTTTTTTTTTTTTTTTAAACGTATGGCCCTAGCTTTAGGGCCAGTTTAAAATCTGATACAGACTCACGTCCCTTGAAAGCCATTCAAGTCTTCTGAATCCTATGGACTGTATTGATGTAGAGACAGATTTCAAGACATCACTATATACAGGAGACTGCAGATGGAATGCAAAACTAGATAGATGCACTACATCTGCTTACATAAGTTCCACTTTTAAACAAATTAAGAGACACTTATTCCTAGGACACAGGAATTCATTGGACATCCCCCTTTAAAGGGATAGTAATGTTTCACAAAAACAACAGCTCTAATTAATCTTCATAGTATTTGGACCATGGAGAGTGTTTTTTCAATACTGTCAGAGTTGTAGTTCAAGAGTAATTGAATGATAAAGTATCCCCCTCTCTCCCCTTTTACTGATGTAACACTGCTCACCTCAGAGCAGCAGGGTGTGTCCAAGTGGATCGCAGAGAGGGACAATCTTCAATTAAGATGAGTGAAAAACCTGTCAAGGCCGGCAGGGTTTTTATTGTTCTCACAGTAAGAAGATTGTTCCTTGCTGTGAGCTGTCCGGTCAAGAGACCAGATTCCACATCTGAAGGGAGGTGGCTTACACTAGGTAAAAGGGGCAGGAGGGGGATACTTTATCATTCTATTACTATTGAACTACACCTCTAACAGTACTGAAATAACACTCTCCATGGCCCAAATACTACGAAGATTAATTGGAGGTGCTTTTATTGTGAAACATTACTATCCCTTTAACTCAGTGATTCTCAGTGTTAGCCCTCAGTACACACCATGTTTTCAACATATCCCTGCTTTATCACGTGTCGCGAATCAGTAGCTCAGTGGCTGTGATTAATTCACTTGTACTTAAGTAGGGTTTTACCGAAAACCTGACCCGTTGCGTTCCCCTGAGGACTGCAGCTGAGAATTAATGCTTTTAACCATTTGAGTGCCAGAGGGTTATCTCCTCTGGCATTCAAAGGGTTAAGCAAAACACTTGAGGTGATTTCGAACCCTTGACACTTCTGTTACATTATATAGTTCTAAGTAATGTGACCAGATCGCCATTTTAATGTGGGACATTATATTTTCATTCTGCAGGACTGCACAGAATCCAGTGAAATGAGAGAGAGTGCGTGCGTCCGTGTGCACGCGCGTCCTCAGTGTGTCGCATTAAAGGAGCATTAAACTTTTTTTTAATGAAAACCTATATGTTATAGAGCTTTTACTGATGAGTAAAACAAGGACACTCCCACCGCTGTCAGGAGTTTTTTTTTTTTACAATAATTATAACAGTTCAAATAACCAGGAAGTGAATTACAGCAGGTTTACTTCATTATGGTTCTGTCAGGTAGTGACAGCAGTTTCCATCACATTCAATGGAGGACTGTTTGTCATTAAAGAGGATCTATCACCTCTACAAAAGTTAGGCTTATTATGTAGAGTATATATAGATAATGCTGAAAACGTTATTGATTAAAAAAAAAAAAAAAAAAAAAACAAACAAAAAAAATGCTATTTGGGTTAACACGATAGCTTATAGAGTGCCCTGCAACCTACTTCCACATACACGTCTGTTGCTGCACTGCCCCTGCTCCCTTCCCACTATCCAGCCTCCTCCAGTGATGGAGGCTGTCTGTCTGTAAGCTGGAGCGATATCATTGGCTAGATATCGATCTCTGCCAATGAGATCGCTCCAGCTTACAGACAGAAGCCTCTGTCATCGGAGGAGGTTGGTTAGTGGGAAGGGAGCAGGGGCAGTGCGGCAATGGAAGTGTATGCGGAAGTAGGGTGCAGGGCACTCTATAAGCTATCGTTTTAACCCAAATAATGCAACAGAATAACTAATTGGAATTTGACCACTAGAGGGCACAGTTAAATAAAAAACAAAACAAAACACAGGTTTAAACTGTAATGACTCTGGAAATATGCATCTCTCAGCAGTGGGAGTACCCTTATTTTACTCAACAGGAAAAGCCCTTATATATTTTTTTTTTCATATCAAGATTTCTGCCCATTTAAGATGACAGTTTGCTCATGTTACGTAGATCATTTCAGTAGTACATCTGCAGTACCAAGGCCCATCAGTTGCTTACTACAGGGAACAGATAATATTCCTTTAGGAGATCTAGTTGGGTACAGAAATGTGACAATGCTACATAAAGAAGTCAATATCTGAATAGAGGTGTAAAACGAATAACAGAAATTCTGTTTTAACAAGAGAACTGACAGTAAAGTGGTCGAAGTGTCCAAACGAGACCAACAGAGTCTCACCTGTCCCGATCTCTAAAGGAATTTCCTCCTCCTTACACTGCTGGGGAAAGATCATATCTTCTGGCTCCTCCTGTGATGAAATAGCAATTCAGATATTACAGGAGCCTTACTTGCAAGAATAACAATATGGCATTTATTCATAGGCAATTCTAAATATGCCAACAGTTCTAAAACATGAACAAAGGAAAATAAAGTATACTGAACCCTTATCCACAAAATAGGCTTATTGAATTTAAAAGTTGTCCTTGTTTTGATCATTACTTTTGCTGTGCAGGAATTGTAATGTTCTACCTGGACTTTTGGAATGTGACCTCATGAAACCATTTAGTTTTCTACACAGACTCCTGTTGTCATGTTGTAGCAAAAGTCATTAAGCAGGGAACTGTGGCAAAATAGTGGTGGTCATGCTGTGTAATTGAATGCCAGTTCTTTGTCATATGTCATTTTTCAAATGCTTAATTACTTTTGAACCATTTGACAAATACAGCTTAACGTGGATCTTTCACACAGATATAAGTAATGCTCATTAGTTAGCGCATTTAGGGAAAACATTTAAAACGTTGTTCGTAAAAAAAAAAAAAAAAAAAGCTTTACCTGCACAAAAATGAATGTTTAAAAAGTTCCGGCTTGCCAAACTGCCTCTGCTCCCCTCCCTCCTACGATGACTGGGGCTGTCTGTCTCTAAGCTGGAGAGATCTCATTGGCTAGATATCAAACTCTGCCAATGAGATCGCTCCAGCTTAGAGAAAGAAAGCATCCGTCATCGGAGGAGGCTGGGTAGTGGGACGGGAGCAGAGGCAGTGCTGCAAGCCGGAATTAGGCTGCTGGGCACTTTTTAAACATTAAGTTTTGTGCAGAATTTTTTTTTTTTTTTTTTTTTTTAAATGAACAACGTTTTAAATGTTTTCACTAAATGCTCTTAAAGGGATAGTAATGTTTCATAATAAAAGCAGCTCTAATTAATCATCATAGTATTTGTACTTTGGAGAGTGTTATTTCAATTCTGTCAGAGTTGTAGTTCAGGAGTAATTCAATGATAAAGTATCCCCCTCCCGCCCCTTTTACTGATGTCACACTGTTCAGCCAGATCAGAAGGGAGATGCCCAGGTAGACTGCACAGAGGGACAATCTTCAATTAAGATAAGGGAAAAACCTGAAAAACTTGTCAAGGGGGGCAGGGCTTTCATTGTTCTCATAGGAATAAGATTGTCCCCTGCTGTTATCTGTCTGGTCTATGGACTGCATTCCACATCTGAGAAGAGATGGCTTACACTAGGTAAAAGGGGCGGGAGGGGAAACTTTGCTTGTGAATATCTCATAAACCATAAAGGTTTGAGAGATAAGACTTATATCGTTCTTCGTGTTTTTTTTAATGCCTACAAAATAAAATAAAGTTAAAACGAAGTATTACTATCCCTTTAACTATTGAGCATTACTTATATCTATGTGAGAGATTCCCTTTAAATGTGTCAGTTTAGATGTTCATGCCAGTCCCCATAAATTTGGTGCAAATCCCTTCAGAAGACACAAAATAATAATAAAGATTGGTAAATACTGGTCCTTTACCCATTATAAGTTATTATGCCATCATGAAACATACTGAATTGAACAAAACAATATTGCTAAAAGCAATTTGTCAATCATCCCTGAGTAGCATGGAGAGACAATGGTATCCCCCCACATTTTATGTAATTTTATTCTTAAGTAAAACAAGTTTAACTTTTTAGCTATTATTCCCTCGGTTGCCGGTTCTGCTGATATGATCTGATCCAGCAATGGAGGGGTTAATCTGAGGTTAGACTCAGGGGGGTGGCAGGGGATAGTTTTTTGAAAGTAACGTACAGTAACTCCCCCAGTGTCAGTGACTTTGAAATGAATTCCAAACTTGAATGGCAACAGAGGGGGTAAGGAGGGTGTTTGTGCATGTGGGGATGTGTTTTGGGGGACTTGGAGGGCATGGGGTTCAGGGAAGGCAATGGGAAGGGCCATCCATGCCCGCACCCCCTTTCTTTAGCAACAGGAAGTTCCTGCAGTGGTGGCTGTCTGCACCCTGCCTCACAAAGTGGATAAAGTTTACAACTTTACACTGGAAAGTAGCTGGGAAGGATTCCAAGGAAACAGGGCACAAGGTCGCTGGTCTTCAAAAGAGTCAACTCTCCTCATCAAAGTTCTTAAGCTGAAAGCAATCGTCAACACTCTCTTTCATTAATCTCCTCCTTCTCATGAGCCAGCCCATTTGCATTCAATAAGCCAATGCCACTACCATGGTCTATGCCGATCATCGGGGAAAACAATAAGCAGAGAAGCCATAACTAGACTAGACGTTAGAAGAATCCTGGCCTTGACAAAAAGATCAGTCCTGGCAATTTCTACAGTGTTTTACCCAGGGGAAGACAACTGAGAAACAGACTATCTGAGCAGTTAAATCGAGACTCAGGGGAGTGGAATCTACATCCAGACCACAGGGGCCATATGGAGGCTGACACAATGATACAAGCATGATCAACGACTAAGTGCCCAAGTTCTGCAAGATACAGGGACACCAAAGTAACCCTAGTCTATGCCATGGTGGTGGTCTGGGAATTTAAAGGGATAGTAATACTTCGTTTTATCTTTATTTTATTTTGTAGGCATTAAAAAAACATGAAGAACAATATAAGTCTTATCTCTCGAACCTTTATGGTTTAAGAGATATTCCCAAGCATAGTATCCCCCCCTGTTCAGCCAGATCAGAAGGGAGGCGCCCAGGTAGATTGCAGAGAGGGACAATCTTCAATTAAGATAACGGAAAAACCTGAAAAACTTGTCAAGGGGGGCAGGGCTTTCATTGTTCTCATAGGAATAAGATTGTCCCCTGCTGTTATCTGTCTGGTCTATGGACTGCATTCCACATCTGAGAAGAGATGGCTTACACTAGGTAAAAGGGGCGGGAGGGGAAACTTTGCTTGTGAATATCTCATAAACCATAAAGGTTTGAGAGATAAGACTTATATCGTTCTTCGTGTTTTTTTTAATGCCTACAAAATAAAATAAAGTTAAAACGAAGTATTACTATCCCTTTAACTATTGAGCATTACTTATATCTATGTGAGAGATTCCCTTTAAATGTGTCAGTTTAGATGTTCATGCCAGTCCCCATAAATTTGGTGCAAATCCCTTCAGAAGACACAAAATAATAATAAAGATTGGTAAATACTGGTCCTTTACCCATTATAAGTTATTATGCCATCATGAAACATACTGAATTGAACAAAACAATATTGCTAAAAGCAATTTGTCAATCATCCCTGAGTAGCATGGAGAGACAATGGTATCCCCCCACATTTTATGTAATTTTATTCTTAAGTAAAACAAGTTTAACTTTTTAGCTATTATTCCCTCGGTTGCCGGTTCTGCTGATATGATCTGATCCAGCAATGGAGGGGTTAATCTGAGGTTAGACTCAGGGGGGTGGCAGGGGATAGTTTTTTGAAAGTAACGTACAGTAACTCCCCCAGTGTCAGTGACTTTGAAATGAATTCCAAACTTGAATGGCAACAGAGGGGGTAAGGAGGGTGTTTGTGCATGTGGGGATGTGTTTTGGGGGACTTGGAGGGCATGGGGTTCAGGGAAGGCAATGGGAAGGGCCATCCATGCCCGCACCCCCTTTCTTTAGCAACAGGAAGTTCCTGCAGTGGTGGCTGTCTGCACCCTGCCTCACAAAGTGGATAAAGTTTACAACTTTACACTGGAAAGTAGCTGGGAAGGATTCCAAGGAAACAGGGCACAAGGTCGCTGGTCTTCAAAAGAGTCAACTCTCCTCATCAAAGTTCTTAAGCTGAAAGCAATCGTCAACACTCTCTTTCATTAATCTCCTCCTTCTCATGAGCCAGCCCATTTGCATTCAATAAGCCAATGCCACTACCATGGTCTATGCCGATCATCGGGGAAAACAATAAGCAGAGAAGCCATAACTAGACTAGACGTTAGAAGAATCCTGGCCTTGACAAAAAGATCAGTCCTGGCAATTTCTACAGTGTTTTACCCAGGGGAAGACAACTGAGAAACAGACTATCTGAGCAGTTAAATCGAGACTCAGGGGAGTGGAATCTACATCCAGACCACAGGGGCCATATGGAGGCTGACACAATGATACAAGCATGATCAACGACTAAGTGCCCAAGTTCTGCAAGATACAGGGACACCAAAGTAACCCTAGTCTATGCCATGGTGGTGGTCTGGGAATTTAAAGGGATAGTAATACTTCGTTTTATCTTTATTTTATTTTGTAGGCATTAAAAAAACATGAAGAACAATATAAGTCTTATCTCTCGAACCTTTATGGTTTGAGAGATATTCACAAGCAAAGTTTCCCCTCCCGCCTCTTTTACCTAGTGTAAGCCATCTCTTCTCAGATGTGGAATGCAGTCCATAGACCAGACAGATAACAGCAGGGGACAATCTTCTTCCTATGAGAACAATGAAAGCCCTGCCCCCCTTGACAAGTTTTTCAGGTATTTCCCTTATCTTAATTGAAGATTATCCCTCTCTGCAGTCTACCTGGGCACCTCCCTTCTGATCTGGCTGATCGGGGGCGGGGGGGATACTTTGCTTGTGAATATCTCTTAAACCATAAAGGTTTGAGAGATAAGACTTATATCGTTCTTCATGTTTTTTTAATGCCTACAAAATAAAATAAAGATAAAACAAAGTATTACTATCCCTTTAATCTGCTGTGTGTGAGTTCCTGGTCATAGACCTCAGATTAAGAAGAGTTTCTTCTCAAGTTTCTTCAGGGGGGTCTGGACAAAAGAATAAGTTCACTCCAGGTACCGGTATCTGCCGTTTCAGTATTTTTTCGAGGGAAATTAAATAAATAAATACAACACACAGATTTCCCAAAATTTTAATTAAAAAAAAAAAAGAAAAACACTTTCCTTCAAGGGGGAGACCAATATTCGCCTTCCTTTAAAAAATTCCAGTTCCAACATGGGACTGAAACATTGTTGTCCTGGCTCAAAGCAGAATTCTTTGAGCCCACCATGAAATTCTTCACCTGGAAGATTACTTTATCAGCTCTTTCTACAGAAAATGAGTTGTTGGTGAAAAGAGGAATTTTGTACATGACAAAAAATCCTGTTCTCTCCTCTAGACAACTGAGAAGCATAGGGCATCCCTACTGGGAAAAAATATTCCTGCATAGGGACGTCCATCTGTTTTGTTGAGATGGCGGCTCTGCCTTCTAATTGAAGGTCTTGTGGTAAACTGAACAGCTAGGCTCTCCTGTGGGCTAAGCAGGTCAGAGAAAGATCCTGGAATGACTAAGTTTTCAATGTTCTGCTTCCTAGTGGATGGACCTTTAAAGGGTTAGTAATGGCATATATAAAATGTATTATTATAGATATTGAAAAAAATAAATCCATCCGTGGTTTGAGAGATATACGGTGATAAAGTTCCCCCTTCCTTCCCCTTTCCCTGATGGCTGCTGTATATGCCGAAAGATCATTGGAAACCAGGCACACTTTGTAGACCATTCCAATGAAGTATTTCTTTCGACATAGTGCTATCTCGGCTCTGCTGAAGAGCCGCCTCAAGTCGGCCGACACAAGTCTCCTTCTGTCAGCTTTACAGCTGACATCATGGAAAGAGGACGGAGGGGGGGGACTTCAAAATGGTATCTCTCTCAAACCATAAAGATTTGAGAGATCAGACTGCCATCAATGGATTTGTTTTTTCAATATCTACAATAATACTTTATATATGCCATTACGAACCCTTTAACATCCACAGTCCCATTCACCCAAAAGAGTAAAGGAGAGAAAAAGATATGTACAAAAAATCCCTGTTTGTTGATCATGAGAAAAAAGCTCTGTTGATCAAACATCCTATATAATAATTTGCTAAAACGTGTGTAACGATGCAGTCATGCGCAGTAGAGACTACCCGTGCTGTGGCTAATACAGAGCTGGACGCTCCGAAGCATCCAGCTCCCATTCAGACGCGGCGCAGGCAGTCTCTACTGCGCATGACTGCCCCATAACCGGCTGGCAGTGGCACTGTGGCCCGTGTAACGGGCTCTTCAACTAGTATTTTAATAAACCACTTGGACAGCTCTGTACCAAGTTCAGTCTCCAAGGGCCACCAACAGGCCAGGATGTAAGGATTTCCCTGATTAAGCACAGGTGGGCCAATCACAATGAACGATCCACTAATTATCTCACCTGTACTTAACCAGGGAAATACTTACACCCTGGCCTGTCTGTCTATATATCTAAATCAGGGATGTCCAAGTTCAGTCCTGAGGAGCTGCCAACAGGCCAGGGTGTAAGGATTTCCCTGTTTGAGCACAGATGGGTCAATAACAATTATGAGCCATTGATTAACTCACCTGGCCTGTTGATTAACATTGATTAACTCACCTGAGCCATTGATTAACTCTCCTGGCCTGTTGGTGGCCCTTGAGGAGTGAACTTGGATAGCCCTGATTTTGTGATACGACTTGATGTGAGATCAGTTCTGTTAGAAGTGACATTTGCCTAATTGTGGTGCAATTAATAGGAAATTGTATTAACAGAGGTCAATAAATCTAAAATGCTTAAATACAACTCCCCACAGAATGACTTGTATCACTGAGATCTCTTACGAAAAGCAGAAGACTATATTCACAACAAAAAAGTCAACGTTTTCTAAAATGAATCAACCCTGACAGACTCTAAAACGGTCATAAACACTCATACGTATGCACATGTACACACAGTTTTAAAAACACACATTACTGTGGGCAGAAAACTCATCATCTATCATTCTGACCTCACACTCATCCTGCCCCCTTCCCCCTGTGTAACCAACTAATGGCTACCCTGGAGATCTAAAATGTCTGCGCTTCTCCAAGTTCAACAGAGAACTGGACCCGTGACTTGGGTTTCTAAGCCTGCAGCTTTATACCTGATAATCCTGTGTGGTCCTGTTATCTTCCTCAGTACATGTCTGTGGATAAGGACGGATGGAATCGATTTCTGGTGTATTTGTTTTATAACACCCATCTGTAGGAAAATAACATTGCGGTAATGTAGATTACTGTGAATATCAGTGGGCTAAACTGCACATGTATCTGTAGGTTAACCCTTTCACTCATGAGGTTTTTTCCGCCAATGCCAATCCTGATTTGACACTTGTATTACAGAAAAGACCATCTCAGTTACAGATCTGAGCAGTACAAGGACTATCAGTAACCTGTGTTACTAGGTGTATAAATGACTTTTCTGACAAGAAATCTAGTTGCTTACAGTAGCGTGTGATCATTCTACAGAAATAAGTCATTGTCTGACAGAAGACAGGATTTAAAACATGCAAGGTCAATAATTTTCAACACAATTTCCCACAGATCTATAGAATGTTTTACAGAGAAACTCTAGTTTACCAGAAACAAAATTGTGACCATTTTTCCTGGATAGACGAGTACCAACAACACAGAGATTAAAAGGCAGTTATAATGTTTTACTAAGTCTGTTTCTTTGGGAGCAGATCTGTTACAACACTTGAAGCTGCAGCCATTCAGGGGATTAGAAACCAGACCCACTTTGTTGTCATCAGGTTGGAAAGCAACATGGAAGCCTTTGGCTCAACCACAAGCACTGTAGACTGTGTGAGCAGCTTTGAAATGACCCACAGTGATGGGATCGGAAGCCCTTCCAAGGTTTCTACAGGGGCTGTGTGCAGTCCAACAAGGCTTCAGTCTTTCAATTCAATCTGAACATATGGGATCAAAGACAATTAAACTTGGCCTTCTCCCCCTAAAGATCACAATGCAATCCGGCTTTGTCAACACATTCACCCACAGGAAAGAAGAAGATCTGTTGACAGGGCACTATCCTGATTATAGTCACAGTTTAAAGGGACAGTAATATCTATATTATACTTTATCTCCATGTCTTCTATATAGCTTTTTATAACACATATCGCTATGTTTATTTATTTACATGTTTGTAGCTAAAAACATATTAAAAGCTGAAAAGATCCCCTTCTCGCCCCCGTCATGCTGCCTCTCCGTCTGGTCCGGACGGATGCAGTGAGGGACAGTAAGCAAAAGAAAAATCCTGCCCTCATTTGTCTAGGGTGCAGTGTTTTCCTTTTAGTTACTGTGTGAAGTTTGTCCCTCACTGCATCCGTCCAGTGACACGACCGAATTCCAGCTCTACGGGGAGGTGGCCAGAAGGTGATCCATTCAGCTTTAATATCTTTTGAACGTCAAACATGTACTTAATTAAACATAGCGATATATGTTATTAAAATGATATAGAAGACTCTGAAATAAAGTCTAATATAGACATTACTATGCCTGTAAAGTGTTGATGTGAGAACAGATATACATTATCTTTAGTGTTTATTTCTCACCTGTGCCAATCTCTATGGGAATTTCCTCCTCCTTGCACTGCTGGGGAAAGATCACATCTCCAGTCTCCATCTGTAATATTAAGTAAATAAGAATTCACAGATCACATGCACCGCACTTCTTGAGAATAACAATTTAACATTTAGTGATAGGAAATTGAGAGATTATGTATTATTAAGGAGAGAGGTTGTCTGTGCTACTACTTGTATTAAAAAGTTGATTTCTGAGTCTTCTTTATTTTTTGTAACACATAGCGCTATATTTCATTACTTAATTACTTAAATGTTTGTAGTTCAAGCGCTATTCAAGCCAAAAGTATCCCCCTTCCGCTCCAGCTGGCCGCCTCCCTTTAGATTTGCAATCTAGTCCTGGGACCGGACAGCTTGCAGCGAGGGACAATCTTCACTCAGTCAGTATAAGGAAATCCCTGCCCCTCCCCTTGACAAAGGAGGGCAGGAATTTCCTTTTGCTTTCTGAAGGTTGTTCCTTGCCGCGCTCCATCCGGACCAGACAGAGAAGATCAGTAACGCAGGTGTTAAGGGGCTGGAGGGAGATCCTTTCAGCTTGAATAGCTCTTGAACTACAAACATGAAAGTGATTAAATATTGCGCTGTGTTACACAAACAAAGACAATTCGGACATGAACGGGTTTGTTGTAGGATATTGGAGAACGGAACCAATGGTTACCATGGAGATCTAGAATATCTACACTTCTGCATTAATAGGAGTAGTGGACCTGTGTCCTGCATGTGCTGTGAGATCTTAGACATGCTTCTTTTAGGATTTCTAAGCGTGCCGTTATCTACCTGGAAATCCTGTGTGATCCTGTTATCTTCTTCTGTACCGTCCTGTGAACAAGGACTGATGGAACGTCTTTCTGGTGTATTTCTGTTACTGGATTCATCTATAAGGAAAGAGAGAGAGAGAATACAATGATTAGAACTATTTACCGTGTGGCGAGTCTACCACTGTACAGGTATGAGTAAAATATCAACATACACTAAATGTCTCCATAGTTCTGTACCACATTGAGTCTATCAGTGGATGAGTCCATCACTGACCCGTACAGGCATATGGAAGATATTAAAGGAGAAGTAACCCCTCTTATAACAACTCCCCATTTAACAGACTACAGCCAGAAATTTCTAATGACCTGATTAATTTTGACTTTGTTCAAAAGATAAGCTCTTCCATTAGTCGTAGCTATCCATGGAAGGTGACATGACAGTTGCCAGAAGCAGTAGAAAGTCCAAGGGGTAATCTGGACTTTTCCAGGATTTAGAGGGGTGTACAACACCTTGCTTCACAATGGGTTGCACAATCCTCTTATCCTTAAAATGTGAAGTAGTTTCATACGCTCTGCCAGCAGCTGTCAAGTCTACCTCCATGGACATGGCATCCAGAAACAATCTATGGAATCTATGGCATGTGGGCAATGTTCTTAGAGGGTATTAGGATTTTTTGGCCAAAATAAGGTACGTGGGGAGTTATTACAGGTATTACTCCTCACTTAACTGTAGTTCCTATGCCCTCATTGGCCAGTGCCCCGGAGTAAGCTTTCCTCCCAGTCAATTACTGATGGAAGAAGTGGTCATGCATGTGGGAGATGTGACCCCTTCATCTAGCCAATAAGCAATTAGAGGAACAGGTCATGGCTCCGCATTGTGTTGTAAACTCCAATGGTCCTAAAAGATGCCTTACATTGCCCATCCCTATGGGACCCATTTGTTCAATAAAGGGTGAGGTATGATACTAGCCTAAAAAAACTGCCAGGAATGGTCTTGTCCTCCTCCATGGACATGTCACCCAGGACTGACTGAGAAGGTTTGTTCTTCAATAAGAACTATTCTGGCCATAGTATGATAGATGGGGGTTATTATTATTAGTAGGGTCTTTAACCCATTAAGGACTGGTCTAGTGGCATCGCAGCGGGCACTTAAGGACCACGGATCTTTTTTAAAAATATAAACAAATACATTTGCTCAACCAATTTAGAGATCCCCGAGCAGTGGGCGGCCACGCGGGGACCCCTGAATTCCAGGACGTACATGTACTTCATGGGTCCTTTAAGCATGTTCTCCCCACAACGTACATGTAAGTCCTTAAGGAGTTAATCATTTGAGTGCCAGAGAGGTATCCAATACATTGTGCTGCACTCTGACATGCAAAGTATTAATAGACAACATATATATAAAAGTATTAGTAGTGCTAACGTGGATAGGAAATATAATACAATAGCCCATTACAGCAACCTAGATAAGGACACCCCACTCTGAAGGTCAGGAAAATTGCATCAAAGAATACATACAAAAATCCTGGTGCTTGTAGGTTTTCAATAAAAATATATATCGGACATAAAAGTATATTTACTATGAGAATTAGTGGAAATTAAAAATGTATATAATATAAAGAAAACAAATATGAAACATTTATAAATCATAATATACATACATATAGTCACCCCTAGAATTTGAGAAAGATTTCCCACTCAAGATAAGACCTCTACATTTAACCCTTTGAGTGCAAGAGCGGTACGGAATGTATTGCTTTGCAATGTTCTCCGTTCCCCTCTGGCACTCAACTGGTTAAGAATAAAATAACATATTGAAAATGTATGTGCTATCCTGAGATAAGTGAATAATATACGTATTTGTAACACAATGCCCTGTCTGCCAAGTACACTTACACTCTCCAACCCACAAAACTGACATGATCAACAACTCAGATTATATTAGCTTTGTGGGAATAAGTAGATAATTCACATATATCTCAGGATAGCATGTACATTTGATTACTATTTTTTTTTTATTATTAACTGTAGAGGTGATACCTTGAGTGGGAAATCTTTCCCAAATTCTAGGGCTGACTATAAGTATATTATCATTTATAGGTGTGTCATATTTGTTTTCTTTAGTGTTCTTTACATTGTCCGTTTTTTTTCCCCCTGGGAACAGATGTATATAGTATACGAATGTGAATTTTCACTTATTTATATACTATAAGGGTACCAGTACCACACATTTGTTTAGTGTTAGATTATATACATTATACACTTCCCCAAATGTTTATAATAAATATATTTATATAAAATATTTATTTTTTTATTGAATACCCATGTAAGCGCCAAGATTTTATTATACAGTATGTCTCAGTAGTTCTGTTCCATTCAAGCTGTTAAACTTCCCATTCATATCCATGGAAAGTCTAGGCTGGCCACATGCCCCGGATTGCCCAGGACAGTTCCTGATTTTATATGTCTGTTTAATGACCTGAGCAGCCTCCTTCTGGGACAATATAAAGTCCCTGAATGAAGACTACAGATCACAGAGTTCTAAACACTAGGAGAACTGCCCATTGCCTACTATGACAGGAAGTGATGCCTCTGCTGGGCTACAAGAAAATGGCTTCCACACAGAGCTCTAAACACAAGAGAGAATGGAGCCTGGATCCTGAAAAACAGGACAGTGCATTTTTGTTGTAGTGTATTATTAGTCTATGGCTTTGGGCATGATGTACATTATCTTTGGCCAGCCACAGGAATCAATTTCTGTCACAGCAGTCAATAGGAGGTTTAGAACTCTGTGGTGCACTCATTTCCGCAGTGTCCCTGAATGGCAGAATTGACATGTGTCACGCTACCAAAGTCTGTTAACCCTTTGAGTGCCAGAGGGTTGGGTACCCCTCTGGCACTCAGAGGATTAAACAGAGAAAGTATTACTACAGTGCAGCCATGGACTGTGACAGAGTTTGACAAGCATTGGTTATGGGATCATGTGACAGATGGATACACATTTTTTTTTTTTTTTTAACTGAATCTTTGTTTCTCACCTGAGCTAACATCTGTAGGCGTTTCCTCTTCCTTACACATCTGGGGAAAGATCAAAACTCCAGTCAATACAATTTATAGACTACTAGTTGAAAAGCCTGTATACACAGGCCACAGTGCCACCAAGCAACCTCAGCTGGTGGCCGGAGCCTCTCTTCTCATTGCCTGCTCTGCAGTCACACACAGTACTGACTGCCCTAACGCGACGCGGCTGATACGGAGCGGGGCACTCCGAATTCAGACCGGAGTCTCTACTGCACATGACGGCTTCTGACAAACATGCTAGCGAATAATTATATAGGATGTGCACTGTTACAAGATGACATTTATAAGTATTCTACAGATTACAGAATATTTAAGCCAATCTAAAACATGAACAAATGGTGATAAATCAATGGTGACGCCTTCCACACAAGATAGGATTATTTAATGTCAATAAATTGTAACTGTTGATTTGCATCAGGGTTTGGTAAAAACCAAAATAGTGGTATCATGCCACTGGTCTAAGTGCTTGGAGTTACCAAGTGGTCCAGTCACAGAACGACTCAATACAGATGGTAAAATGGCGAACCAGCTGTACCATGGGGAACATTTACCTTTGTGAATGGTGTAGCACTCTTATCAATGAAAAATTTCTTATTTCTCCCCTATGGAACAGTTGGTTTACACCCACACTACTTCAATATATGCAATGCGTCTTGTATTAGTGTACGTCATACTACTAATATGTGTGTAAGTACCTACTATTTAAAGCTAAAGCAACAAGTTTCATTATAGGTCAGTGTTATAGGTTAGGGTTTCTATACCATCCCAGGTATATTCTGAGTGATCAACTTGATATAATCTCTGTCATTGCTGGAAATCAAAACCTCCAAAGCGTCATGGACTAGGTAACACCTTAAAGTGTGCAATTGTTATTTTTTTTACTAAATCTGCCTCTGTGTGACTTAGTAGAGAACCCAGGACTGATCTGTGCAACTAAACAGACGCTGCTACCAGTTATTCAGGGGGTCAGAAACTGACCAACTTGGGTGGAACACAACCCAGAAGTCTGTGACTCCTCTTACTGGCGGCCCAGGGGACCAGATCCTCTTACTGGCGGCCCAGCGGACCGGATCCTCTTACTGGCGGCCCAGCGGACCGGATCCTCTTACTGGCGGCCCAGGGGACCAGATCCTCTTACTGGCGGCCCAGCGGACCGGATCCTCTTACTGGCGGCCCAGCGGACCGGATCCTCTTACTGGCGGCCCAGGGGACCGGATCCTCTTACTGGCGGCCCAGGGGACCAGATCCTCTTACTGGCGGCCCAGGGGACCAGATCCTCTTACAGGAGGCCCAGGGGACCAGATCCTCTTACTGGCGGCCCAGGGGACCGGATCCTCTTACTGGCGGCCCAGGGGACCAGATCCTCTTACTGGCGGCCCAGGGGACCAGATCCTCTTACTGGCGGCCCAGAGGACCAGATCCTCTTACTGGCGGCCCAGAGGACCAGATCCTCTTACTGGCGGCCCAGAGGACCAGATCCTCTTACTGGCGGCCCAGAGGACCAGATCCTCTTACTGGCGGCCCAGAGGACCAGATCCTCTTACTGGCGGCCCAGAGGACCAGATCCTCTTACTGGCGGCCCAGAGGACCAGATCCTCTTACAGGAGGCCCAGAGGACCAGATCCTCTTACAGGAGGCCCAGAGGACCAGATCCTCTTACTGGCGGCCCAGAGGACCAGATCCTCTTACTGGCGGCCCAGGGGACCGGATCCTCTTACTGGCGGCCCAGGGGACCGGATCCTCTTACTGGCGGCCCAGGGGACCGGATCCTGTTATTGGCGGCCCAGGGGACCGGATCCTCTTACTGGCGGCCCAGATCCTCTTACTGGCGGCCCAGCGGACCGGATCCTCTTACTGGCGGCCCAGGGGACCGGATCCTCTTACTGGCGGCCCAGAGGACCAGATCCTCTTACTGGCGGCCCAGGGGACCGGATCCTGTTATTGGCGGCCCAGGGGACCGGAACCTCTTACTGGGGGCCAGGGGACCGGATTTTCTATTCCAGTAGAGGGATTCACTTTTCTTCTATATTTGTGGGCTAAGGAGAGGATACTCAGAACTGCAAGTCCAGCAGAGGTAATCATGGAGCAAGGGAAAAACCTCCAGGGAGATGGACGGTCTCTTTGTTTTATCCCACAGACCAAGACTTGCTGTTTGTATTGATTCACCTTTACAAACAATTCTTTGTTTGCCATTTGGCCTCTGAATACCAGTCTATCTTTTAATCAATGGTTTCCCTGTCTGTCTACATTTAAAGGGATAGTAATACTTCGTTTTAACTATTTTATTTTGTAGGCATTAAAAAAACATGAAGAACGATATAAGTCTTATCTCTCAAACCTTTATGGTTTGAGAGATATTCACAAGCAAAGTTTCCCCCTCCCGCCCCTTTTACCTAGTGTAAGCCATCTCTTCTCAGATGTGGAATGCAGTCCATAGACTGGACAGATAACAGCAGGGGACAATCTTCTTCCTGTGAGAACAATGAAATCCCTGCCCCCCTTGACAAGTTTTTCAGGTTTTTCCCTTATCTTAATTGAAGATTGTGCCTCTCTGCAGTCTACCTGGGCACCTCCCTTCTGATCTGGCTGAACAGTGTTATATCAGTAAAAGGGGCAGGAGGGGGATACTTTGTCATTGAATTACTCTTGAACTACAACTCTGACAGAATTGAAATAACACTCTCCTAAGTCCAAATACTATGATGATTAATTAGAGCTGCTTTTATTATGAAACATTACTATCCCTTTAAGGGCTTACAAGACATTTTTTTCAGCAGTGCTTTGAGACAAACCATGATTTAAATGGGAATTTTAACCCCCTTGAATACTGGAGAAGTCTCCACTGCTTCACAATGCATCAAAGACCTATTAATAAGCCCCATTTAGATAAATGATAATTTGAGGATTTTTTTTTATTGCTCCCTATGATGCAATTGGTTTTCTATTAGTACATAAGCGTCAGGGTCTCACTCACTCACCGTTAAACACAAAGACAGTCACAAACATGGACAAAGACACACACACCTGCCTCGATGACAGACTTTCTGATGTCCTCTCTCTCTCTCTCTCTCTCTCGCCCTGTCCCATTCCAATGTGTAACTAATGTCTTTGCTATGTTACCAATGGTTATCATGGAGAAGCATTTCACCAGGATCACTGTGAGAAGTGGACCTGTGTTCTGCATGTGGTTGGAAATCTTAGAAGCTTTTTGTAGGACTTCTAAGTCTGCAGTTCTCTACCTGATAATCCTGTGTGTTCCTGTTGTCTTCCTCTGTACAGTCCTGTGAACAAGGACTGATGGGACTTCTTTCTGGTGAATTTTTGCTATTGGTTTCATCTGTAGGAAATGAAAAATACAATGAGTGATTACACAGATTAGATACACATACCATGTGGTGAGTCTATTACTGACATGCACAAGTATAAGATATTAATATATAATCATTGTGACAGTGGTTCTGTCCCATACAGAATCCATCAGGAGGTGAGTCAATGTAAGAATCCGGTCCCATCGCGGGTTACTTGCTGCACTAACTGCTCTTCTGTACCACCTCACCTCCACCCCCTCCCCCAAACTACCAGAATCCACTGCAGTGGTGCCTCAGTGCATGTTCATAGTCTTAATAGTGTTAAGACCTGGCCACAACCTCAGTACTTATAAAGAACACTGCATCAGTCTGCCTCCTGCCCAGAATATCAGAACTGTTAAAGGGACAGTAATACTTCGTTTTAACTTTATTTTATTTTGTAGGCATTAAAAAAATATGAAGAACAATACAAGTCTTTTCTCTCAAACCTTTATGGTTTAAGAGATATTCACAAGCAAAGTTTCCCCTCCTGCCCCTTTTACCTAGTGTAAGCCATCTCTTCTCAGATGTGGAATCCAGTCCATAGACCAGACAGATAACAGCAGGGGACAATCTTCTTCCTATGAGAACAATGAAAGCCCTGCCCCCCTTGACAGGTTTTTCAGGTTTTTCCCTTATCTTAATTGAAGATTGTCCCTCTCTGCAATCTACCTGGACACCTCCCTTCTGATCTGGCTGAGCAGTGTTACATCAGTAAAAGGGGCGGGAGGAGGATACTTTGTCACTGAATTACTCCTGAACTACAACTCTGACAGAATTGAAATAACACTTTCCAAAGTCCAAATACTATTATGATTAATTAGATCTGCTTTTATTATGAAACATTACTATCCCTTTAAAGATCATTGCATCAGTCTGCTGCTTGCCCACAAATCCCACTCTGCTTTAGACCATTGCCGAATCTTGCTCCTGCTTGGGTCAGATGGTACTCTGCTCTCTACTACTCCACTAACACCTGCACACTACAGTATACTGAATATGTCCTCTCTTGAACAAAAAAGACACAACAGCAAAATTCCCAGAAGTCATTAATATTTTCTGGCCATAGTAAGGCATATGAAAGCAGAAGTACATTTTCTTTAGTTTTTATGTCTCACCCATGCTGATAGTCTCACAGTGAGAGGTCAGCAGGGACATCGGTATTTAGTGTTATGGCGTCACCAGTGCTGATACAGTCCCACAGTGAGAGGTCAGCAGTGACAGTGTATTTAGTGCCATGGTCTCACCTGCACTGATGTCTGTAGGAGACTCCTCCTCCTTACACCGCTGGGGAAAGATCACGACTCCTGGATCAATCTGTGATACAATACAAATTCATAAAACTACATGCAACTTTCTTCAAGAATGTCAATATTGCATTAATTCAAAGAAAATGTAGAGTTTACAAAATATTTTAACAGTTTTGAAACATGAAAAAAAAAGACCCACCTTCTCTTTATGGACTTTCACAATGTATTTACATAAATCATGTATAAACAAAGTATTTTGATGCCCCGTTAAAGGGACAGTAATGTTTCACAAAAAAAGCAGCTCTAATTAATCTTCATAGTATGGAGAGTGTTCTTTCAATACTGTCAGATTTGTAGTTCAAAAGTAATTGAATGATAAAGAATCCTCCTCCCGTCCCTTTTACTGATGTAACATTACTCACCTCAGAGCAGCAAGACTGTCCGGATGGATTGCAGAGAGGGACAATCTTCAGTGAACATAAGGGAACATCTGAAAAACCTGTCAAGGGGGGCAGGGTTTTCCTTATATTCACAGTAAGAAGATTGTCCGTTGCTGTGATCTGTCCGGTCAAGAGACCAGATTCCACATCTGTGGGGAGGCGGCTTACACTAGGTAAAAGGGCCGGGATAATTTATCATTCAATTACCCTTGAAATACATATCTGAAATAACACTCTACTCGTCCCAAATACTATGAAGATTTATTGGAGCTGCTATCTTTGTGAAACATTACTATCCCTTTAAAGGGATAGTAATACTTAAAATGTAAAAAAAATATATGTTGTAGGGTTTAGCCCCCTGAGTAAAACAAGAGTACTCCCACTGCTGAACGGTGTTTCATTCAAAAGTTATTAATTTTCAAAGTTGAATTTTTTAGGTGCAATATCACAGTGGCCTGAAATTGTACAGTGGCACTGTTGCTACACCATCCTATGGAGATTTATGGTCCCGGGACCAGAGCTGTCCATAGGATCGTGTAGCAACAGTGCCACTGTACAATTAAAAAAATAAAACAAATAAAACACCTCTCAGCAGTGGGAGTACTCTTGTTTTACTCAGGGGGATAAACCCTACAACATATTTTTTTTACATTTTAAGTATTACTGTCCCTTTAAGTGGGAACATACTATAAATATTTTTTTTATTATTTCAGTGAAACTTTATACAGAAACAGGATTATTTAACCACTTTGCTGGACATGGATGCAGGCTCCCCCAGCAGATGGTCTAAAAATGCTGAGGAAGTGGACATCCATGTTCTCTGCAGTCCCACAGCAAAGGGATAACTACCAGGGATTAAGGCTTACCTTCAGGGAAATACTCAGTCCCCAGTGGTAGTGCCTTGCTGTGGGAATGGTGGAGCATAAATTATATCCTCTGGCCTAATGATTCCTATGGTTTTACAATGATGTAATGGGGTGAAGTTGAAGAGGTTCCACCACGGAGAGGTCCAGAAGCTCCAGAACTCAAGCCTGTCGGGGCCAGTACGGAGCAATCAGAATGAATGGGCAGCGCTCCAGTCTCAGCTTTGGACGAAATCTGTTCAACAGGGGAACAGGAGGGAAGATGTAAGCCAGAGGAACGTCCACGGGATCGACAAGGCATCCACTGCCAGAGCCATGGGATCCGCCCAGCGAAAGCAGAATGTTGGAACCTTCCTGCCGTGTCTGGTTGCCATCAGGTCGATGCATGGAAGACCCCACTGCTGGATGATGAGGTTGAACACTTCTGGATGCAGCTCCCACTCTCGGCTGTCCACTGTGTGCCGACTGAGAAAGTCTGCCAGAACGTTGTCTACTCCAGGAATATGAACTGCGGAAATGGCAGGGACATGCTCCTCTGCCCATGATAAAATAGCCTTGACTTCTAGCCAAGCAGCGAGACTTCTTGTGCCGCCTTGCTTGTTGATGTAGGCTACCGCTGCAGAGTTGTCCGACTATACCCTGACTGGGCAATCCTCCATGAAATATCACCCGAAGCTCCAAGACATTGATGGGAAGGAGAGATTCCTCCTGAGACCACCAGCCCTGAACACTCAAGTGCCCCAGCAACGCTCCCCATTAAGAGAGGCTGGCATCTGTCGTCACTGTGATCCAGAAGGGCACCAGGAAGGGTCTGCCTTTCAGGAGGTTGTTCAGGTTGAGCCACCACGAGAGACTCTGCTCCACTTGAAGAGGGAGAGACAGGGATCTTTCCAGGAGATCTGGACGGCCCCTGCAGGCCAGGATCAGAAACCTCTGAAGTTCCCTGGTGTGAGCCATGGCAAACGGGACTGCTTCTATGGTGGAAATGAACTTCCCCACCAAGGAGGACAACTTCTTGGCTGGAACCAGATCCTGAGAAAGGATAGTTTGGACCTTCAGTACTATCTGATGAGCCACTTCTTCCATCAGAAAAACCATCCCCCTCGGAGTGTCGAAGAGGAGGCAAGGCCATCTTCTTAGAAGGAACAAGGTCTGACTTGTCCAAATTGATGATCCACCTGTGATGGGACATAGCATGAATGCAGTCCTGCACCTGCTGGTGAAGGAGTTCCAGAGACAAGGCCTTCAGAAGGAGGTCATCCATGTATTGAGTCACCCTGATGCTGTTCTGATGTAGGACAGAGATCAAAGCTCCCAGGACTCTGTTGAAGACTTGAGGAGCCGTGGTCAGGCCAAAAGGGAGGGCAGAGAACTGGAAGTGCCCTCAGTCACAGGCAAAGCAGAGATACTGCCGACACTCTGGATGAATGGTGATGTGTAGATAGGCATCTTGAAGATCCAGAGAAGCCAGAAATTCCCCAGGAGACATGGCCGCTATCACTGTGAGCAGAGACTCCTGGCGTTATTGGGACCTGACCACAAAGGAGCTGAGATCTTTCAGATCCAAAATGGGATGACATCCACCGTCCTTCTTGGAAACCACAAAGAGGTTGGAGTAAAATCCCAAGCCTCTGTCCTGAGGGGGAACTGGCTCCAGGACCGCCTTGTCCAGAAGGGCCTGGATAGCTTCCTTGAAAAGGTGTCGCTTTTCTACTCCCAAGGGAGAACGAGAAACAAAGGTCGGAAGGTTGGAAGCCTTGGGCTTCGTGGAGGACTTTCATCTCCATTGCTGCTTAGGCTTGGATGAGTAGCGCGGAGCCTGAGGGCCCATCTGGGATGCTTGGCGTGAGTCTGTTTGAAAGGAATTAAAAAGCCAATTCCTTTTGACAGGTGCCAGGTGAGAACTCTTCCCTCCAGTGGCCTCGTTGAAGAGATCCTTGAGTTCAGGTCCGAACAAGGAAAAACCCTGAAAAAGCAAAGACAGCAGAGCCTACTTAGAGGCAGTGTCAGCTGACAATATCCTAAGCCAAACAGCCAGTCTGGCTACCACAGACATGGTAGATGCCCTGGCTACCATATGCACAGTGTCAAACAGGGCAGCAGAGACATAATGCTGAGCCTCAGCAATGTTAGGAAGAAGACACAACACGTCAGAAGTTTGGGCTCCCTGACGGACAGCAGAATTGAGCTGTTAAGTCCAAACAGCCACAGCCCTATCTACCCATGCAGCAGCAAAGGTAGGGCGAAGGGCAGAGCCTGCAGTCGCAAAAACAGCCTTGAGAGAAGTCTCAAGCTTCTTGTCAGTCCAGTTGAAGAGCAGAGGCGTCAGCAACTGGCAAGGCAGTTGATTTAGAAAGCCTGGAAACTGGGGCATCCAGTTTAGGGGGGTGAACCCACTGAGTAAGGGCCGTTTCAGAAAACGGATAAAATTTAGAAAACTTTTTAGACACATATGATTTCTTGTCTGGAAATTTTTACTCCTCTGAAACCAAGCGGTCAAGGGTGGGATTAGGTGGAAAGCAGGCATGGGGCCTAACAGGTTCCTGGAAAACATCAGAGGGGTCAGTAGACACCTACTGCACCAAGGGAATGTTCAGGGTGGACAACACAGCCCTGATCAGGCTATCAGCTGAGGGAATGGGGTCCACCTCGAAGGGGTCCCCAAAAAACTGAGACAAGGGAACAGCTTAACAGTCATCTTCAGAGTCCACCAATAATTCCTCCTCAGAGGAATCAGACACATCAGGTACACCTGGCGGTTTAGGCAGGGAAGATCTGATGGGGCGGGGGTCTGCAACAAATTGAAGACCCCCTGTAAGGTGGATGGAAGGAGTTGTAAGGTGGACAGGAGGTCCCTTGTAGTAGCCTTAAACTCTTGCATCCATACTGGCTCTAGTGCATGGCTGGAGGCCCCAGCAGGGGATTCAGGGGCAGCAGTGCATGCTGGGCAAACATGACCTGAGTATTCTCTAGGTAACCCTGATTGACATGAGGAGCAATGGAGGACACAGACACCTCAGTATCCTTAGTCTTAGCCCCAAGGCCTAACGGAGTAGACATTCTCACAGAGTCAAAACGGTCAAAGTATCAAAACACCCACAATAAAGTGTGTATGATAATTCATGCACCCCAGAAACAATAAACGAAGACTTATCTGGTAGGCAAAGGGTTAAGCTGCGGAGGAGAGAAGGAGAGGGCAAGACCTGCGTAGTATACTCGATCTGCGAATGCACAATATAGCCGCAACGGGAGTCAATTGGAAACTAGCGCACTAAGCGGGCGCTCATGGGAAACGTAGTTTCGCTGACAGAGTACCCCAACAGTGCCCAAAGCCCTCAATATCCCCAGAATGTTGACCAGATGACAGAGCAAGGGAAAACAAACACAATGAGCCATCTCTGACCACGCTACGTGGAGCGGTTGCAGAGATATGTCCCAAACTGTAAAGTCCCATAGAAGTGAATGGAGCAATAGCGTCTATGCGGTAAACGCGCGCCTTAAGGGCGTGGAACATAAAGTTAGCGAGGAGAACCAGACAGGGAAAGTGTCCCAAAATCCCCCAAAAGGAGCTAACCAGTAGCAAAAGGGTTAAGTTACCACAGAAACATGATCCATACACCTGACAGACATACAGAATAAACCCAATGAGTGCATGAGTATGTAATAGGAACTCCAATAGAGACCCCTGTGCGGAGAGGAAGCATGGGACATGTGGACCTCAGCACTCAAAGGGTGCTCACTTTTTTCAGCAGGTCTTCTGTCTTCATATTACCATATATCAAGAAGACGACTCAGTGGGCAACTCCTGGGAAAGAGCTTGCAGCCAAGATTTCCCCCCCAGGGCTTAGGTCCACTAAAGTGCCTGGTAAACTGAGCTATCCACATTTGGGTGATGGGAGTTGTCAGTGATGGTAATCCGCCTAATGGTGGTATCCCATATCTAAAAGAAAATAAAAAAAGCTAAAACTGTAGCAGAACTGTTCTCTTGCCTTGTGTCTTGACCAAGGAACAAATCTTACTGGTTCAGGATTGGCTAGCTGCAAGCTAAGGAGAGGAGGTAGGCTCCACCCAGCAGTCACTCCTCAGAATTGTTCCTGCCTAATGAAGGGGCTGATCACCTACCCAAAGTTACCAGTAACCTGTATTGGACTACAGAGAAATAAGTATTATTAAGCTAGTCGCCATCTGCCTAATTATTGCAGGACAACTTTAACTATGATGAAAGTTACACTTTAAAGGGTTCTGAAGATTTTGTCCTTTTTCTGACTGTAACTGGAACAGGAAGCAGGACATCTCGTCCCAGTGACGTCCGTGCGCCTGCGCTGTCAGTCCCTTTTGAGCCAGTCGGTAATATTTCTGGCGACTAGCGCTATTAAGCAGCTAGTCGCCAGATGCAGAATCAATACAAGTTAGGTTTTTGCGGGGTGGTAGTTCCCCTTTAAGCATATAGAATAAGCATTGTCTGATATCATCAAGTGTTCTTAGACTGCTGGTAAGCTGATGGACTCATAGCTCACCACTTTACACAGTCCTGGGTGTTCTCGTGCAGCTCCTGGATTGCGACATGTTAACCCAACAAAACAGTCAATGATGGGAGTAGTAAACCGTGTGTATAAGTCTGAGCTGGACCAAATGGTCTCTAGCAGATAGGATAGCCGTAGGGATTTACAGAAGGCAATCGACCCAAAGTTTTGGTGTCAGGCTCTATGATACACACTTTGTTATGCAATATTGCACATTAAAGGGGAACAGTCATCTTCAAACTGTGCCAGTTAGCATAATGTAGCACTCTGAATCTTCAGCACAGCATTTCTTCACTTCCTAATTCTCCACCCACCTCCCTCCCAGCTGCCCCAGGGAGCGAGTTGCAATCTCAGTATAACGCTAACCGGAGCTTGATATAACAATAGAAGCCATTCACACCACACCGAAGGGAAGCACGAAATCACTCCCTGGGGCAGCTGGGAGGGACATGGGAGGAGAAGAAGAGCTGTGCCGGAGATTCAGAGTGCCGTATTATGTGGAAGTGCACCGCTTGAAGATGCAAGATCTTTAAAAGTACGTACATTTAGAAAAAAACAGCTTTCCTGATGTTACTTTATTAACTAAACCTATGTTAAAACACATTTTATGAGGTGACTTTTCCCCTTTAGGACTCACATGCACTATACCACATGTAAAACTGATGCGCACACATCATTATGGGTAGCAAGCCCCTGACCCACTTTGTCTTCTACTACTCGTTCTGTCCCCTTCACCTATGTAAACAATGTCTTTTTTCCATGATATAAAGGAATCTAAAATCTCTGCACTTCTCCAGGATCAATACGCAAAGTGGACCTTGCCCTTCATAGGCTGTGTGATCTTAGACAAGCTTCATGTAGGATTCCCAAGCAGTTTTCTACCTGAAAGCAAGCAGTTTTCTACCTGAAAATCCTGTGTGATCCTGTTATCTTCCTCTGTCTGTGAAGGAGGACTGGTGGGACATCTTTCTGGTGTATTTCTGGTATTCAGTTGACCTGCAGGTAGATAACACAAACAGTGAATATGCTGCATTACATGCATTTACCAAATTTATCACTGAGCTGCTCAGTTCTCTGTAGATGAACCAGTGTTCTCACCACTGTGCTGAACCTGACTTGACAATTGTGATACAGTATACAGTTACGAGCAGTCAAGGGGTAATATCTGTGTGATAACCTGGCTTGAATGAATGAATATGTTTATTTGTATAGCACCACACTTTATAAAGGGATAGTAATACTTTATTATTACTATCCCCCATATTGTAAATAATTTAATAGCCCCCAGGTTCATCTCTCAAACCTTTATGGTTTGAGAGGTAACCGAAGGCAAAGTTCCCCCCTCCCACCCCCTTCCCTGAAGTCAACGTTGTACTGACTGCAGGGGAAGTCTGTCGTGCGACAGGCTTGCGGCTCTGCAGCAGAGCCGAGATCATGTTCGTGAAAAAGAATTATTTCACTGAAACGGTCTTCTGCATGTGCTTGGTTTGCAAGCAAACGCAGAAGACCGTTTCAGTTAAATAATTTTTTTTCACTAACGCAATTGTGGCTCTGCTGCAGAGCCGCCTGATCAAAGTCAGACCGGATATCCCTGCAGTCAGTACAACGCTGACTTCAGGGAAGGGGGGGGGGGGGAACTTTGCCTTCGGTTATCTCTCAAACCATAAAGGTATGAGAGATGAACCTGGGGGCTATTAAATTATTTTGCAAATATCTACAATATGGGGTATAGTAGTAATAAAGTATTACTGCCCCTTTAAGGGTTTAGACAATACAGCCTTGCAAGTTATTTGCAAAGAGAAACACTGGAAGTGAGGTCCCTGCTCGAAAGGTTACAGTCTAAAGTGGTAATAGGAGATATACAGAGTACATAAGGGTCAAGTGCGGAATACAGTGCTAAAAGCTCTGCTGAAGATACTGGGGGCACAAAGTAAGTAAATTATAAGAGCCTTAGATGTACAAAGTCAGTGCCTTCTAGCTTAAGTTTTGTTGAGGAGATGTAATTTAAGCGCGACTTGAAGACCGTAAGAGAGGTGCAGTAATGCAGGGTGGTAGGCAGAGCATCCAATCGATAAGGAGCAATGTGAGAAAATGGTTTGCTACGTCAGAGGACTGTTCCCGCTTTCTGGTGTTTCATTGCCCAATCCATATCTGGCTTTATACTGTTCCTTAGGGCTTGCTGGATTTTCGTTCTTGTCCAGGTTTACACTTATTCCAGTGCCTTTATTAAATGCCGGTGTCTCAGTACGGATGTGCAATTGTAACGTTCCAGTGAGTGTTCAAGTTCAATCTCGGTCCTTGATTCCAGTGTTCCCGTTCCCTATCTTCTTTTGTGATTCTTCACTGCAGACCCAAGCTCTTCTACGGATTACAGTTCAGCCTGCCAATTCTGTACTTCTACCGTGCTTAACAGTTGTCAATCCAGACTCTCCTATTTGACTACCCTTCAGCCTGCTAATTTTGTACCTCTCCTGCTCCTCTGTTGCCGACCCTGCTAGTCTGACCATCTGTATTCACTGCTCCTGATAAGTTAGTTAGTTTGACTCTTACCACCATCAGTTGGTTAACCATTCCAGCTCAGTCGGTGTCCGACTCCTGCGATTATCAGTTGAATCACTGTTACTGCTCAGTCAGAGTTCGATCTTCAAACCATAAGTCAGTTTCCTATTTCTGCTCAGTCAGTGTTCGATCTTCACCGACTATCAGTCCATTAATATTACCAGCTCAGTCGGAGTTCGACTATCAGTGTCTGCTCAATTGGTGTTCGACTCCTCAACCTTCAGTAAATCTACAGATCCTGCATAGTAGTGATTCAGCTGGTTCTTCATTCAAATAATGTACCCTGTTCCTGCTGTTCTAACCTTGCATATAAACATCTCCAGCAGGTATAACCTATCCCTAAACAGTTATCCTGGGTGCGGGCTGGCTCCTCTGGTTTGCACCAAATTAGTCTTGAGACTACCACCTTTAGTCTGGCCTCACCAAGACTGTTGTAGGGGTAGTCCACTCCAGCCAGCTACGCTCTCTATACTGCTCCCCCAAGCTTCTCATCTACTGGGGGTCTCCTTAGTATCCAATAGATATACTGTCATTGTACTGCCTTTTATTGTGTTATCTGCTGCATATTTCTCAGTTGGGCATCTACGCCTGCCAGAGTGGAAATGTAGCAAGGGGTAGAGGAGAGAAGCAATATTTTGCATTGCACGCCCCCTCTGGCACTCAAAAGGTTAAGGTACACTTATGAAAACAACGTATACACATTTTCTTTATTTCTCACCTGTGCCGATCTCTATAGGAATTTCCTCCTCTTTACACTGCTGGGGAAAGATCACGTCAACTTGATCCATCTGTGATACAATACAAATTTAGAGGTTACATGCACCTTGAATTTCAAGAAAAAAAACAAAAACTTTTTGACATTTATGCGTAGATAATTTAGTATTTCAACAGTTCTAAGACACAAAGGAAAATAAACTATGTTGACCACTTACACACAAGATTTATTTTGTTTAAAATAAAGCAAACCAAGCACACGTAGAAGACCGTTTCAGTGAAAGATTTCTTTTTTATTAATGCGATCTCGGCTCAGCTGCAGATCCACCTGACGGTCGTATGACAGACTTCCCCTGCAGTCAGCGTTCTAGTTGACTTCGGGGAAAGGGGAGAAAGGGGGGAATTTTAGGAGCGATTATCTCTCAAACCATAAAGGTTTGAGAGATGACACTGGGGGCAATACATTTCTTTTTAACATGACTGCAATATAGGTATTAGTAATTTTTTAAACAGAACTATCACTGCACAACATCTTTAGCTTAATTAAGTCCCCATGGCGACTAGCTGCTTAGTAGCGCTAGTCGCCAGAATTATTACCTTAGTTAATAGATTTAAGCTTTCTTCCATGGGTGACAGGTGGGACGGAGTGCAGACATCTTGCCATAGTGACGTCCACACGCCTGCGCTGTAAGTCCCTTTTGGAGCCAGCCGGCTCCTAGCAACGTCTCCTAGACCCGGCTGGGACTGACAGCGCAGGCGCGCGGACGTCACAATGGGAAGATGTCCGCGCTCCGTCCTGCCTATCACACATGGAAGAGAGCAGAAATCTATTAAATAAGGTAATAATTCTGGCGACTAGCACTACTAAGTAGCTAGTCGCCAAATGGGGACTTAATTAAGCTAAAGATGTTGTGTGGTGGTAGTTCCGCTTTAAGTATTACTATCCCTTTAAAGACATGTCTCTCGCTGGATTTCTATGCAGTTATTTACCTGATGATCCTGAGTGCTTGTGTTATCCTCCTCTGTACAATCCTGTGAATAGGGACTGATGGGACATGTTTCGGGTATATTTCTGTTACTGGATTTATCTGTACGAAATGAAAAAAAAAAAATGAGTGAATGTGCAAATAATAAATATTTACCAAATGGTGAGTTATTTCATACATATGCACAGGTATGGATACAATATTAATATACAGCGTGTTATTGGTTCTGTCCCACAGTGGGAATATCAGTAGGCGAGTATCACTGACCTGCACAGGTATGTAATGACACTAATATACAGTAACGGTCTCAGTTCTCAGTGACTGCGTTGGAGGAACAGTAAACCCTCACTATTAAAGCACATATACTGCAGGACTTTTTCTCTTGAGTAAAAGAAGGGCACTTTGACTGCCAGGACATGCCTTGTTATGTATAAACTGTTTGTTTACATTATCAGTGCCCTCTGGTGTCCAGAGAGCTCACCTGCAGTTCATCTGGTGTCATGACAGTTATTCTGCTGCATTCTAGAAGAGAGGGGAGCCACCGGCTACAGTTGTGTGTAGAATGTGATACTAACAACTTCATCACTTCTTGACAGTTTGAAAATGTATAACTTTTGAATAAAACAACTCCGTGCAGTGGGATTACCTTGTTTTAAAACAAAATACAAAAAAACTTATGCACCATCACTCATGAGAGTACTCAAAGCTAAACCATTAAACCATGAGTAAGCGTCTTGCACGCGAAATGCGTTGATCTTATGTAGAGCTTTGTTGGATCAAGCTGCTGCATTATTATATCTTCTCCAATGAGATTCAGCATTGATTATTTGGAGGTACTTTTTATAACATTCTAATAAAGAAGTGTTTTTATCTTAAGCTTTGAGTACTCTCATGAATGGTGGTGAATTAGTTTTTTTGTATTTTGTTTTGCTACACTATGGGGCTTTTTGGGGATGCTCCTTTTTGCACCCATTTGGGAGTGAAAGCTGATTGATGTCAGTTATTTTTACATATCATGGACATTATTGTGGCTATTACTTATGGGTTTAAATGGGAGTTTGAGCACCGATGCTTGCATGTATTATTACCTTGTTTTACAGCAAGAAAATCTCTGTACATTATATAATAAAGGTCTGCTACTCACTCCTTTAAATCAGATGATGTATATAGTGTTATTAGCCGGAGAATGAAGAGAAGAATCAAGCTGCTGTACACAAATACACTATGACAGGACTGTCATTGGTGGACGTACAGCTATAGTAGAATATAACCATCCAACAGGATGGGAGATTCAGTGCCCCACAGCTGGGAGGTCCAACATGACTACTCCTACACCATGAAGTCTTTCTGCTGGCCAAAGGCTTTCGATGAGCCTGACACTTTCCAGAAGGAGTGATTCACTAAAATAACTAGCCGATTTACAAACGTGATGAGCTGTAAGTGAAATCCCAGCCTTTCAGATTTTCATTTTAACTCTGCAGCACATGCCCAAGAAGACTGGTATATAGCGATCACAAGCATCGCTAGGGCAGGTCCCGGAACCAGAGCTGTCCATAGGATAGTGTAGCAACAGCGCCACTGTACAATTTCAGGCCACTGTGATATTACACCTAAAAAAATTCAACTTTGAGCTGTAATAACTTTTGAATAAAACACCTTTCAGCAGTGGGAGTACCCTTGTTTTAATCAGGGGGATAAACCCTACATCATATATATATATATATATATATATATATATATATATATTTTTTTTTTTTTTTTTTTTTTTTTTTACATTTTAAGTATTACTATCCCTTTAAGTGTACTGCATTACAAATCAAATGTACGTCTAGAGGACATCGTTCACACTGTGTATAGGAACCACTGTTATGCACGTTATACTCAATGGGCCACATGTTCTGGGGCAAGCCATTTGCACTGCAGGGGAAAACTAAAAGTGTCCTTTTGATATAAATGGGGATTTCAACCCCTTGAATGCTATAGAGGTCTTCAAAGCAGTGTAAAGCAATGCATTAGAAATCTCTCTAGCATTCAAAGGGTTAAAATCCCCATTTATATCAATAGGAAATGTTTAGCTCTCCCCTGTAGTGCAAATGGTTTGCCCCAGAACCTCTCCCCTTTTCTTTTGAACATACGGCCATGTGGCCCTTATTCAGAATGCAAAAACACAAGCAATAAAGGAGCATACCATCTGTGCCGGGTAGATAAACCGTCACATTGACTGAAATGGGTCATTTATCCCCATAGACACAAGGAAAGTCGCCAACGCATTATGATGTGATGTGGTGGGTAGCCCTCTAGAATTCAAGAACGGAAAGAGCCTCATTTAAATCAATGTGACATTTTGAGGCTTTTTACTTGTCCCCTATGATGTAGTTGGTGTGCTCCACAATTGTTCATCTTTTGCTTTCTGCTTAACCTCTTAACGTCCAATGGTCCTGAGGTAGGATTACTCTTAAGGACCGCATACATTAATTCGGTGACCTGGCACATATGAGAGATCACGTGTACAGGCTCGCTGAAAGTGGATGAAACTGTCCACTGCGGTCCTGGAGCAGTCAGTGTCAGAGTCCCACTGGAGTGCTGTGATCACAAAAGCCAAGGATGTGCCAGGACTGTCACCGATCCCAACCCCTTAAGAACAAGCCGCAAATTTAATGAGGAACATTCACATCTGAAAAACTTTTTACCATATGTTGAACTATGGAACTAGTATTAGGAAACGTGGTGGTGGTGGTGGGTTTATACCCCATTTACATATTTTTTAAGATCTTTAGTCTTCAAGCTGTGCACTTCCCCATTATGCGGCACCCTGAATCTTCAGCACAGTCTTCAGGACTTCCTAATTCTCCTCCCTCCCAGCTGCCTCAGGGAGCACGTTCACGCTTCCCTTCTGTGTGGTGTGAATGGCTTCTGTCATTTTATATCAAGCTCCGGTTAGAATTATACTGAGGCCTCAACAGTCATTATCATTATCAGTATAATTCTAACCGGAGCTTGATAAAACAAAAGAAGCCGTTCACACCACACCGAAGGGAAGTGTGAACGTGCTCCCTGGGGCAGCTGGGAGGGAGGTGGGAGGAGAATTAAAAAGCACTGGGAAGTACTGAGGAGCTGTGCCGAAGATTCAGTGTGCTGCATAATGCAGAGTGCACAAATAGGAGGGGGGAGACACAGAAGAAAAACAAACAAAAAGAAAAAACAAAACACGTTTCCTAATACTAGTTCCATAGTTCAACATAAGGTAAAAAGTTTCAGATGTGAATGTTACCCTTTAACCCCTTAAGGACCGGGAAGATCTGAGGTCGTTTTCCCTTAAGGACCAGAGCAATTCTGACTTTTTTGACTATGTCTTTGTTCAACAGCGTTTTCCCTCTATGTCTTTTTTCCACCCCCATAAATTATATACTGTTTTTTTTTAAGCACAAACAGGGCTTTCTTTTGATACCCCACTTATATGGATAACCCACCGTTTACTTTATTAAATTAAAAAAAAAAAAAAAAAATGTAAAGTAAAAAAACCACAATTTTTGTTTTTTCTCTTGGGATCAATTGGGCACAAAGGGTTAAATTTTTATGGCGACTGCATGAAAAGTATGACCGGTCAGTCATACCTACAAAATGCGCAGTTTAAAGTGGCCACTGTCCCCCCGGGTGAAAATCCCAATGACCCTTTTTTCCCCACCCTATTTTGACACTTTTTTATCTCTGACATTTGGCGGTGTGTATAAGTGTATTACATAGCTCCACAACAATCACACTTCCAATATTGTTTAATGACATTTTTTTTTTTTTAATTCTTTTTTTTTTTGTGGAAAAAAAAAAAAAAAGTATATCATTGCAGGTCAAAAATTAACCTGCATTTAGCCAGCCTCCTGCACCAGCAGTGAAGGGGTTAATACCCCCAGTACATGTGATCGCTGCTATGGCGATCACATGAACAGGCACAAGCAAGAAGGGCTGAGACTGAACGCCCCGGTCTTTGAGTGCTCAGTCTCAGCTTGGAATTAATGATAGCACGCTGCTCTCATTTAAGCCATTACGGTCCTTTCAGTCCTGGTACGTCACTGGTCCTTAAGGAGTTAACCCTTTCAACGCACAACCTCAGTACTTTATAGATGATTTTATATGACATAACAATATGTTTTTAACTTTTTGATAATAAAGGTTACATTTTATGCCTTATCAGTTTACTAATAATAGGCAATTCCTTCAAGCACCGAACTGACCTCCTTCATTGTATACAGTGTGGTTTGGATCCTTTAAAGGGATAGTAATGTTCCATAATAAAAGCAGCTCTAATTAATCATCATAGTATTTAGACTTTTGAGTGTTATTTCAGTTCCGTCAGAGTTGTAGTTCAGGAGTAATTCAATGACAAAGTATCCCCCTCCCGCCCCTTTTACTGATGTAACACTGCTCAGCCAGATCAGAAGGGAGGTGTCCAGGTAGACTGCAGAGAGGGACAATCTTCAATTAAGATAAGGGAAAAACCTGAAAAACTTGTCAAGGGGGGCAGGGCTTTCATTGTTCTTGTAGGAAGAAGATTGTCCCCTTCTGTTATCTGTCTGGTCTATGGACTGGATTCCACATCTGAGAAGAGATGGCTTACACTAGGTAAAAGGGGGGGGAGGGGAAACTTTGCTTGTGAATATCTCTCAAACCATAAAGGTTCGAGAGATAAGACACATCGTTCTTCATGTTTTTTTAATGCCTACAAAATAAAATAAAGATAAAACAAAGTATTACTATCCCTTTAACCAGATATACATCTGTTGCAACGGTTTTTCTCCTATCTCGTTTTGTACATGATATAGAGTTTTGCGGTGCACTGCATTGATTAGTGCTTCAAGGTATCAATTTTTGTGATCTATTCAAAGTCTTAGCTATAACCCCTCAGCTATTTTAACCCTTTGAGTGCCAAAGAGGTATCCAATGCATTGAATACCTCTCTGGCACACAAAGAGTTAAGCAACAAAAAAAAAAGATCTGTATCTAGCTAATAAAGTTTAACCAAAATGTGTTATGAAAAAATAAATAAATACATAGAAATTAGAGCAAATGCTGCATCAAAAATGGATTTACTGTGGATAAGATTTAAATCTAAACTTCTTCACTGGAAATACTAAAAGGTATTTACACAGCACGGTCGTTATATATCAGAATTTCGAGGAAATTGCTACTTACCCACAACTTTGGTGGAAAGATCAAGGGGCTTCTGGTCATCATCTCCATCATCTGACTGTGAGTTAGGTGAAAGATCCATGATGACGCTCTGGGTTCTGCAGGAAGGAGTGCTATGGTCTGTAGGATGGTCACCCTGCTTCTTCACAACAACGTAATCCTAAAATATTGAGACAGTAATTAGCATTACATGCAAAGTAAAAGGCAATGTTTATAGGAATCTTACTCTTAACCCACTATAGTTTACACATGTCAGGGATAAGCTGGTGCTGCGGGTCGTTTTAACCTTTCAAACTCTCCTTGGCATCCCTGTGTGTAAAATGTATCATCCGGTGTACTCTTTGTTCATCCGGGGACACACTGCATATGCAGGAATGTCAGGGAGAGTGAATGAGCTGTTCCATTCTACTGCTCTAATACCCTACTGCAGTGATCAACACAGACCACTGCAAGATGTGCCAGAAGAGCACCTTCTGGACTCGGACGGGATTTAAATCTCCGCTGACTGCCTGGTGTCCTCTACCACTGCTGCCCACCAAACAGTTCCTTATTCTGGGTGAGCCGAGCTCTACTATCTTGACTCCAGATTGGAGCTGCAGGGCCAGTTCCTTCTACTATTCATATACAGCTGCTGATAATGGATTGTATTTATATATGCAGATAATCTGACTATACATGTATGATGCTTTTCATGGGGCTTGGCCATTTTCTCATAGTCTGGCACTGGGAATCCATTTTTCTCACATCGGTAAATGGTCAATTTTATCTAGTGGGAACGGTTGCTGCCATACACTTCAGAACAGAGAATAGTAAAAATTTAATCAAACAATAAAGTACCTCTCTCTCGGCCCCACGGTCACCAAGAAATTATCTCATCCATGGTCTCCCGTTTGCCTCTCTTAGCTCTTATGTTCCCAGGCTCCCCCATCCTTTTGCTTTCTCTCACTCCCAATGGTTCACCATTGCCCCCCAGTGTCTGAACAAGTCAATTTCAGCTCTAGTATATGGGACACGCTAACAGTACAAGTTTTAAGTATGTCCATAATTAAGTACAGGTAGCTCTATCAAGATGACTGAGCTACTGTTTATCTACCTTTGATCAAACAGGGATATACAGAATGTTTGACCTGTTAGCTCTAATCCATGCCTCCCCCCATCTGCCCAGGAGACTATGGGTTGCTGTGGTATTTTAATTTTAAGGTCTGGAAGGGTTGTTATGGAATAATAGAATTTTTTTTTTTTAAAGGACATATTTGCCGGTAGATTGGACAGTAATAATTTGATGGGTGCTATGTTCATGATATATGGATTTTGCTTTTGGATGACCCTGTATGCATGCAATCGCATTTTCCGCACAGATATCCCTGTGCAGAAGTAACGGGATAAGGGGTTACATGAGGTCACATGATGCCTCCAACAAATGCTTGCTAGGAGTCAAGGGGGCATTCTCTATTGAGAAACCATCTGCCTCCTACATTTTGTGGGTGCCTCCTAAAGTCATACCAAATTTGTCAAACCCTGTACATTAAACAGAATATATACAGCACATTCCCACAGGCACTCACATGAATTTTCTGGTGCAAAGAAAAGGTGATTTACATTAAAGTAGACCCAAGCAACAACATTTATGTAGACAAGAAAACTGTATTACACAGTTTTGTCTTGACAATGGGCCCTGTTTGTACCACTATATTAATAACCATACACTGCAACAGAAACTTCCTGTGAGTGCTAAACGTCTCATTGTGATGACATGTTCTGGAACGGCTTTGCCATTACACTGTTGATAAGGAAACCCCTGTACTTATCCCAAATTCTACAGGAGTGCCTACTAAAACCACACTTCTTATTTTGACTAGTCCACTAATCTTTGACTAGTAAAAAGAAAACAATAGTAATGATAACATTCAGTAAGAAATAAACAAAAAGGTGCTGTTCTCAGTGGTTTAATGTTTCTGTCTGACTGAGCATAGCTAGCTATAGTGTGAGAAAACACTCACAATTCTGTGCGAGAGGCGAGCGTGCGGAGGATACAGCTCCAGTGCGAGAGGCGAGCATGTGGAAGATAAAGCACCAGTGCGAGAGGCGAGCGTACGGAGGATACAGCACCAGTGCGAGAGGCGAGCGTGCGGAGGATACAGCACCAGTGCGAGAGGCGAGCGTGCGGAGGATACAGCACCAGTGCGAGAGGCGAGCATGTGGAAGATAAAGCACCAGTGCGAGAGGCGAGCGTACGGAGGATACAGCATCAGTGCGAGAGGCGAGCGTGCGGAGGATACAGCACCAGTGCGAGAGGCGAGCGTGCGGAGGATACAGCACCAGTGCGAGAGGCGAGCGTGCGGAGGATACAGCACCAGTGCGAGAGGCGAGCGTGCGGAGGATACAGCACCAGTGCGAGAGGCTAGCGTGCGGAGGATACATCACCAGTGCGAGAGGCGAGCGTGCGGAGGATACAGCACCAGTGCGAGAGGCGAGCGTGCGGAGGATACAGCACCAGTGCGAGAGGCGAGCGTGCGGAGGATACAGCACCAGTGCGAGAGGCGAGCGTGCGGAGGATACAGCACCAGTGCGAGAGGCGAGCGTGCGGAGGATACAGCACCAGTGCGAGAGGCGAGCGTGCGGAGGATACAGCACCAGTGCGAGAGGCGAGCGTGCGGAGGATACAGCACCAGTGCGAGAGGCGAGCGTGCGGAGGATACAGCACCAGTGCGAGAGGCGAGCGTGCGGAGGATACAGCACCAGTGCGAGAGGCGAGCGTGCGGAGGATACAGCACCAGTGCGAGAGGCGAGCGTGCGGAGGATACAGCACCAGTGCGAGAGGCTAGCGTGCGGAGGATACAGCACCAGTGCGAGAGGCTAGCGTGCGGAGGATACAGCACCAGTGCGAGAGGCTAGCGTGCGGAGGATACAGCACCAGTGCGAGAGGCGAGCGTGCGGAGGATACAGCACCAGTGCGAGAGGCGAGCGTGCGGAGGATACAGCACCAGTGCGAGAGGCGAGCGTGCGGAGGATACAGCACCAGTGCGAGAGGCTAGCGTGCAGAGGATACAGCACCAGTGCGAGAGGCGAGCGTGCGGAGGATACAGCACCAGTGCGAGAGGCTAGCGTGCGGAGGATACAGCACCAATACTATGAGTTGTAGTGCAAGAGTAATTCAATGATAAAGTGTTCCCCTCTGTCCCTTTTACTGATGTAACACTGCTCACCTCAGAGCAGCAAGACTGTCCGGATGGATCACAGAGAGGGACAATCTTCAGTGATCATAAGGAAAAACCTGTCAATGGGGGCAGGGTAAGAAGATTGTCCCTTGCTGTGACCTGTCTGGTCAAGAAACTAGATTCCACATCTGAGGTGAGCAATGTTACACTAGGTAAAATGGGTGGGAGGGGGATACTTTATCATTCAATTACTCTTGTACTACAACTGACAGTATTGAAATAACACTCTCCATGGCCCAAATACTATGAAGATTAATTGGAGCTGCTTTTATTATGAAGCATTACTATCCCTTTAAGAGTGCTTTCAAAACTCCTGACTGTGTCGGCGGCCTGTTGTCATAATGGCTAGCAGAGACATTCTCAGCTCACTGTACCCTATTCTTTATTTCTGCCTTTGTTTCTTTTCTCTCTGCACTGTTCTATTCTGTTTCTTCTCTCTATCCACCAGACATAGCAGAAACATTTCAGGCCAATATCCTTCTTACTTAAAGGGATAGTAATGTCTCTATTACATTGCAGCTCCGATTCTTTACGTTTTTTATAACACATAGCAGTATGTTTAATTACTTACAGATCTGTCGTTCAAAAGATATTCAAGCTGAAAGTAATTCCCCTTCTGGCCCCTCCCCTTACACCTGCAATATTGTAGTGGGACCGGACGGATGCGGTGAAGGACGGTGTTCAGTAGTAAATATAAGGAAAACCCTGCCCCTTTGACAAAGGAGAGCAGAATTTTCCTTTTGATTACTGAAAACTGTCCCTCACCGCTCTCCATCTGAACCAGACTGAGAGGAAAGCGGCAGGAGGGGGATCCTTTTAGCTTGAATATCTTTTGAACTACAGCTCTGTAAGTACTTAAACATACGCTATGTGTTATAAAAAGCTTAAAGGGATAGTAATGTTTTAAAATAAAAGCAGCTCCAACTAATCTTCATAGTATTTGGGCCATGGAGAGTATTATTTCAATACTGTCAGAGTTGTAGTACAAGAGTAATTGAATGATAAAGTATCCCCCTCCCCCCCTTTTACCTAGTGTAAGTCACCTCCCCTCAGATGTGGAATCTGGTCTTTAGACCAGACAGCTCACAGCAAGGGACAATCTTCTTACTGTGAGAACAATAAAAAGCCTGCCCCCTTGACAGGTTTTTCCCTTATTCTAATTGATGATTGTCCCTCTCTGCGATCCATCTGGACACCACCTTTCTGTTCTGAGGTGAGCAGTGTTACACTAGGTAAAAGGGGTGGGGGGATACTTTATCATTCAATTACTCTTGAACTACAACTCTGACGGTATTGAAATAACACTATCCATGGCCCAAATACAATGAAGATTAAAGGGACAGTAATGTCCCCCCCCCCCCAAAAAAAAATGCTCTAAACCCAATCTCTCAGACCGCTATGGTATGAGAGATATAGGGATTCAAAGTTCCCTCTCCCTCCCCTTCTCCTGATGTCAGCTGTAAAGCTGACAGCAGGAGAATCGAGCCGTACAACTCGACGCGGCTCTGTAGCAGAGCCGAGATCACGTTATCTATAAAGAATTCATTCATTGGAAAGATCTACAAAGTGTGCCTGGTTTGCAGGTACACTTTGTAGACTTTTCCAATGAATGAATTCTTTATAGATAACGCGAGCAGATCCACCGGCTGGTCCCCTGACCAGCGTCTAGCTGACAGCAGGAGATCCCGACGTCAGGAGAAAGGGAGAGGGGCGAACTCTGAATCCTATATCTCTCTCAAATCATAGCGGTTTGAGATATCGGGTTTGGAGCATTTTTTTTTTTTTTTGCTGTCCCTTTAATTGGAGCTGATTTTATTGTGAATCATTACTATCCCTTTAAAGAAGAATCGGATCTGCAATTTAAAAGAGACATTAATCTGTATTGTACTCTACTCTTCTCATATGATAATGCTGCATATATCATATTTAATATTGCACCTCTTTTAAATGAGATGTCGATATGCTGTGTTTTGTATTAAAACCTAATAAAAAAACAATTTGAAGATAACAAAATAAATAAAAAAAAATCTCCATTTAAATCAAAGGGAAGTTTCGGAATTTTTTAGTCCTCCCCCTAGAGTACAATTGGTTTTGCCAAAACTCCTCCACTTTTCTTTTGAACATGCGGCCACACGTGTCAGGAAGTGAGTAACAAATTCATAATTTCCTGGAATTTCCAACTGTCAGGAAATGCAGCAGTTACCATCACAGTGTATGGAGAAAACCGCGGTCACAGAGTCACCTCTCTCTTAGGATGTAACCGAGAAGTTACAACCTACTACTACTAAGCCCCCAGGTGCAATTATATGGTCAGATAATCCTAATGGCCCCTATGAATTTTCATTTTGTTCAAGAAGCAGCATCAGTCAGTCAGTCCTGAATATCATGTTTATAGAGGAAGAAGTACAGTAAACCCCTACAATAAAATAACTAAAATGCTGGCTATGAGACTAAGTATTAACCCCTACATTACCAGAGCAAGTCGGTAGTAGTAGGGGGAATACAGATCAGCATTTTAGTTAGTTGGTGTAGAAGGAATATGTTGTAGGTTTTATCCCCCTGAGTAAAACAAGAGTACTCCCACTGCTGAAAGGTGTTTCATTCAAAAGATATTAATTTTCAAAGTTGAATTGTATAAGGTGCAATATCACAGTGGCCTGAAATTGTACAGTGGCACTGTTGCTACACCATCCTATGGAGATTTATGGTCCCGGGACCATAAATCTCCATAGGATGGTGTAGCAACAGCGCCACTGTACAATTTCAGGCCACTGTGATATTGCACCTAAAAAATTCAACTTTGAAAATTAATAACTTTTGAATGAAACACCTTTCAGCAGCGGGAGTACTCTTGTTTTAGGCAGGGGGATAAACCCTACAACATATTTTTTTTTTTACATTTTAAGTATTACTATCCCTTTAAAGGGATAGTAATACTTCAAATTTACGAATCCCCAACTTGTACAACTTACAAAAAGAAATTAAATGCCCCAAACAACATCTTTCAAACCTTTACGGTTTGAGAGAAAATCAATTTCAAAGTCTCAAAGTTGAGAGATGTGATTTGGGGCATTTAATTTCTTTTTGTAAGTTGTACAAGTTGGGGATTAGTAAATTTGAAGTGTTACTGTCCCTTTAAAGGGATAGTAATACTTGAAAATAATTTTATTTTATATTGTAGCCCTTAAAAAAACCATTAAAAATAATAAAAGTCTTATCTCCTAAACAATTAGCAAGTAAAGTTCAGTTCCCTTTTCCTTGCTGTTTTAGCCAGTGACATCACTCCAGGGGAAACTTTATTTGCTAATATCTCCCAAACCATAAAGGTTTGGGAGATAAGACATATCATTTTTAATGTTTTTTTAAGGGCTACAATATAAAATAAAATTATTTTCAAGTATTACTATCCCTTTAAGGACTTTCCAATGTGTTGCACATGCATCTGCCCCTTGAAGGGTGAAGATTACAAAGTGCAGTTGGTGCCCTGTGGACCAGCTAGTGACTGTCATGTCTACCTCCATGATCCCGCCATGTGGGAATAATCAAAGATGTTGTTACTTGAACCAAGACATTAAAGGGATAGTAATACTTAATTTTTACTACTGCACTTTAAGTTTGTCTTGAAAAGTTACGTACAGTGTAACCTTTGAATGCTCTGATACAGTCTGGTTCGTGGTAAATTTTATATTTTTTACCCCTGAAGAAGTGTTTGATAGCACGAAACGCGTTGGGACACTGTAGATATTCTTGTTTGGGCTTGCTTTATTCTCCCATTGTCTAATTTTCCTCCCGTGTATGGGCCACATCACGAGGAGGTTAACATATACTGCAAATAGACGCTGGCCGCCTATAGCTGTTTATGTGAGATTTTGGACATACTGTAACTACCGACAAGAGTCTACATTAAATTTTATCTAAATTATTCAACAATAAAGGATTTTACTTTGATACAACTCGATATTTTGAATCTTATAACGATTGGTCCCTACACGCAGAAATAGCGTGAAAAGGGAAAATAAATATCCAGACGGACTATACACCTCTTAGGAATCCACGGAGAACCCACACCAAGACCGAGAGAGGACAGAGTGAGGGCGGTCTGAACAATTCCCTCATACGCTTATTAAGTCCTGGGAAAACTATTTCGAATTCCCAGGCAGGATCGCAACTGTGAGTATTTCTTTTCTTATATATTGAAAGTCTTTGGAACGAGAGACTCACAAAGGCTGAGTGCGGGCAACCAAGATAATATCCCGCACACGCTCAATAGTTTGTCTGACTGTATGTCATTCAAGCGAAAGAACGGATAAGTGAGTGATAAAGTCTTTTTCCTTGATTTCAGAAAAGAAGATTTTACAACATTTAGAGCCTAAATTTCATAGTGAAAAATTTATACTTTTTGGACTACATTGTATATATTGATACATTACAGTGTATCCAGATTATGCTATGTTGTATGTTTCTTTCTTTTTATGTCTGCATTGAATCTACACCATTAATGGATATTTACATGGATACAATCTGCAACGCTGAAATCTGAAAATCATATGAGGTATTTGTTATTGGATTGTGAATATTTATTTATGTTTAAAGTGAGGTATTGACTTATATTGTTACTATATCTTCAGTGTTGGGATAGTTTTAAATTGTCTGAGACGTTCTCTCTGCTATCTTCCTGTATACGATTTTGGAGAATTGCGGAGGGACGTTTTGGAGATGGAATGATCTGTTATTGACACTGAAGACAATATTATATAGGTATACCGATTATTTTCTCCGTATAAGATAGGATCAGTTTTATACATTATACTGTCCTGTAAAGTTGAGATTAGTGGAGAGCTGAGGCTGAATAGGTACGAGTAAATTTTATATAAAATGTCCCCAAAATCCAAAAACTTCCACCATGTCTTTTACTCCAAGGATAAGCGCGCTCTCGCCATTATCCTCCAAACGTGTAAGATCCTTTGATTTTCTATTTAGGAGGGGGTGGCCGTGTCTCTGAGGAGGAGGTGGTGAAGTCCCGCAAGAGTGAGGCGCCTATGTATCGATGCGCTTGACTGAGGTTAAACGGTGCTTCAGTCCGCACTGGTGGTGATTCATTCCCTTCTTCATATAGCTGAATCCTGTATGCATTGTCATTTTCATATCCTCCTCGAAATTCATAGAGGACATTAGGATTTTCTGTCCAAAGGAAGGTCAGTGGTGGTGGTGGGGGGATTATTATTAAAAAGTCAATGACCCTTCTTTTAACCCATCGACGGGAGGACGGTGGATTGGGTATCCCTGATTTCCAACGTTATTATAGGGCGGTTTTGCTTGCTTCTTTACTGGAGACATAATGGGAAATGGAAGATATGGGTCCGCGTTGAACGGTTCTTTTATGCAGATATAGATACACTTTGTGAGGTTTTTCTTCCTCCTGCCTCTCGTGACCCGAGGCTCGGTTCTCACCAGTTGTGGGTGCTATAGTTTCCATTCGGTCAGGTCTGGCACTAGGTGCTTCTTTGACTTCTTTCCCATCTCCCTTCTCCCCAGTCTTTTATTCTAGGGCGACTTCATGCACCCTCTTGAGGAAAGACTTTCCCAAATGGCCCTTGGACTCTCTACTTTATGTTGTGGATTTTATATCGGATGGCAAGGTAATCCCCTATTCACTGCTTCAAGAGACATTTCCATTACCTCCTGGTGAAATGTGGAGATTCTTCCTTATTCAACATTTTTTGGAATCCCATTCGGTCCGCTCTGCTTGGTCTCGGGAACTCACCCCCTATGAATCACTTATGCACAAATTGCCATTGCGTGTTTTTTTACTCAGCAAGATATATCTGTTGTTGGGTAGCACTGTTGCTGGACTAAAGCCGCCCTATGCTTCGGCCTGGGAAACGGAGTTGGGTACTGGGCTCCAGTCGGGGGACTGGATTACAGATTCCAGGTGCTCTCTCTCTACTACCCTTCTAGAATCTCATTTTAAGTTTTTATCACATTGGTATTATACACCAGAGTATTGCTTCTCTGAATTCATGTCTGAGCTGAAGCATGCCTCACGAAGTTAACAGCAGCAGCCCTGTGCCTCCAGTGAATACCCAAGTACCTATGGCAGGGGTAGAAAACCTTTACTTCTCCAGATGTTTAAGGCTACAACCACCCCAGCCAGCCAGCTGCTGGTAGCTGATAAAGGGAGTTGCAGTCCCCAACAGCTTTAGTGACAAAGGGTGCCAATCCCTGAACCATTTCCTAGCAGTCAAATCACTTGACTGATGGTCCAGTGTGAGGAAATACTCCGGAAATTGGAAAATAATCCACCAGCTCTAGAAACAGGTTACACTTATGGATTTCAGCTGGGGTAGTGTGCAAGTTGACGAATTATCTTACACTACATGGCTACAGGGATACAAAAATTTTACAGAGCAAGTCCTCGCTAGAATGACTACTGCTTGCCATATACAGCTGGCATATTTGTAAGAAAGGAACTGTTTTTACAGAGTGTCATAAGACTTTGCTTTTCAATGTATATAGTGTGTCTATAGGGTTTATAAGAATCCCCTCTTTGTCTACAACATTGTATCCTTATGCAAACTACACTGAAACATAAATCTGATGCACAGACTGAAGACAATTCTGTATGCTGTCTGGAATACTACAACAAATCTCCTGAAAGGAACAGTAGTGTCCTCACCCTGCCAGTGTTATACATGGGTAGAGTGTCTACCATTTCATGGTGGGAATAGCAGTTAAAGGGATAGTATTACTTCAAAATTACTATCCCTCATATTGTAGCCCTTAATAAACTGAGTTAAATGACACCAGCGGCATCTCTCAGACCTTTATGGTTTAAGAGATAGACGCTTTCAAAGTTTCCTCTCCCCTGCTGTCAGCGTTCTGCTGCCAGCAGGGGAATCCGGTCCCGGGACAGGCGGAGGCTCTTAAACAGAGCCGATATCTCGTTATGGAAGTAAAAATTATTCATTGAAACAGTCTTCTACGTGTGCTTGGTTACCAAGCACACGTAGAAGACTGTTTCAATTAATCATTTTTCCTTCCATAACGAGATATCGGCTCTGCTGAAGAGCCTCCTCTTGATTCAGAGACCGGATTCTCCTGCTGGCAGCAGAACGCTGACAGCAGGGGAGAGGAAACTTTGAAAGCGGCTATCTCTTAAACCATAAAGGTCTGAGAGATGCCGCTGGTGTCATTTAACTCAGTTTATTAAGGGCTACAATATGAGGGATAGTAATTTTGAAGTAATACTATCCCTTTAAAGGGATAGTAATACTTCGTTTTAGCTTTATTTTATTTTGTAGGCATTAAAAAAACATGAAGAACGATATAAGTCTTATCTCTCAAACCTTTATGGTTTAAGATATTCACAAGCAAAGTATCCCCCCCCCCCGTTCAGCCAGATCAGAAGGGAGGTGCCCAGGTAGACTGCAGAGAGGGACAATCTTCAATTAAGATCAGGGAAAAAGCTGAAAAACTTGTCAAGGGGGGAAGGGCTTTCAATGTTTTCATTGTAAGAAGATTGTCCCCTTCTGTTATCTGTCTGATCATACAACCAGATTCACATCTGAGAAGAGATGGTTTACACTAGGAAAAAGGGGCAGGAGGGGGATACTTTGCTTGTGAATATCTCTTAAACCATAAAGGTTTGAGAGATAAGACTTATATCATTCTTCATGTTTTTTTAATGCCTACAAAATAAAATAAAGTTAAAATGAAGTATTACTATCCCTTTAAGGGCTGGAGACTGCCTTATCTTATCAAGCCTCTATAAAATTAGGTTAGGTTTGCAGGGTAACTCTGCAGTCCGTGCAAAGGTTCACAGAACCAGTTTTGGATAGCTTTGAAATAGAGGAGGATTGTGGTGAATAGATTAGCCAGCAAATTAACAAGAGACAAAGGAGAGCAAGGCGAGGATCCCCCTGCAATGGATGTAAAAGTAAAGGAGGACACTGATGATGTTGTGAATGCGTCCAATCAGCCACACCTGAGGGAAACAGCATACCGTCTAATGTACCTCCATATGCGTATGTAATATTCTCTTATTTGTAACAACAATATCAGCGTATCTTAACATTGTCCACCTATTGCTTTAGATGTCATATGTTATCAATACGGAGTGGCTCGGGGGAACAAAAAAAAAAAAAAAATCCCATAGGAATAATTCAGTGGGATGTTCTGATCCCTTAGGTACATGGGATGACTTTATGTTGATGGTTTTTTAAACTACAGCATATTCTGATGTTTCAAACTCGTTAACTAAATACAGACAAAAGCTAGAAGCATGAACTGCAGGATGGTTAACCCTTTGAGAGTCAGGAGCGTACAGAACACATTGCTTTAAAAACGAATGCTGCCATGCAGGAATGAGCTACACACAATGGTCAGTAATTAGGGTTGCACCGATACCGATACTAGTATTGGTATCGGTGCCGATACCAGCATTTGCGAGAGTACTTGCATTCGCGCAAATGCGGCCGATGCCAGCACCGATACCCTGTGTCAGGGTCGGTGATGCAGAGAGGGAGCCCGGGGAGCTGCTCACAATGCTCCCCGGTCACCTCTCTCACTCCTGCAGCGTCGGAGTATTGCCACGGGTTACCATGGCAACGCTCCAACACTGACCTCTGCCAGGGCTCGCGAGAGAACAGCGAGCACCCGGCAGAGGAGGGTAAGGGAGGCAAGATGGGGCATCGGGTGTTGAAAGAGGCAGAGAGTGGGGTCAAGAGGGAGAAAGAGACAAAAGGAGGAAGGATCAGGAGACAAAAGGAGGGGGGCCAAGAGGAGGCAAAAGGAGGGGGGGATCAGGAGGGAGAGAGACAGGCAAAAAGAGTGGGATCAAGAGTCAAGGAGGGGGAGAAAGGGGGAACAAAACAGAGAGAAAAAGCCAAGGCAAAAGGAGGGGGCTCAAGAGGGGGAGAATGAAGCAAAAGGTGGGAATCAAGTGGGGGAGAAAGAGTCAAAAGGGGAGAATCAAGAGGTGGTGTGTGTGTGTATGTATGTGTGTAATATATATATATATATATATCAAACATACATATATATACACAATATATTTCAAGTACTCACAGATACCAATTACCTATACTTTTTTTTTTTGCGGTCATTTCCCAGTTTTCCAAGTACCTAAAGCATATAGGTACTTGGAAAACTGGCAAATGACCGCAAAAAAAAGTATCGGTAATTGGTATCGGTGAGTACTTGAAAAAAGTATCGGTACTCGGTCTTCAAAAATCGGTATCGATGCATCTCTATCAGTAATCTAATTCCAGTAGTGTAGAGGATATCCGTACTGTAAAATCTCTAAAGAGGTCATGTTGCAATTTTGTAAAATATGCAATGAAATTTATAACAGCACAGTTAAAGGGATAGTAATGTTTCACAATAAAAACAGCTAAAATTAATCATCATAGTATTTGGGCCATGGAGAGTGTTATTTCAGTACTGTCAGAGTTGTAGCTCAAGAGTAATTGAATGAAAGTATCCTCCTCCCACCCCTTTTACTGATGTAACACTGCTAACCACAGAACAAAAAGGGAGGTGTCCAAGTCGATCGCAGGGAGGGACAAGCTTCAATTAACATAATAGAAAGACCTGCTAAACCTGTCAATGGGGGCAGGGTTTTCATTGTTCTCACATTAAGAAGATTGTCCTTGCTGTGACCTGTCTGATCGAGAGACCAGATTCCACATCTGAGGGGAGGCGGCTTACACTAGGTAAAAGGGGAGGGAGAGGTATACTTTTATTTCAATACTGTCAGAGTAATTGAATGATACACTCTTTATGGCCCAAATACTATGAAGATTAATTGGGGATGCAGTTTTTGTGAAACATTACTATCCCTTTAAGAACGTTACAAAAAGATAAAAGAGGTTTAACCCTTGAGTGCCAGAAAGGTATCCAATTAATTGTGCTTCAATGCATTAGATACCTCTCTGGCATTCAAAGGGTTATGAAAATAAAAAGAAGATCTCTTTGCTCAGCTTGTCTGGGGAATAACTAACATATTTTTAATAACTTAATGTTAAGATCACAACACACTTAGTAAAGTTCAGAGCATTATTCTCAGGACAGTAACACTAATCAATATGGAGAGATTATAAAGAATACCATGATTTATACCCATTGAGTGCCAGAAGGGTGTGCAGTGTATTGTGTACCCCTCTGGGACAAAGCATTACAATGTTTTTTTCTAGTGACATACAATACAGATAAGCATATACTATCCATAGTGCAAAATATGTTATAGGGGATCTCTCATCCCCTACAAAATTTATTCTTATTAAGTAGAATATATATTGATAATCTTGAAAACGTTATTTATTTTTGTTTTAAACGTTATTTGGGTTAAAATATTGCTTATAGAGTGCCCTGCACCCTCCTTCCGCATACACTGGTCTTGCCTCTCTGCCTCTGCTCCCTTCCCACTACCCAGCCTCCTCCGATGACAGAGGCTTTATGTCTGTAAGCCGGAGCGATCTCATTGGCAGAGATCAATATCTAACCAATGAGATTGCTCCAGCTTACAGACAGACAGCCTCCGTCTTCAGAGGAGGCTGGGTAGTGGGAAGGGAGCAGAGGCAAAGCGACAAGAGCCGTGTATATGGAAGTAGGGTGCAGGGCACTCTATAAGCAAAACTTTTAGCCCAAATTGTGTTTTGTTTTTTTTAAGAAAAAATAAATAATGTCTTCAACTTTATCGATATATATATATATACACTCCACCTAATAAGCCTAACTTTTATAGGCGTGAGAGATCCCCTTTAAAGGGATAGTAATACTTAAATTTTACTATCCCCCCCATCTTGTAGCCCTTAAAAAAAACTGAATTAAATGAGCCCAGCGGCATCTCTCATACCTTTCTGGTGTGAGAGATATCCGCTTCCAAAGTTCCCTCTCCCCTGACGTCAGAGTTCTAGCTGACAGCAGGGGAATCCGGTCCCAGAGCAAGCGGAGGCTCTTCAGCAGAGCCGAGATCACGTTATGGAAAAAGAAATCCTTCAATGAAATGGTCTTCTACGTGTGCTTGGTTTGTGCTTGGTTTGCAAGCACACGTAGAAGACCCTTTTCAGTGAAGGACTTCTTCTTCCATAATGCGATCTCCGCTCTGCTGAAGAGCCTCCGCATGTCCTAGGCCAGATTCCCCTGCTGTCAGCTAGAACTCTGGCATCAGGGGAGAGGGAACTTTGAAAGCGGATATCTCTCAAACCAGAAAGGTATGAGAGATGCCGCTGGGCTCATTTAATTCAGTTTTTTTTAAGGGCTACAAGATGGGGGACAGTAAAATTTAAGGATTACTATCCCTTTAAGAGTACATAATTACTGTCACTCCTGTTTGGCCATTACCTGTTTATTACATTGTGACCAGTTTTAACGCTCCGAGTGCCATAGAGATACCCCTCTGGCACTCAAAGGGGTTGAATACATGAGCATGTTGATAACAGAACCTGTTTGGCTTTCACTGTTGTTTTAAGAGAAATTAAAAGGTAGCTATTAAGATATCTTCGTGTGATTAAGTACTTTATTTAATTTGGAAAAAAAAAGAAAATATTTTAAATAAGAATTTGTAGAGGGTATCTTATAATGCTATTAGACATGTAAGTTTGTATGAGATACACAGATAAGACTGAGCTGTTTAAGAGCTGTGCTGTGCAAGGATAAGAGGATATATATTGAAAGAGCTCTGGGAGTAGGGCTGCAACTAACTATTATTTTCATAATCAATTAGTTGGCCGATTAATCAGATAAAAATAGAAAAAATGAAATGCCATTTTCCCCCCTTATATATGTTACAAATATATTCACTTATTTATTTACAGAAACTTAATTTGCTAATAATTTCACTAATCTCAGCATGCAGCAGTTGCCTCAGAGTGATAGGAGTGTGATTGCCGCAGTCACACTCAGGCAGCCTGTACATGCCGAGATCTCTGCATAAACAGACTGCCTGAGAGTGACAGTAGTGTGACTGCTGCAATCACACTCCTATCACTCTGAGGCAGCCGCTGCATGCTGGGATTAGTGAAATCCCAGCTTGCACCGGGTTCTTACTAATTCATAGTACATAGCAGCATTCAGTAATTGGCAATAAGTGACAGCACACTGTGACATTGCTCTCCAGGTCTGTAAATCCTATGTGATAACAGTAAATAGTATATAATTTATTTATTATACAACTGCAGTTGTTGCACCTCTAAATGTTGAGGACTACAACTCCCATTATTCTTAACCTATAGTGGGAGCTGTAGTCCCCAACGGTTGGGTATGATGGGAGCTGTAGTCCCCCCAACACCTAGAAGTCCCACAAGTGACTACCCTGCTATGAAATGTATTGTAAGTACAGTGAAGACTGGCTGTGACATTACTCCATGGGTCTGATAGTCTGGACTCCTGATAAAAGAGAAGTATGTAAATAACCCAGATTAGTGCACTGAGATCACTTGTACTGTGACAACCCCTTGAAACTCAGAGGGGTGTACTATGCATTGCGCGCCTCTCTGGTCCTCAAAGGGTTAAGGAAAGTATTTAGAGTACAGACTGGCAGTGACATGACTCCTCCGGACACACGGATCCAGGATATAATCCCACCCCATGACTGCAGGTCCCTGTACCTGCCGCTCTGGAAAGTCCGTGGGGTGTCTGGCTGTCGCACCTTGTTTTCACTCTGTCAGGTGTCGGTCACCTGTCACTGTGCATGCTCCAGTTAGCGGTCGCAGAGCAGCACGGGCGCGCCCATACCGCTTCACTCTGCCAATTACACTGCAGTCAAGAACGCGCCTGATTCCAGTTCTAGCTGGGAGGCCGCCCGTGCATCTGGTGCTGTGACAGCCGGGGCTGCAACTAATCGATTATGAGAATCGTTGACAACAATTCTCGTTATCGATTTTTATTGATAATATCGATTAGTTGTTGCAGCCCTATCTGGGAGCATGGAATAGCCTATCAGTTGTGTGTTTTTTTTTCTGATTTGCAACTAATCTAAGCTTTTCAGTTTGTGAGCAAATTAAAGGGATAGTAATATTTAAAAATTACTATCCCCCATCTTGTAGTCAGTAAAAAACTGAGTAAAATGAGACCAGCAGCATCTCTCAAACCTTTATGGTTTGAGAGTTATCTGCTTTCAAAAGTTCCCTCTCCCCTGATGCCAGCATTCTAGCTGACAGCAAGGGAATCCGGTCCCGGGACCGGTGGAGGCTCTGCAGCAGTGCGGAGATCACGGTAATAAAAAAAAAAAGACATCCTTAACTTAAAATTTCTTCTACGTGTGCTTGCAAACCAAGCACACATAGAAGACCATTTTAGTAAAGGATTTCTTTTTTATTAACGCGATCTCCGCTCTGCTGCAGAGCTGCCGGATGATCACAGGAGAGGATTCCATAAAGGTTTGAGAGATTCCGCTGGTGTCATTTTAGTCAGTTTTTTTTTTTTTTAAGGGCTACAAGATGCAGGATAGTATTTTTTAAGTATTACTATGCCTTTAACCCCTTAAGGACCGGCGGTCCTGGGACATTTCCGTCCCATAATGACCACATAGGAGCACTTGGACATGCCGGTACACGTGACCTGTTGCGTGTATCGGCGCGTCATTATGGGGCCTGATAAAGATCGCTCCGATGTTGGATCTGTCAATTTCAGGCCCTATTTTTACTTACAGCGCTCCCGGTAGAGCGCTGTAAGTAAAAAGTACGTTACGTACTATGACCTTCATCAGTCCTTGAGTATTTCAAGGACCGTGATGGTCATAGTACGTCACATGTTGTTAAGGGGTTAAACCATTTAGTTGAAACGCATCAACTCCAGAGGGCTTTTTTTTTTTTTTTTTTTTTTTTGCCTTCTTCGGGATCAACAGGGGTGTTTTTGGCGTGGGCTGGACTTGATGGACGCATGTCTTTTTTCAGCCTCATCAACTATGTTACTATATTTGCAGCCAGATTTTAGGGTTTTTTGTTGTTGTTGTTTTTTTTTTGTTTATGTCCAAGAAAAAAGCAAGGGTAAAAATTCTGTGGATTAGCCAGAAATCGGACACAGCAAACTTTTTAAACTTTCATGTTAAATATCTGTTTTGTATTTGGCAGTTCTGTGTATAATGACTGTGAGGGAGGGAAGCTGCAATGATGTTCCACCCTTAAAGGGATAATAATACTTAAAATGTAAAAAAAAAAAAAAAAAAAAAAAAATTATATATATATATATATATATATATATATATATATATATATATATATATATATATATATATATATATATATATATATATAATATGTTGTAGGGTTTATCCCTGAGTAAAACAAGACTACTCCCACTGCTGAAAGGTGTTTTATTCAAACGTTATTACAGCTCAAAGTTTACATTTTTTAGGTGCAATATCACAGTGACTTGACAAACACACACACAGCGCACTAATGTCGGGTTAAACATTAAAACGCATGGTAACACTTTGGTTTTAACCCACAGATAAATCTTTTTACCTTAGTCTACTGGGGGACACAGGAGCCATGGGGTAAAATACCCTCCACTACTAGGCCGGCCATCTAACATTAACAGTCTTCAAACTAAAACTCCTCCCTATAGTACCCCTATTTTCAATTAACAAAGAGTAATATTTTAATGTCGCCATGAAAGAAGGCCGAGAAATGGAATGAAATCCCTGAATCCCCACCGATATTTTTCTCTCAGAGTGGGATACCCTGTATTCTTTCTCCGCATATTCTTCTGAAGCTTTACCATCAGAAAGGGATGCATCTTGCCCAAAGTTTGATCTTTCGCCTTTTTTCCTGGAGGACCTGGTAGGTGGGTTATACAACCATTTGCACATGATGTGCATTGCCCCAACTGATTAATCTGTTTTATGCCTACATAATGTGCAAGCTAAAAAGAATACCATGGAGGAGTTTAATCCAGACCCTCCCTCCCTAGTTTCAGGTGTGTTGATCTGACCCACCTTATTACTAACCTCTCACCAACAAGTCAAGAAAAAATTAAAAGACCCTGCGAACCTGAAAACCTGATAGGCATAAAAAGACATAAACCCCATTACTGAAGATTTCCATGACAAATTAAAGAACCATAATAAAAATAATTGATTCCTATTGGCTGCTGCTCTAACAGTTAGATAAGTGTAAGGAAACAGGATAACCACCCTTGCAAAGACTGGTTGAAAAAACAGCAAAAATGCCTCAGCTAGGTCAGACATCATCACAGATTTTCCCACTCAACATATACCATAAGCCAGAACTCCAAACCCACCCCCTCCCGTTTTTCGCCATCTCCCCACCCATATAAGTGCTAGCCTTTAATGTAACATGTACCACACTAACCATCAAATCTCTATTTTTTTTTTTTTTTGTGTGTATCTCGAATGGCTTCATTATATGCCATACACACCATCAAACTGGACCACTGCACTCAACAGCACTTCTCTCTCCCACCCACTGACCAGTAGTTCATGTGGCAGGAGGCACTTATACCCAAAAGCACTTACTCCTTCTGTGTCCAACCTACCTTCCTCTAGAGTGTAAGCTCTCACGAGAAGGCCCTTCGATCCTTTTGTTTTCCATATTCGATTTGTGCTATTTAATATCTCTGTATGTCTATTCTCTATTGTACAGCTCTGCAGAATAAGTTGGCGCTATTTAAATAAAGAATAATAATCCCACCTAGGAGCTAGAGATGGGCTCAAATAGGTAGAGTTAATGGAGTCCAAAACACCTGGATCATTGCCCTCTAGTAGTCAAATTATAATTAGCTATTCTGTTACATTGTATTTGAGAGGAAAGTCACTGACAAACAGTTCTCCACAGAATGTGACAGTTCTGACAGGAAGTGACTCACCAGTTTCTATCTGGACGTAAACGCACATTAAAATTCACTTCCTGATTATATGAACGGTTATAACGTTTGAATAAAACAACTGACGGGGGTGGTTGTACCCTTGTTTTACTAAGCTGGAAAAGCTCTACAACACACGTAATTTCATTAAAAAAAGTGTACTTCTCCTTTACCTGTGGGTTGGTGGCTTGGAAATGGGTGGGGAGGCCAGGGGGGTCTGCAGGTCAGCTGTACATTTGGTTAGAGTGACTCCTTGTACCCATCTATTCCCCTGTTTCACTCAGTCCTCTCCAACCAATCACCATGACGTGTCTCTCATACGTCCCTCATTTTCAGCCTCTCTTTCAATACCACATCCCACACGTGGACAAAATATGTGGAACCAGATATTTTTAGGAGCCAGCAAGATTGTGAATATACGGAAAAGTATATAAAATACCCCTAAATTTAGGAGCCTGACATGTTTGCATGTCAGAGTGTAACTGTCAGTGTGTTAGCCACCATGTATTCACCTCTCCCATTCTTCATCTAATCATGGGATGATGCTCAACTGGTCTGATGAAATGCTGTGATATTCTAATGATCTCATGTATTGAGTCAATGCACTGCTGTTATGGTGTAATGAACTGAATACACTAGAATGTAACTTTATTGGAATATTCGCACTTGGCATCCACAGGAGAGCTGTAAATGTATAGGTCTTTAGATGCAGTTTGTATAATTCCTCTGAGTCAAGTATTTTTCATTTCAAGCTCTATATCCCAGGTTCTATAGACTGCAAGCTGTGTGGGTCAGAAAGTATGCAGATCTTCACGGGGATTGAAATCACAAAACAGATAGATTTTATGTAGGTTGTGACTGTATGATACATTTTTAATAGTTCCTCTATGGAAGTGGTTCTCAACCTGTGGGTCAGGACCCCTTAGGGGATCGAATGACAATTTGCCAGGGGTTGCCTAAAACCATCAGATATTTATATTTCGATTCATAACAGTAGCAAAATTACAGCGATGAAGGAGCAACTAAAATAATTTTACTGTTAGGGGTCGCCACAACTTGGGAAATTTTATCAAAGGGTTGCGGCACTAGAAAGGTTGAGAACCGCTGCTCTACCGCCTCTGCATTAGGAACAGCAGAGGTCCCAAGCAGTGACATTGGTGTACTAAGAAAAATAAACTATAAAATACTAATCTAACTAAAAGAGTATGAGCCACTGCTACATTTTTCTGGTAGCTCAGGGGTTAATACCTACTCACATAACTGACCCTGCATTGTATTTTGAAGACTAGGGGGTAGCAGCCTCTAATTTCCATCTCTGGTCTGTGACAGATGATATAGGAGCTGGGACTGACATCTCAAGTACCCACCGAGCCAGCGTGCTTCTTCGGGGCTGGCATCCTGGGATTTTAGCTCTAAAAAAGTGCACTGGAGCTTGAGGCATCAGTCCTAGCTACCACAGCGCTACTCGCCGATCAGAGACAGAAGCTGGAAACTGCTACCCCTATACAAAGAGATCATTCAGGTGACTCAATAAGCTAATCATAGCCATTTAGCAGTAGTCAGATGTACATGACCAATCTTTCATTTAGGTTAGGATTTTACACTTTACACTTCCTTTAAGTTCTTGAATTCCATAAAATGTCTTTGTAGCATCATATGGTAATGAGACCAGTTTCAATCAATCAGATGTTTATTCCCAATGGTAAACCTGGTTTTCACAGAATTAAACCATATGTTCCTAGAACAGCCTCAAGCAAGTATTTACATCAGGGACCAACAATCTGATGTCCTGCAACTGTTCAGGATACCTAATTGCCAGGTTTCCCTGGCAGCTTTTGGCTTGTTGGGGACGAAAGGAATTCTAGCTCTGAACAGCTGGAGGGCCTCAGGCTGCCCATCCCAGAAATACATTATTGGGGACATAAGGGTTAACGCCTCAAAGATGTCAGGATTCGCCCATTTATAACATTCTCGGGTATCTATGTGGCTCTTCAGCTGATGATGGTCGGCTCTCCCCTCGGTCCAAGCCACGTTTCCCACCCCTAGGCCTATACAGACCGGGAGGCCTATGTGTGTATCAGTAAGCGGAAAAATCTGGGGATAAACCAACGGTACCAGACAGAAGAAATAAAAAGCTCCCAAACGCCCATTTAAATTAATTGGGTTTTTATCTGTCCCCTGTGGCGCAGTTGGTTTGCCCCAGAACTGCAGCTCTTTTCGCTTTATGGCTATGGCCCTATCAATACAATAGCGCCGGTAAATCAACCAACAATATGGCCGCTTACCTCGAGTGCAGCGACATCTCCCTCACGCCGCTGTCTTTATACCTGTCTGTGAAGGGTGAATTCCCGGTCACCCGGGGGATGGGCGGAGCTTTTCCTCAGAAGAGAAGCGCCACTGCGTTGTGTCCCGTCCAACGGTTACCGAGATGGAGGTTTCCGGCAGTGGGACAAAAAGAGGCGGCTGTGTGGCGCTTCGTACAGGAGGCGGGGTACAGAGTGACGTATGCGTGACATCATCACTGCGTGCCTCCCAGGAAGACATTAACTATAGAGACCAGAGGATGTGTTTTTCATGGATGTATCCTGTCACTGGAATGAATGGAGTGTGTCTTCTTTGGGTGGAGAGGTTGCTTGCTAATGGAGTCCGAATATCACTGGCACGAATGATAGCTGATCTGTACCAGGGTTAGTCAGTGTTAGGTCTTGGGGACTAAAACACCCACCTAAGTTGACAACATATCTCTTTAAATGTGGTGTTGTTCTGATACCTTCACAGTACTGCAGAAGGACATTTTTATAAGTGTCCCTGATTTAAAGGGATATGTGGTCACCTTACTGCGATCTTTTTCAGAAAGCCACTTGTTGGCTGGGGATGACTGAGTCATGAACTTATACTCCTGATATACACAATAGAGACCCGTTTGCTCTTACCCATCGCCAGTATGAATAATGTATGTCTCCTCAGCTGTGTGAATGTTAGCAGATGTATAATACGAAGACCTCGTGGAAGTCTCACATCAATAGTATGAATGATGTGTGCCTGTCTAACGTGGGAAGGTTGGCAGGTCTGTAATATAGAACTCAAAGATCCCATCCATCACTGGTATGAATTATGTGTGTTTTCTCTGGCACGAAGATCACCCCCCATCACTGGAATGACTGACTTGTCTATCTATGGGGTGATTAGAAGAGTGCTGTGTCATTATCAGGCTTTAGACAATCACACAGACCTGCACTAAAATAAAATTTGTAACTGGTGCCGTTGGTTTGGCCCGTTTCTTAGTAGATCAGTCACACCATCCTTTCTGTCAGTGTCCTACACTTGTAGGGCTTATCTTAGTCTTTGAATATCACCAGTTGTCACATTCATCTTTTCTAAGGTTGCTTTGCACACTTCTCTGATCCTTGAAACGTTAACACTGAAGCTGTGACACGTATAAAGACAAATGTGTAACAATTCTGGTACAGGCTGATTGCACCTTAGGGAAGCTGGAGAATAAATACAAATAACATTCACTTAAATGGGGCGTGTAACATTTTATTTTTTTATACTTGAATTTATTGAGGATTTTCAGAATGAGGGAAGAAATTGGGTACAGAAAAGGAAAGGGGGGGGTCATGGGGTGTACAGCTCACGATAAACATTAACAACAGAAATATAGTTGCAATCAATATAGTAAATAACATTGTCAGCTCATATTGGTGCTGATCATAACAGATTCAGAAATCAGAACGAATTACAGAGCATAACACAGCTTGCAAGTCTGAAATCAAACATCAAACTGGATATGTACCATAAATATAGTCTGACACAGATCTGGGTCCAACTGTAGAAGTATACGGAATTAAGGGAAACTCCCCACAGGAAAGAGATGCTGTCTTGAGAGAGAAGAAGAAGTAATAGAGGAGGGTGAGGCATCATAAAAGAGTTTAAAAAAATAAATAAAAAAAGAAGGAAGGAAGGATCCCTACACCTTATAACCAGACTACAGGAAGTCTGGGTGAACTGGGAGGAAATCCATAATGGGAAGTCAGTGCATTATGGTGAAAGAAAAAGAGAGGAAAGACAAAAAAGAAGGGAGGGAGAGAACAGTGAGAAGGAGGTTACTAAGGAGCTTGTCTTGATCTAGCTCTGTTGTGATCGTTGAAAGTCATTAAACGTTAGCCATGGCTTACAGACCTGTGTGAATCGCTCTTGGGAATTGGAGAGGAGAGACGTCAATCTCTCCTGGTTTGCAAGCACACATTGTAGACCATTCCAATTAAGTATTTATCTTTAGATATCGTTATAGCGGCGATGCTGAAGAGCCGCGTCTGGTCAAGCAACCAGAATCTGCTTCTGACAGCTTTACAGCTCGTCAAGCAGAAAGGGAAGGGAGTGGAGAACTTTATTTTTGTATATCTCTCAAACCATAATGGTTTGAGAGATACAAATAAGTGAAAGTACTCTCTTTTAATTGTATCTAACATATAGTTAATACTTTTTTCTGACCTCACTATCCCTTTAAGCATTTTGTACGTGCAATTGTCTACTGAAAGTCTGTCTCTTCCAGCCATGGACTAGAAGTTATTCTTTTCATCAGAAAATGATAGACTGAACATTGTTACATACCTGGGAACTTTCAAAGTGAACTGACCCTGAGATCTTTGAATATTAACCCATAAAGTTGTCAAGAACATATAATTTACATAATATGTACCTGCCTTCTCTAATCTAAAGGTGCTCCAATCAGTCCTTGGGGAACCTTCACCATGTGACAACTTAAAGACCGAACAGCTTGCACACATGCCAGACAAGCAGCACCTCTTCCTTTTTGTTAGAAAGGGTACACATTTAGAGAATAAAGAAGCAGTGAAACGGTGCATATCACAGAGTAGGTAACACTGGACTCTCATTCTGAGAATATGTAGTGTATGCTAATGAATGACTAACCATCTTAGTTATTACTGCTTCTACCTCTGTTTGCCAATCATAATGGTAGGCCACTAAGTGGGCAGTATAGGAAGACACCGGAAGGGAGCGCTCAACGGATCCGCAATAACTTCAGTGCCAGGCAAGTGTAAAAATCGAAAACTTTATTAAAGCTGCATCTTAAAATAGTATAAAGTCCAGCAATATGCAAATACAGGATCAAGGGAAAAGCACAAATGACACGTTGCAACGCGTTTTGGGACAGCGTCCCTTACTCGTAGGCTGTATATGGGCAGTATAGGTGGATGGTCAGGCAAAATTTCTCTAACACTCAGAGTGCCATGTCAGTTGCACACATTACAAACTGTGATTCAGTTTGGCTTGATTGCAAGCACTGTGGCCTAGTTTGTGTCTCCACTGTAACCTATGCCAATTAATCCTATAGCCTGCAAGCTCTGAGGATCAGTTACAATGCAGATACTGAACTTAACTCCTTGAGTGCCAGAGGGGGTATGTAAATCATTGTGTAGGAACGAGTTGCACTCCCCGCTGGCACTCAAAAGTGTTCCTTCAATTTTCACAGCCTGGATTAAGCTATATGGATAATATTAGTATTTTCTTTGTTTATAAAGTGATGTGAAAAAAGGCGAGGTATTTAACACCCTAATGCTAGAGAGCTTATATATATATATATATATATATATATATATATATATATATATATATATATATATATATCAAAGTGGTGGGAATGGGAGCACTCACTCTTTCTAGTTGATATGCCCAGGTGCACAATCCTCGTAAATAAGATAGACAAGGAGGTAGATGAAGAGGCAGCACCAGTGGGTCTTAGTATAAAGTATTTTTATTAGGCAATGGCTGGCAACAATGTTGGTCAACGTTTCGGTCCCTATATGGGACCTTTATCAAGACAGTTTGCACAAGATGGCGTGTTGCTTTAAATAGACGCTAATGCAGTTCTAGCACGGCCCGGGAGAGAGTGGTGACGTCACCGACGGGCCGCAAATACGGAGGCCCGTGTGGCGAGCGTCATCAACCTGCCGAGAATAACATGAATAAATTAAACATATAAGCTGTCGGTAACAAAAGATAGAAGTAGACTGAATAATCGCATTGAACAGTGTAACGCGATATGAAAACCGAGTGGTTTTACTCCCGGTAAAACTATGTAACCAACATGACAATAATTATAACAATAAATGTAACAATAAAACCCAGCCTCGGCATACATCTAGATAGCCGAGACCTGGATACATAAGTAGCACATGCGGACTGGGACAGCGAAACTTATGGGCGATATGATAGTAGCGGAGGCCAGAATAAGCAGATGTTAATTATTGTTAACTCTTAGGATACCCGAGGGTTGTCGGGAATAGCAAAGTAAGGGTGGAAACAATTAGAACAAGCACCCTCATATCCTAGTGATTAAAAACAACCAAAGGGTAATGGAGAATCTAGGTAGACACAACGGATATAGAAGCACAGAGAAGTGTCCAAATATAGATCTTGAAATCTGGAATATGTAGCTATTAACGACCATAAGGTGCAAACGTATGGTAACATATAGCAAGCTTAGAGCAAAAAGGAAGGGTGTAGACTTGAGTCTGTGTATTGATCGGTAGGTATAAGCATGTGCCCCGAAGAAGGTGACACTACTTGAAAACAGAGTGTAAGGAGCATCAGCGTTTTGTGAGAGGGGTAGGAGTTGGTACTTCACATACTTCCAAACCGGTTTCTAGATAGTGCCATTCAGTCCTATTATGGCCGGGTGTTTGAGTTAGCAACACCCAAAATGGGATCTATGCCCACCCGGACCTGGAGGAATGGCATCTATCACGGAGAAGGCGTTGAGCTGGATTCATGAGAGATTGTGTGGAACACTTGACGTTGAGACTAGAGAGAGCCACTCAATCCGATTTAAGGTAGGGTGTTTGGAGTGGCAACACCCATACTGGGATCTATGCCCACCCAGACCTGGAGGAGTGGCCCCACTCTTAGGATAGGGTAAAGACCCCCATCATAAATCCACAGTGGTATTTGGGTTCACACCAGTAGTTGAGCATGCCATGTCCCTGTTAGAAGGGCTACTGGTTTTAATAGAAACAAGAGTAATTAGTTTTATCATTTAACCCTCGTGGTGCCAAGGTGTTGAGTCTGTGTATCCATTTCTCTTCCAGTTGTAATAAAAGTCTGTCTCTATCTCCTCCCCTCTTTGGTTTAGGCTGATGATCAATCACCATATATTTTAGGTCTGCCAAAGAATGTTTGGCTAACACAAAGTGTCTGCCGACAGGTTTATCACTGGTCTGAGTTTGTATAGCCTGTCTGATGGAAGTTCGATGATTAGCAATTCTATCTTTAAAGGCTGTGATAGTTTTACCCACATAGAGAAGGCTGCACGGACAGATAATGAAATATATTACAAACTTGCTAGAGCAAGTGAGTCTGTGTTTGATGTAGATCCGTTTGCCTGAGTGTGGGTGATTGAAGTATTCACCAGTAATGAGATTCCTGCAAGTAAGACACCCAGAACATTTGTAGCATCCCTTCTTATCAGTTTTCAACCAAGAAGAATAACTGCTGGTATAACAGTGATCAGGGTCAGTTCGTACCAACTTGTCCCTTAGGCTGGGGCTCCGTTTGTAGCTAAATAAGGGAGCTTGTGTAAATGTGGTTGGTAATGAGTTGTCACTTGATAGAATGTCCCATCTTTTGTTCATTGCTTGCTTTATCTGTGTGCTCCGCGTAGTAAATCTAGATGTGAAAACTAATCTGTTGAGGTTGGATTTGGGAGTTTTATTTTTTAATAGATCACTCTGAGAAAATTGGAAAGCTTTATCAAAAGCTTGCTGTAAGAGAGATGTGGTGTACCCTCTCTGTAGTAGTCTTTGAAATAATTCTTTGGCCTGAGATTCTGCTCTTGTGCGATCAGAGTTGTTGCGAATGATACGTAAGAATTGAGAGTAAGGTACCCCGGATTTAGTATGTATGGGATGAAAACTGCGGTAGTGCAAAAGAGTATTCCTATCCGTATTCTTTCTATAATTGGTGGTACCTAGCCGATTGTTATGGCGAAAGATTGTGAGATCCAAAAAATGTATTTCATGTGGGTGGACTTGCCAGGAAAATTTGACCGGTTTATTAAGCTGATTGAGCTGATTAGCGAAAAGTTCAAAAGATTCACGGCCACCTGTCCACAACAGAAACACATCGTCGATGTATCGAGTGTAAAAAGGTATATGCGAGGAAAAAAGAGGAGTGAAGTGATGGTGTTCATATTCCGCCATATACAAATTCGCGAATGCTGGAGCCACGTTAGAGCCCATTGATGTGCCTGAGATCTGAAGGTAGTATTTAAATTCAAATCTAAAGTAATTCATAGTAAGACAAAATGTTAACAGGCATCTCAGGAACTCAATGGGAACATCACCAGAAACCAGACCATCATCAAATCCTTTATTCGTCTGGTTTCTGGTGATGTTAATGCTCACTCCAACCACATAATCCATAATAATCTTTCCAAAGCAGAACAAAAAGCCATATCTGACCTAGCGAAGAACCCTTCGTTAGTCATACGCCCTGCAGATAAGGGTGGCGCCATTGTTATTATGGATTATGGTGACTATCAACACGAAATTCTTTCACAACTAGCCGACCTATCCACTTATCAACCGTTGAGTGCTGACCCTGCCATCAAATTCAAAGCCACCATAGACAAAAACCTACAGATGGCACTTACCAATGGTTGGATAGACGAAGCAACGTTTGGTTTTCTCACAGTGGATCACCCCGTGTGCCCAATTTTGTACACCCTGCCCAAAATACACAAGGACGCAAATAAACCACCCGGTCGTCCCATTGTGTCCGCACGGGGCTCTCTACTCCAACCTCTGGCACAGTTTTTGGACTTTTGGCTCCAACCTCTGGTAAAAAAGATCCCATCCTACATCCAGGATACCACAGATTTTATCAATAAAGTCCATAAGGTATCGCTGGATGAGGATGACATCTTATTAGTTACCATGGACGTCAAATCTCTATATACCATCATACCAATTTTAGATGGCATTGACAGCACTATTAACGCGTTGCTAACATCTCCTTCACTCCACAACAGACCCCCCATTGAGTTCCTGAGATGCCTGTTAACATTTTGTCTTACTATGAATTACTTTAGATTTGAATTTAAATACTACCTTCAGATCTCAGGCACATCAATGGGCTCTAACGTGGCTCCAGCATTCGCGAATTTGTATATGGCGGAATATGAACACCATCACTTCACTCCTCTTTTTTCCTCGCATATACCTTTTTACACTCGATACATCGACGATGTGTTTCTGTTGTGGACAGGTGGCCGTGAATCTTTTGAACTTTTCGCTAATCAGCTCAATCAGCTTAATAAACCGGTCAAATTTTCCTGGCAAGTCCACCCACATGAAATACATTTTTTGGATCTCACAATCTTTCGCCATAACAATCGGCTAGGTACCACCAATTATAGAAAGAATACGGATAGGAATACTCTTTTGCACTACCGCAGTTTTCATCCCATACATACTAAATCCGGGGTACCTTACTCTCAATTCTTACGTATCATTCGCAACAACTCTGATCGCACAAGAGCAGAATCTCAGGCCAAAGAATTATTTCAAAGACTACTACAGAGAGGGTACACCACATCTCTCTTACAGCAAGCTTTTGATAAAGCTTTCCAATTTTCTCAGAGTGATCTATTAAAAAATAAAACTCCCAAATCCAACCTCAACAGATTAGTTTTCACATCTAGATTTACTACGCGGAGCACACAGATAAAGCAAGCAATGAACAAAAGATGGGACATTCTATCAAGTGACAACTCATTACCAACCACATTTACACAAGCTCCCTTATTTAGCTACAAACGGAGCCCCAGCCTAAGGGACAAGTTGGTACGAACTGACCCTGATCACTGTTATACCAGCAGTTATTCTTCTTGGTTGAAAACTGATAAGAAGGGATGCTACAAATGTTCTGGGTGTCTTACTTGCAGGAATCTCATTACTGGTGAATACTTCAATCACCCACACTCAGGCAAACGGATCTACATCAAACACAGACTCACTTGCTCTAGCAAGTTTGTAATATATTTCATTATCTGTCCGTGCAGCCTTCTCTATGTGGGTAAAACTATCACAGCCTTTAAAGATAGAATTGCTAATCATCGAACTTCCATCAGACAGGCTATACAAACTCAGACCAGTGATAAACCTGTCGGCAGACACTTTGTGTTAGCCAAACATTCTTTGGCAGACCTAAAATATATGGTGATTGATCATCAGCCTAAACCAAAGAGGGGAGGAGATAGAGACAGACTTTTATTACAACTGGAAGAGAAATGGATACACAGACTCAACACCTTGGCACCACGAGGGTTAAATGATAAAACTAATTACTCTTGTTTCTATTAAAACCAGTAGCCCTTCTAACAGGGACATGGCATGCTCAACTACTGGTGTGAACCCAAATACCACTGTGGATTTATGATGGGGGTCTTTACCCTATCCTAAGAGTGGGGCCACTCCTCCAGGTCTGGGTGGGCATAGATCCCAGTATGGGTGTTGCCACTCCAAACACCCTACCTTAAATCGGATTGAGTGGCTCTCTCTAGTCTCAACGTCAAGTGTTCCACACAATCTCTCATGAATCCAGCTCAACGCCTTCTCCGTGATAGATGCCATTCCTCCAGGTCCGGGTGGGCATAGATCCCATTTTGGGTGTTGCTAACTCAAACACCCGGCCATAATAGGACTGAATGGCACTATCTAGAAACCGGTTTGGAAGTATGTGAAGTACCAACTCCTACCCCTCTCACAAAACGCTGATGCTCCTTACACTCTGTTTTCAAGTAGTGTCACCTTCTTCGGGGCACATGCTTATACCTACCGATCAATACACAGACTCAAGTCTACACCCTTCCTTTTTGCTCTAAGCTTGCTATATGTTACCATACGTTTGCACCTTATGGTCGTTAATAGCTACATATTCCAGATTTCAAGATCTATATTTGGACACTTCTCTGTGCTTCTATATCCGTTGTGTCTACCTAGATTCTCCATTACCCTTTGGTTGTTTTTAATCACTAGGATATGAGGGTGCTTGTTCTAATTGTTTCCACCCTTACTTTGCTATTCCCGACAACCCTCGGGTATCCTAAGAGTTAACAATAATTAACATCTGCTTATTCTGGCCTCCGCTACTATCATATCGCCCATAAGTTTCGCTGTCCCAGTCCGCATGTGCTACTTATGTATCCAGGTCTCGGCTATCTAGATGTATGCCGAGGCTGGGTTTTATTGTTACATTTATTGTTATAATTATTGTCATGTTGGTTACATAGTTTTACCGGGAGTAAAACCACTCGGTTTTCATATCGCGTTACACTGTTCAATGCGATTATTCAGTCTACTTCTATCTTTTGTTACCGACAGCTTATATGTTTAATTTATTCATGTTATTCTCGGCAGGTTGATGACGCTCGCCACACGGGCCTCCGTATTTGCGGCCCGTCGGTGACGTCACCACTCTCTCCCGGGCCGTGCTAGAACTGCATTAGCGTCTATTTAAAGCAACACGCCATCTTGTGCAAACTGTCTTGATAAAGGTCCCATATAGGGACCGAAACGTTGACCAACATTGTTGCCAGCCATTGCCTAATAAAAATACTTTATACTAAGACCCACTGGTGCTGCCTCTTCATCTACCTCCTTATATATATATATATATATATATACACAGGGCTTATAATTTTAAGTCCTTTGCTACTAGCCAGACCTGAAAAGTTACTCACCATTGCAAGCCAAAACATACCCACCAGGGCTGAATTTCTACTCACCAGGGCTGAATTTTCACTCGCTCACTCCACTAGCAAATGGCGAGTGGAAATTTTGAGCCCTGATATATATCTCCATAGAAAAAGGTGGGCACTCCAAAACTTTTGTAATAAACTAACATTACATGCCCGGTGCAGCCTGAAAAGTTATGTATAGAGATTGCAGATGAAAAAAACATCAAGCAGCAGGCGCACACTAGGGTCTTTTAAAATTAAAAATTAACTTTTATTCAGGTAATAAAAATGATCAAAGTGTCAACCCCCTTGGGGCCTTTCTCAAGACCATTTTTCATCTGCAATCTCTCTCTCTCTCTATATATATATATATATATATATATGTGTGTGTGTGTGTGTGTGTGTGTGTGTGTGTAAAAGAGGAAGCATAACGTGACAGACAAGCTTGCCCAAAGCCACACACATCCAGGGGCGGCAGTAAGTAGGAGTTATACATATCTCCTCTATATGGCCATTCCCATTGTTGTAGGTGTAGCCCCCCTGCCCACTCCTGTGGAAAATCTCTGCAAGGACTTCACCCTCCAACACACTATACTCCCTCCCTCCCATTTGTCTCTTGGCTTCCCCTTCAATCTCTGCAAGGAGTTTAGACTTCTACGCAATTCACCCTCACTGCTCTCAGTCTCCCTCTTCATCTCACCGCTCTCCCTTTCAGCTGTCCTGAATATGTCCCCCCCCCCCAAAAAAAAACAAAAAACATTGCTGACTCATGTGGCTCCATCACTCACACATCGTCTTACAATAATGCAGTTGTAAAAGTGTTCTCCCATTCCTCACATTCAACCTCTCTCCCTATTTCCGCCTTCTACACTACTGTCCCTCCTATTGTGTCTGCCTTCTCTGCTCCATTGCTTTTGCAATTGATTACTCCTACCACGCTTTCACCATAATCACGACTGGTGAGGATGATGGGAACTTTAGCCTAGCTACAACTGCAAGCCAACAAAGTTCCCCCTATCACAACTCTCCAAGCTTAGCCTCCAACCAGTCATCAGACGGGATGCTGGGAAGCACGTAGCTCACTTAGTAGCAGTCAGAAGCTGTGAACTGGAACAGTTGCTACTCTAAACTCATGATCACGCAGTGCACAATGGGGCTTCGGGTGAGCCAGTAAATGGCAGGGGCATGGAAGTATGTGTATATATATATATATATATATATATATATATATATATATATATATAGAGGTCTGTGTGTGTGCTTGTATACATACAAGTATGTGTCACTATGTGCCGTTCTCGCCATACTCCAGCCAGTGCTTTCCACGTCTCGCTGACTGCTGCCCTCCTCCTCCACCACTATATGTGTATACTGTTACAAAGGACTGGACTATTATATGTAGTTTACCATCAATATTGCCGCTGCAGCCTTTCATTCCACGTATCTCTCTTCCCTATTTAACCTTTTGAGTGCCAGAGGACTACGCACCACATTGCTCTGAAATATGTTACACATCCCTCTGGCACTCAGACGGTTCAAACATAGACTTTGCTGCAAAACTCATTCTGATAGGAATTACGTGCATGAAAATATCCTTTTCTTAGGAGTCTGCCTTTAAACGTGAGCAAAACACTTTTACAATTCTATGAAACGTTCACATTTAATCCTTTACTACACGACTAGCAAGAAAATCACTGCATTGCCTGTGCAGAGAAAGGCAGGGTCCCATTGTATCTACTCTTCTTTTTGCTCCCTCCTGCCTTCCCCGTTGTCTTTGGTCCGTCCCATACACCCCCCTCAGACACTCATCCTACCTTCCACCCTCTCCATGCTGCAGTAAGAAATAGGTAAATAGAGAGATTGTGTACTTATGACTGTGTCTCTCTCTCTTTTTCCTCCCTTCTCATAAGTTATAGCTCTGGCGGTTGCCTAGCAACCACACCGAATCAACCCCTGTGCCTCCCTATCCACTACTCTCTTATGGGTGTCTGTGCTCTCTTTGCGTTTTCAAATATTTCAGTGCCAGACCGCTATCCAATATATTGGATGCCTCTTTAGCACTGAAAGAGTTAACATTTCACTGCCACAGACCTATCCAATGCATTGGATAACTCTTTGCCACTGTATGAGTTAACCCTTTTAGTCCCAAAGAGGTGTGGAATGCATTGGATTCCTCAGTACCACTGATAGGGTTAACCCTCACAGACCTATCCAATGCATTCCACACCTCTTTGACCCTGACAGGGCAGTCACAGGGTTAAGCGGTAGGTCCCTGAGCAGTACTCCCTTTATGTGTATGTCTGTCTTTTTTTTCTGTTTTTAACAATTTTGCTGCCACAGACCTATCCAATGCATTCAATACATCTTTGGTGTCGATAGGGTTAATAGTTTAATTGGCAATCAGATATCCAGTACCTTGGATAGCTCAGTTTCACTGAAAGGGTTAACCATTTCATTGCCCTTTCACTGCCACAGACCTATCCAATGCATTGAATACCTATTTGCCACTGAAAGGACAGTCAAAAGGTTAAGCCCTTCACTATTCCACATCTATCCAGTTCAATGAATACTTCTTAAAGGGAAACTTTCACCCCCAAGACACTATCTATCTTATTTTATTATTGTAGCCCAATGGTGTATGGATTGGCATGTTTTGTGTATAAAAAAAAAAATACCTCAAGAGATATTACATGTTAAACTTGGAGTTCTTGCAAGCACTTCCGCCTTTAGTGCAGCTCTGCTGGACGTCCCCACTTCCCAAATTCTCCTCCCTCCTAGCTCTCCCTATAAGCGCCTCTTCATAGCATATTGGAACCAGCAAGCTCCCGTTAATGTACTGAATAAGTAGCCTACAATTCAGCGTTTATATATTTTATCATTCAATTACTCTTGAACTACAACTCTGACAGTATTGATATAACACTCTCCATGGCCCAAATACTATGAAGATTAATTGGAGCTGCTTTTACTATCCTTTAAAGAAGAGAACAAAGATGTCCTCCTTTTAATGGAAAAAAAAATAGTTTTAGGGTCCTAAAACCAACTTTATTTTTTGGATACAGCGATGGGGGCATAGCATTATCCCCCTATATTATTTGTCATTTTGACCTCATCGTCAACAAATAATTAACAAATTAACCAATAATTAACGCTACTGTGTGGGACTAGATGGAAAACCTTACTTACAATGAGTTCCAAGCCAATTAGGAAGTGGGTATCCTATTGAATGTCACCTCCTCCATGTCGAGTGTCAATAAGGTGCATTCAGAACATTGCCGATGTCCGAATGGTGCCTATTACTACGGGTGTGTTTAAAATGGCGCCAGGTTCGTCATGGTAAGGCAGTAGATACATTCTATTCTATATGTGCATGGTGGAGTTCGGTATCAACCCCTTTGATGCTAAAGAGGTCTCATTGGAGATTTCTCTAACATCCAAGGGGGTCAAGCTGTTTAACCCTTTGAATGCCAGAGGGGTAGGCAATGCATTGTGTACCCCTCTGGCACTCAAAGGGTTAACAATAAAAATGTTATCTCTGGAAAGAAATGAAATAACAAATACTATGTCTATCAAATACTAACCTAGGGTATTCATTATTTGTTTTTGTTTTTTCCCAGAGATAACATTTGTATTGTTAACCCCTTAAGGACCAAGGATGTAACATGTACGTCATGGGGCGGACGTGCCAAAAGGATATGCACATGTACATCAAGGCTCCCCGCGTGGCTGTATGCCGTTCGCAGAGCTCTGAATCTGATGCAATTAAAAAAAAAAAGTTCCGTGGTCCTGAAGTGATGTCCGCAAGCCCTTAAGGGGTTAAAAAGAGCTTAATCCCTTGGCTATTAGAGAAACCTCTGAGAACACTATCATCCAAGGGGTTAATTCCAAATGCCACCAGTATGCATCCAAACACTTGTAGTGTAGAACATACCCCCTTTCCAACATTAACAGACCCGGCCACATTTTAAACATAACCATTGTAAAAGCGCCATTCTGACACCGGCGATGTTTTGAATGTGCTGTATTGAGGCCTGGGTATTACCACCATAACATGTCCATAGAAGACTCCAAAGTTGAGGGGGTAATGGTGGTCATAGAGACATACACACACTGATGCCAATTTACAAGTTAAAAGTGCAAAAATTCTGAAGAAATTCAGCTATGCAGACGGAACAAATAAAAGTTAGTAAACCAAAGCACTTCCAAAGGCAGAAGCAAAATCCAAAAATAAAATAATCAAGCTTTATTGGATACAAAATAGTAAAAAGTTCATACCTCCCCAATCTTCTGGCCTCACAATGGCAGGAGAGACTTATACAGGCAAAAGAACAGACCAGCAGTTGTTACTCCTCATATGCATGAAGATCATTACCTGTAGGTGTACTGAATATTTCACTGGATCTTGGAAATGAGATTATTGTCCCATGTAAGTTGAAGTATGAGCTGCTGATCTTTTTAGTTTCTGAACAAATAAAAGTTACCAAACTTACGACTGAATTAAATGGGGCTTTTAACCCACTAAATGCTACAATTATCTGATGACTGATTTAGCATCCAAGGGCTTAAAAGCCTGATCAATAGACAATGATTTGTCCCTGACTGTGTCAGATTTCACCCCCTTTTTTCCAGTACATCAACCTCATTATCACCCCAGTATTTTTCCAGTGTCCACCACTCCACGGAACCCCCTGTACTACCCTAAGGGAGTGATGGGGTTCCACGGAACACTGTTTGTGAACCACTGCTGTAGTTGAAGTTTTCAGACTTAAAGGGGTAGAATTGTAAATAAATAAATAAATAAATATGCATCCAATTATAAAGCTTAATTTTTATACTGAATAGTAGGTTCTGGTAATCCTATAACAGCATGTTCAGCTTATATATCCAATTAAAAGTTTCCCCCGCCCCTTTTCAGGATGTCATGCACACTCTCCTCAGATCAGAAGATCGGTTCGGATGGATTATGATGAGGAACAATCTTGTATCAGCGTAAGAAAATACCTGCTCCACTTCATCAAGGGTTTTCCTTATACAGACAGACACAATATTGTCCCTCGTTGCGATACTTCTGGCCAAGCGACAGGCATTCGGATCTAAGGGAAGTCTACATGACGTCCTGAAAATGGGAGGGGGAAACTTTTAACTGGATTTTTAAGCCAAACATGATGGTAAAGGATTATTAGAACCTACTATTCAGCATAAAAAATTAACAGAACAATTTGTCATGGTAGACATAGGTAAATGACGCACACAACACAGGTACAGGTGAATTTAACCAGTTCATTTAAAATCAATAAGCAAGAGCAAAAGATTTCCCCAACCTTGTTAGAAACAGGTGTGAGGACAGTGCACAGTCCACTACCCAGGAGCTGACACCGAGCTGTCACCTGTGACCACTGATTCTCAAGGTAATATGGAATGTAGAACCAGCCTACGATTCTATCAAGCGGAATGAGTGGAATCCATGCAGCAATAGTGGAACTGGGTCACAGATAGGAAATAGCCTCGGGATAAATCAAGCCTGGGAATGCTCGGAGCGTAGAGTGCCAGGCAGTCCATGAGAAGAGACAACTTCCGAGCCAAAGGCAGCTGGCAACAATACCAGGGAGGTAAATGTCAAGCTAGGCTGTATGGAGCGAGAGGCCTCGGAGGCCGATAGTGACAGAGTCAGACAGTATCAGGGTAAGCATGGAGCGGAAGCTGCCGAGCAGACGGCGGCTTGCAACAATACCAGGGAGGTATATGCCGTGTTAGGCTGTATGGAGCAAGAGGCCTCAGACACCAATAATGACAATTGGTAGTCAGACAATATCAGGAGTAAGCACGGAGCGTAGTCAGACAAAGCCATAGTCAAATACAGGATCAGGTGGCCAGCCACAACCGGGATCAGATCGGAAAGGGTAGTCAGACAAGCCAGGGTCATACACGAATCAGGTGGTCAGACAGAGCCACTGGTCAGATACTGAAGCGGATAGTCAGACGAAGCCAGGGATTAAACCAGAGGATACATGGAAGCCAAGCTAGGGTCAAACGAGAGCAACACAAAAGTAACACGCAGATACACCAAGAAAGGGCAACTAAGCCCAGTTCTCAGGTGTATATAAGGCCACAACAGGAGGCAGGACACAATTGGCAAAATAATGGCGAATGCTACAAGATAGCTAGTGCGACATCAAAGACACGCGCCAGCAGCATAGAGGCCAGGCAGAAGGTGGCAGCACTTGGCAATGCCTGCATCTCGTCAGCCAGAGGAGACAGGATCAGAAACATAACAGGCAAGCAATAATAAAAGGGCACCGTGATACAACTGGAGATATATATATATATATATATATATATATATATATATTTATTTCTTTTTCTGGCATTACTATCCTTTTAAGTACAATGTATTGGAATAAAGAATAATGCAGGTCCCAATTGTACAGCGCTGTGGAATTAGTTGGCGCTATATAAAGAATAATAATAATAATAATATCAATCTCTACATTTCACCCTTCCAATTCCACATCTTCCCTTTTGTTGGCTTTGTTGGACTCCCCTTACCCCCCGCCCCCTGGTTTATCTATTATTCTGACATTCAGCATTATTATCCTGCTGTCTGTGGATCACACCTCAGATTCTGGTTGTCGTGTATAATAAATGAAAATAAACAGCAATAAAATGAAAGAGGAAAAAAAAATTTAAAAAGTCAAGACAGAGTTCTCATAACAAGACTGGGCATCCAGAGGTCCTCTAGCTGTTGTGGACTACAATTACTATGATCCCCTCCCTTTGATGAAAGTTATCTGTAGCTGGAGGTCAGCAGGTTGGCCAACTCTGCCATGTAACAATTTCTGGCAAGATCTTATCCCTCCCTTTTCACACTGGGGTTTAGTGTTAAAGTGTTAGTAATGTCTAAAAAAAGTTTTTGCATTTAGAAGAGCTTAAAAAGCTGACCTAAATGCAAAAAACGTATCTCTCAAACCGCTATAGTTTAAGAGATACAGGCGTTTAAATTTCGCTGTTTCCTACTGACAGCTGTAAAGCCGCAATCTCGTTATTTACAAGGAATCCCTTCATTGGAATGGTCTAAAACGTGTGCCTAGTGTTCAGAGACACGTTTTAGACCATTCCAATGAAGGGATTCCGTGTAAGTAACGAGATCGCGGCACTTCTCAAGCGCCTCTGTGTCGACCGACACAAATCTGCTGACAGCCTTACACCTGTCAGTAGGAAACAGCGAACTTTAAACGCCTGTATCTCTTAAACCATAGCGGTTTGAGAGATACTTTTTTTGCATTTAGCTCAGCTTTTTAAGCTCTTCTAAATGCAAAAAACTTTTTTTTAGACATTACTAACACTTTAAGGAAATTGATAAGTGGCTCTTAATGTGTTTAACAGAAGGACATCCCTCAGCAGATATCATACAGCAGTGGGTCCTGATTACTGCCTTTCTGCATTTGAACCCTTCTGTGGTCTATAACTGAACAGACACATTTTACCATCTTAATAAGGTTTACATGCCCCTTTAGAATCCCAGCTGAGGCTGGCTGCAGCCAAAGAGATCCATTCTGTAAAACCATTGGCAGAGATATCTAGAGTTCTGCCCTTTAGAGTCATGGTATTGGCAGACTAGGGCCAGAGAGCTTCTAAAGGGCCACAAACATTATCACAGTAGTAGAATGTCTCAGTTCAGCTGTAGACCACAACAGAGTTCAAATGAATAAAACAAAATGCAAGTGTGAATATACTGGACTGCTGTTTTAACCCCTTGAGTGCCAGAGGGGTAAGGAACGCATTGCTTTGCAATGCGTTGTGTACCCCTCTGCACTCAAAGGGTTAAAGACATTTAGCTACATAAGACTTTTAAAGGGATCATAACACTTAAAATGTATTTAAAAAAAACCCAACAACTATGTTATAGAGTTTATATCCCTGAGTAAAACAAGGGCACTCTCACTGCTGAAAAGTGTTTGATTCAAAAGTTATTATAGCACAAACTTAATTTTTTTTTTTAGGTGATTTTAGGTGAAATATCACAGTGGCCTGAAATTGTACAGTTGCGCTGTTGCTACACCGTCCTCATGGACAGCTCTGGTCAGTTGACCATAAATCTCCATAGGATGGTGTAGCAACAGCGCCACTGTACAATTTCAGGCCACTGTGATATTCCATCTAAATAAATTCAAGTCTGAACTGTAATAACTTTGAATAAAACATCTTTCAGCAGTGGGAGTTCCCTTGTTTTACTCAGGGGGATAAATCCTACAAGATGTGTGTGTGTGTGTATTATATATATATATATATATATATATATATATATATATATATATATATATCTATATATATAAAAGAAGACTTTGTGCCTGCCAAAACACACCCAGGGGAGGCATAAAGCATGAGTTACTATTCCTATTGGGTGATTCAGTCATGAAGGGAGTTGGCCCTCCCCCACTATGCAGCCCGCCCACCACTATCAAAGTCAGAAAAAAACAATATGGCCGCCACTTGCTCCTACACCACAGACAAACACACATGCCTCACTCATACAGCACCAAACTCACACACATGCCCCACTCACACAGCACCACACAAACACACACACATGCCCCACTCACACACACAGACCACCACACACAATGCCCCACTCACACAGCACCAAACACACATGCCCCCACTCACACACACAGCACCACATACACACACAAAGCCAGAAATAAATATGGCTGACAGACACACACACTCACTCACCCTGACTCCCAGTGGCCTCAGCAGGACCTGTAGTGCAGCACCAGAAGAACAAAATGGCACTCAAAGGTTTAAGGTAGGCCCTCATTGCTCAATTATTTCTTCACTGTCATCATTTGGCATGCAAGACACAGGACAGACAGCCATCAGATTCACACTTAACTCACTGACTGCCACAGGGTTGTGTATCAAGTTTTAGCCCTCAGGGAGTGTGTTCAAACCCCTCACATTGTAAACTTGCATTTCCCTCCCACATCTCCTCCTTCCACAGCCTATTACTAGCACTTTTCCACATTTATGTTAAGCCCCGCCCCTACTCGTGATTAAGCCCCGCCCCCTTTTAAACCCAGATTGCCCCATTTGTCTCTCCACATCAGCACCACATCAGTCCCCTCTAGGGACTCCACAAGTCAAAGTTCCCAGGTATGAACACACTTTCCACTGCTATTTAACTCTGACATGCCTCTGTATATCTTAACCCTTTGACTGCCAGAGGGGTGCACAACTCATGAGTGCATGTGTTTCTGCTCATATATGTTGCATGTGTGTTTGTGTCCATCTCTGTTACATATATGTGTCCATGTGTGCATCTCCAGTGAGTCTGTGTGTGTGCGTGTCTTTTGCATGTCTCTGCCGCTCACTATGTGTGTGTGCATACCTCCCAACATTTCACATGGCCAAAGAGGGACACTGTAGTTTTAGGTGATATTGTTGGGGCGTGGCTGGTGGGCAGGGCATTAGTAAGAATTTTTAGGTTATTTCATGACCTATTACTGGCTATTTATGTAACTGAATAAATGATTTAGTGCAAGACCAAAGTATTTTATTTGCACAGACTAATGTATAAACACATATACTGAAGTTTATTGCTTTATTGCTGGAGAGCAAAGTAAAACACACCACACAGTCAGGGCTGGTGCAAGGATTTTTGCCACCCTAGGCAAAACCTAATTTTGCCGCCCATTTCGCTCCGCCCCTTGTGTCCCACCCCTTTATACCCTGCCTACTTATACCCCACCTCTTTTCATGATTGTCCTCTCTCTGCCCCCTGGGCCAGTCTGCCCCTGGTCTGGAGATGCCTGTAAGAGATGCCCCCTACCAGCTCCAACTTGCCCCTTATCAGCTTCACTTTGGCCCACCAGCTCCACTTTGCCACCATCAGCTCCAACTTGCCACCATCAGCTCCACTTTGCCCCCCATCCACTCCAACTTGCCCCCATCAGCTCCACTTTGCCCCCCATCCGCTCCAACGTGCCCCCACCAGCTCCACTTTGCCCCCCATCTGCTCTAACGTGCCCCCACCAGCTCCACTTTGGCCCCTCAGCTCCACTTTGCCCCCATCAGCTCCACTTTGACCCCCATCCTCTCCAACTTACCCCCATCAGCTCCACTTTGCCCCCCATCCGCTCCAACTTGCCCCCCATCCGCTCCAACTTGCCCCCACCAGCTCCACTATGCCCCCATCCGCTCCAACTTGCCCCCCATCTGCTCCACTTTGCCCCCCATCCGCTCCAACTTGCCCCCCATCTGCTCCACTTTGCCCCCCCTCAGCTCCAAATTGACCCCCCTCAGCTCCACTTTGACCCTCATCCGCTCCACTTTGCCCCCATCAGCTCCAACTTGCCCCCACCAGCTCCACTATGCCCCCTCAGCTCCAGCTTTCCCCTAACAGCTCCAACTTGCCCCCATCATCTCCACTTTGCCCCACATCCGCTTCAACTTGCCCCCTCAGCTCCATTATGCCCCCTCAGCTCCAACTTGCCCCCCATCACATACCTGTAGCTCCCGCGCAGTCTTCTCTTCAGTAATGCAGAGCGCGGCGGGAGATCATGACTCCCAACGCGCTCTGCATTACTAAAGATCCGACCAGATGAGGGAGCGCTGTAGCGACACAGACCTGACTGTGTTGTGGTTCCCGGCGTGGTGTGTGTGCGGGCGTAGCTCTTCTCCACTGCATGCCCGCGCCCCCAGTACGTGTGCGCCCTAGGCCGGCGCCTACGTCGCCTATAGGTGGAGCTGCCCTGCACACAGTCTGACCTCCTAAAAAGAGGGACAACAGGGTGGGAAAGAGGGACAGAGGGATTTGGCCCTCAAAGAGGGACTGTCCCTCCTAAAGAGGGACACTTGGGATGTATGGTATGTGTCTGCCTGTGTGTTGTATATGTCTGTGTTTATCAGTGTGTCTGCATTTCACACACGTGCGCCCAACGGTCATAACATGACGGGCAACGCCGTCCCACATTGCTAGTATATATATATATATATACACACACACACACACATATATACTAGTTGAACAGCCCGTGTACACGAGCCACAGTGCCAGGCAGCAACAGCCGCGGTGCAGTCATACACAATACTGACTGCCCGCACTGCGGCTGATAACGCAGCGCGGCTCTCCGAATTAAGAACATAGTCTTCTCTGCACACCGTCTGAATTCAGAGCGCCCCGCTCCTTTATCAGCTGTGGCGCGGGCAGTCTGTACTGCACTTGATAGCTTCTGACAAACATACATTAGCAAATTATTATATATTTATGCTTTATTTTTTTTTTTTTTAAAGGGAGAGTAATGTTTCAAAATAAAAGCAGCTACAATGAATCTTCATAGTATTTGGGCCATGGAGAGTGTTATTTGAACAGTGTTACATCAGAAAATGGGGCTGGAGGGGGATACTTTGTCATTGAATTACTCTTGAACTACAACTCTGACAGAATTGAAATAACACTCTCCATGGCCCCAAATACTATGAAGATTAAGATTAATTGGAGCTCCTTTTATTTTGAAACGTTACTATTCCTTTAAGTTTTACTATGCCTTTAATCAAACCAAGAGCCACTTATTCCAAGAATACAGTCCCCCAATAACAAAATACAAATGTGTTTTAGTTGCGTATATGTGGAAATGGGTTGTCAGGCATATCTCTCTCTGGCACTCAAAGGGTTAATTAGATGTATTTTCCGCTCAGAACATTTTCCGCAATCAGAACAGTGTCAAGTACCAATTGTAGAAAGTGCAAAAGAAAAAAAAAAGAAAAAGAAAAAAAAAAAAAATGAAAAAAAGAGCAGATAAAATAAATAAATAAATAAATTTCTCTATCGTCCAATACAGGTTACTGGTAACTCTGGGTAGGCGATCCGCCCCTTTAATTGTAGGCAGGAACAATTCTAGAATTGTATGCAGGGGGTGGAGCCTACCTTCCCTCCTTGGCTGCAGCTAGCCAACCAGCTTCAGTAAGATTTGTTCCTTGGTGAAGATAACACAGGCAAGAGAACAGTTCTCCTATAGTTCTAGAATCTTTTTTTATTTTTGTTATAAATGGAATACCACCATTAGGCGGATTACTATAACTGACAATGCCCTTAGATGTGGCTAGCTCAGTGACCAGGTGCTTTTGTGGACCTTAAGCCCTGGGGGGAAAATCTTGGGTCCAAGTTCTTTCCTCAGGAGTTGCCCACCGAGGCTTCTTCTTAAATCATGGTAATCTGAAGACAGAAGGGGCTAGATTCTATTGCAGGTGCTAATTTCATCTCTGCTTTTATCTCCAGTTTTCTCCATAGACTTCAATAGGAAAATGTTTGATAAAACGTGTGTTAACATTTAGCACCTGCAATAGAATCTAGCCCCTAATCTGCAGGAAAGGTGAGTAACCCTTTGAGTGCTGCTGGTCCACATGTCCCACAGTGCCCCTCCGCACAGGGGTTTTCCTTTGGAGTTCCTATTGCACACTCCTGCACTCATATCTGTATGTCTGTTGGGTGTTTTGGAGCAGGTTTATGTGGTAACTTAACCCTTTAGCTGCTGGTGTTGCATCTTTGGTGGTGGGGGGGTATTGACACTTTCCCTACTGGGTTCAGTGTTTTTTTGGGTATCCTAACATTTTCTAGTGATGTTTCATGTACTTTTATTTTATTTTGTCAACTTTGTAAAATGTAAGTTGCGCAATTTACCGCATAGACACCATTGCTCCATTCACTTCTATGGGACTGTACAGTTTGGGACATATCTCTGCAACCAATCAACGTAGCAACTTCAGAGATGGCTCATTTTAATTTTCTGCCCTTGCTCTTTCATCCGGTTCACTTTTCAAGTGTGTTGGGGGGCTCAGGGGGCTTTGGGCACTGTTGGGGTACTTTTTCTGGGAAAACTACCTTTCCCATGAGCGCTTGCTTCGCGAGCTCGTTTCTGACTGGCTCCTGCTGCGGCAGCCATTTTGTGCTATTTCTAGAACGAGTATCCTACGCAGGGCTTGGACTCTCCTTCTCTCCTCTGCTGATTAACCCTTCGCCTGCCAGATACGTCTATTTTAGCAATTTCTGGGGTGAAACCTTAATCCTACACACTGTACTTGGGTGATTTCTTATACAGTAAGGTTATTGACACTGTGAGACTGTCTGTACCGTTGGAGCTTGGGGCCAGGCCAAGACTAAGGATGCTGGGGTCTCTGTGTCCCCTATTGCGCATTGCTCCTCATGTCATTCGGGGTTACCTAGAGAATTCTCAGGTCATTTATGCCCAGCATGTTCTGATGTCCCCGAGTCTCTTCCAGGGACCTCTAGCCATGCATTAGAGCCAGTTTGGGTGTAAGATTTCAAGGCTGCTACTAGGGACCTTCTGTCTACATTGTAACTCTTTCTATCCCAGTTACAGGAGGTCTTCCATTCGTGGCAGACCCCTTCTTCAGTCAAATCTTCCCTGCCTAAACCACAGAGAGTACCTGACGTATCAGATTCCTCTGAGGAATAACTGTTAGTGGATTCAGATGTTGAGGAATATTCTGCTGTGGGCTCCTCTCAGTTTTTTTGGGGACCCCTTTGAGGCTGATCCTGAGACCTCGGCTGAGGGCCTGATCAGGGCTGTCTTGGCTACCCTAAACATTCCTTTAGTTCAGGAGGCTTCTTCGGATCCCTCTGATGTGTTTCAGGAGCCTAAAAAGCCCCTTACTTACTTTCCACCTAACCCCACTCTTGACCGCCTTGTGTCTGAAGAGTGGAAATCTCCGGACAGAAAACCTTCTGTTTCTAAGAAATTTGCCAAGCTTTACCCCTTTTCTGAGGCAGTGCTTGCTCAGTGGGTTCATTCCCCCAAAGTGGATGCTCCTATTTCCAGGCTGTCTAAGTGTACTGTCTTGCCAGTTTCTGATGCGTCTGCGTTAAAGAACTGGACTGACAAGAAACTTGAGGTTTCCCTCAAGTCCATTTTTGACACTGCTGGTACTGCCACGCATCCAGCGTTCGCTGCGGTATGGGTTAAACGGGCCATTGTGGTCTGGACTGAACAACTCACCCTGTCTGTCAGGGTATTCCTACTTCGGATATGTTGCGCCTTCTCACCAACATTTCTGAGGCCCAGCACTATGTTTCTGCTGCCTTATTTGATGCCATCCGTTTGGTGGCTAGGGTTTCCACCATGTCTGTGGTGGCTAGAGAAGCTCTTTGATTCAAGATCTGGTCTGCTGACACTGCCTACCCATAGTTACCAGTAACCTGCATGGACTAAGAGAAAAGGATTTAATAGGCAAGACTAAAATCCTCTTTTAGTGAACACCTCAATGAAAGTTCTCACTCAAACAGGAGCCAGGATTTTCAGGGTTAACACCTTGCACACATTAACTCATATTTCTAAAGTTATTAGTTATCTGCAAAGTTAACATTCACAATAAACTTTAACCCAGAACGTCCCGGGGTTTTTTGGTTTTTTTTAACCACATTTAATACCAATATGATCATTAAAAACATTCACATTTTCAATTAAATCATTTATTAGGATAAATAGTGTTTGATCGACAGAAATTTGCCGATGCTCTTGACCTACAAACTTTACTATCTCTAACGGGTAACAACACCTAAATAGCTCAACAATTATAGTTTTTTCCTGCTTTAAATAAAAATGTATGTGAAATTTGGTGTAAATTCTTTCAGTAGATTTTCCTGTAGGTCTCACGAGAAAAAAATATCTTTGTCACATACACATAACATGGGAAATTGCTTATTTAAATCTTTATTCTCAGAAAGTACTCCATGTTTTTGTAATGTATTTACAGGGAATAACAATGCAACCTGGAATCCAAAATTTCAGTCAGTTTGGTCCTTCTATTCAAAAGTCATAAGAATCCAAAAAAATTGCATTTAACACACAGATCTGCCACTGGAATGTTAAGTCCTGCTACCGCACTGTAAAAATCTGCACGAAGACTTAGGGCCATATGTTCAATGTAAAAATCAATCTCAGACAACACTTACACATCCACATTGGTGTAAGTGAGGTTCTAGAAGGGTTTAAAGATCCATTTAAGGAATGGAGTTTTGGGGGATTTGCATTTTGTCCTCTATGGTGTAGTCTCCTTCATAATTATTCCATTTTACATTTGCATATAGGGTCATAAATGATCTTGCCCCAGACAGCACTTTTTTTTGTTTTTTTCTCCAATTAATTTTCTGGTGTTTAAAGGAACACTAACACCTAACAATGACGTTATTTAATATATCTTTAACCACTTCACCTTTTGTTGCAGTTAAAAGACAATTCTAGGTTATGATATAGGAAAAACAGTATGAATTATCATACAGTAAGTTGTGCCAGATACACAAAATGGGGCTTTTTGTACTCACCAATAAAGCCTTTTCTCTTGAGGGATGCAAGGGCCATGGGGTATAGGAGCGTGCTTACAGGAGGTAGGGCACTCTGAACGAAACTCCTCCCACTTCTTGGTGCCTATACCAAACTGTCAGTTTTCGGTTAGCAACGTCGAGAAGGTAATAGACACTCAAACAGAGCAGCTGAAAAATCTGTACGTCATTCTCACTTTAATTTAATTGACTGCTAAGGACCACTGGAATGCTGTGAGTGGGGCCATCACTTTGATGGACATCCTCAGTGTTGTAGATAGCCAAAAGGGCAGTGCCACATATTGGTAATGATGATTACGGAATGCAAATCAAATGTATTTTTAATGTTCTGGCCAAATTGGAATGTGTCATTAAGTGTCTTTGCTGTCTAGTGATGCCATGTACTCTGTTGATTCCATGGCTGCAATCACCGACCTGTTTGATTCCATTTTGAACTTGAGTACTTTGTGGAACTGGTTTAGGGCTTTTAGATCTAAAATTGGACTAAAGACTCCTTTTTTTGAGTATAATGAAGAGACTGGAATAAAACCCCCTGAATCTCTGTCCTATTGGGACTGGGATCACAAACCCATTTGTTAGAAATTGCTGAATCACCAGGTAGAATGTTTGTTGAAGGCATTTCTCCTTGGGTACACTGGACAAAAAAATAAATAAATAAATAAATAAATAAAAAATCGGAATGGACGGAAGTGGTTGTTCAGATATACCAGTGCACTTGGAATATTTGGAATTATTATTTCCATGTGTTTTGCTACTGCATATACAGTAGTAAAAGAAGCTGTAGCGTTCTTGCTACTTTTGGCTCATAATTATATCTATTTATTGAAATGATAAAATGTAAGTAAATTGAGAATTTCAGCTGTTCTAATTAATGCATTATTAGGGTTGTCTCTTCTGAGGAAAATCTGGTGCATGAGTGCACGTACATGATATTCATTCATGCTCCCGTTTACATTTCCTGGTTTTGTGTGTCAAAACTACATCTGAGGTAAAGTGTAAGGAGAATGAGGCCTTAGTCTGCCTCAATGCAGTTACTGACCACCTAATCTCCCTCATTCCTTTAAGCGTATCGGAATGAGCGAGTCAGTTACTACATACCGCAATGCGGGTATGGAATACAATGTTCGCTTCATTCTGATCAATGTACCGGTATTTGTATAATATCACTATACGGTTACATTATGGGGGCTGATTAGAATAAGTGTAGCAATGCAAATACCAATTATTTTATTTTTGTTTCTCATACTGGTTTGAGATTGTGTTGTCTTCCACTTACCAAACCGGATCAAATGATTTTCCAAGAGAGTCCAATTTTTTTCCATACGGTGCCAAATAAAAGTGAATTGTTAACAGTCCTTCACATTATCGCCACAATAAATGGTGTTCCAATGGAAGCAACTAGTACACATATTAAGGGCATATGAATAAGGACTCTCCTCACAATGTGAGGGGCCCGAGAGATTGCAGAGACAAGTATAAATAAAATAGTAGAAAATAAAATGAAATAAAATATAAAATGAATGTATTACACCCCTCAGGGAAAAAGATGCCTGTACATCCTGAGGGACACTCTAAACAAACTGATAGTTGTAGGAGGTGTATAGGCATGAGGAAGTGGGAGGGGATTCGGCACTAGGTAGTGGGAGGGGTTTTGTTCAGAGTGCCCTGCCTTTTTTAAGCATGGTCCTTGCCTCCATCAATAACACTAGAGAAATGTCTTCCACAATTTTTACCCTATTTTCCAAACATAAAAATACATGGACTTTTGTGGATTGATTAATTAATCACCCTAAGTATAAGTATCCTCATCTGAAAAAGGGCCCTTTCCTTCTTCAGATATCGGTTAACCTGATCCCCTAGTCTGAGTGTGTCAATGGGTTTGTGTGCAGTCAGTGGTCTTTAACCCAAACTAAACTAATAATAGTCCAACATTCACAACATTTACCCTTTAATAGGCAGAGTAATAATAATTAATTGTGAAGCAGTGCTTTTTCTCAAACCCTCTGCACTCAAAGGGTTAAAAAAAAAAAAGTTATCCTCTCTCTGGTTGTCTAGTGAGCTGCCCGTCCTATGTAATAAAACGCTACAATGTTTGTCCGATGCAGTCACGGGCAGGAGAGACTGCCCAAACGCACAGAATGCTGGTAGCAATGCTGGGAGCATTCTGTGCAGAATGCTGGGAGCTCTGTGCTGGGAGCATTCTGTGCGGAATGCTGGGAGTTCTGTGCTGGGAGCATTCTGTGCGGAATGCTGGGAGTTCTGTGCTGGGAGCATTCTGTGCGGAATGCTGGGAGTTCTGTGCTGGGAGCATTCTGTGCGGAATGCTGGGAGTTCTGTGCTGGGAGAATTCTGTGCGGAATGCTGGGAGTTCTGTGCTGGGAGCATTCTGTGCGGAATGCTGGGAGTTCTGTGCTGGGAGCATTCTGTGCGGAATGCTGGGAGTTCTGTGCTGGGAGCATTCTGTGCGGAATGCTGGGAGTTCTGTGCTGGGAGCATTCTGTGCGGAATGCTGGGAGTTCTGTGCTGGGAGCATTCTGTGCGGAATGTTGGGAGTTCTGTGCTGGGAGCATTCTGTGCGGAATGCTGGGAGTTCTGTGCTGGGAGCATTCTGTGCGTTCGGGCAGTCTCTACAGAGCATGACTGCATTGCGTGCGCCGCCAGTGAGGCAGCAGTAGTAACATCACACGGACCCTGGCCCGGATACACGGGCCTTTACACAAGTCATATATATGACATTACATTTGATAGTGAGGATGTCATTTATGCAGTGGGATTTCCACAATGTTTGAGGACTACCTGGGACTAAAAACTACTGAAAAGGTAAGCTCCTGCAGTAACCCAGTTCCCTGCAACAGTGCAGACGACGTGACAGTCCATGTCCTTAGCAGTTTTAGGGTAGCTGTTGAAGACATGGACAGACACGTTCCTAGCAGCAAAGTGGTTAACTTATGTACTTACAGCAAGCATCTATCAAGCTTGTCCTTAAAAACACAATCCTAAACTTACTTTTAATGAATTTGTAATCTCTCCTACTGAGACACCATTTGGTTACATTTTGTTGTGGTGTATGTAATGAGAGACGACAACTTTAAAAGTTAATGTATTGATTTTAGTACCCACTGTTCTCTTATTCCAGAAGGATGGTAGCCATTGACAGGAAATATAGTCCTATAATTTCTCAGTCACATATTGACACTGCTACGCTAATGGGACTCAGGGTGCTCTGCAAAAGGCAACAATGGAAGCTCTCATAGAACATTTGCAAGCCTGAATCCTAATTAGGCCTTAGAAAAAAAAAAAAAAGATTTTGTACAGATGCCTAGCATGGAGTACTGGGTATTAGGTGTATATAGCCCTAGTACATTTTTAGGCATTAGTGTTGTTTTAATAAGATTTGAGCAGAATGTAAAACAAACCCCATATTTAAAAGCCTGAGAATGTTTACAGATATCTAACAATCTCTATGAGAAATGTTACTCACATTTAACACATTCAAATCAGAGGTGGATTTCCCATTAGACAAAGTAGGTAACTGCATAGGGTGCTACATTTTATGGGGCGGTCCCTCAGCTGTGCTGGCTACTTCCACATTCTGCACATCAATCTCAAACCTGGACCACATGCTCTCACTGCTAGTTTATGGTAGTTGGTTTGTTTCCAGGTTAAATACCACCTGTGTAACAATGTTTTGGGTGAATAACTTGTTTTCTATTTGTACAGCATGTTATTTTCGGTTACAGGCAACAGGGAACTAGTTTGTGGGCAGGGTTAAGGAAGCAGGGGTGGCCTTTTGTGGCGCCAAAGATGCCTGGAATGTAAGTTTGACCCTGCATTCAAGTGGTTTTTTTACAACGAGTGTTCTGATGATGAAGAAGAGCTGGTTCATTTGCAAAACGTTTTCCACAATCAGAACAAGAAAAAGGTTTATTTAAGTGAAATATCCGATGAGCAACGATACCGGAACGCTGAGTAAAAGATTTTCCACATTCGGAACAAGAATAAGGTTTTTCTCCTCTGTGAATTTTCTGATGTGCAAAGAGCCCTGAGTAGTTGGTATAACATTTTCCACATTCAGAACATGAAAATGGTTTCTCTCCCGTGTGAATTCTCTGATGGGCAACAAGATTGGACGTTTTGGTGAAAGATTTCCCACACATGGAACACACAAATGGCCTTTCACCTGTGTGAATTCTCTGATGTATAACAAGACTGGAGGATATGGTGAAAGATTTCCCACAATAAGAGCAGACAAACGGTTTCTCTCCTGTGTGAGTTCTGCGATGGGCAACAAGACTTGAGGTTTTAGAGAAAGATTTCCCACATTCAGAGCACAAAAATGGCTTTTCTCCTGTATGAGTTCTCCGATGGACAACAAGACTTGACGATTTGGTAAATGATTTCCCACACTGAGAACAGTGATATAGTTTCTTTTCGCTGTGAATATTCTGATGTGCCAAGTGTGCTTGATAAGAAGAAAGAACTGAATTATTTGGGAAACATGCTTGTTGACCAGGGAAGTGATACATCTCATCACTGAGTGTCCTCTGAGGAACCATAAAATTGAATCCATTATTGATGTTCATTTCACTCGCTCTGTATTTGTATTTATCTGGCAAGTTCTCTTGTATTCTCTGTACATGGCTATTAATGAGAGATGATGAATACTGCATCCCTGTGTGTTCTATCTGTGCATCTGCCATATTTAAATCTTTAAGAAAAGGTACATTTGGATGTAGATTTGTCTCACTATTTCTCAGAGTTTTGTTAGATGCACTGTCATTACCAACATTTGTTCCATCTTCAGTCTGGATAAAACTGTTGTTTCTCATGACATACTCTGGACCTGTAAGAAAAATATGATGCCGTTAATTTATATAATAAATACAAAAATAAATAATGTAGCTTATTAAAAATACTCATTACCCCTTTGAGTGCCAGAGGGGTACAAAATGCATTGGGTTAAAGGGTTAAATCAGCATTATAGAATTTGATGGCAGCTAAGAACCATTCGGCCCATCTAGTCTGCCCATTTTCTACTGTAAAACCCTTAAAGGGATGGTAATGTTTCATAATAAAAGCAGCTCTAATTAATGATCATAGTATTTGGACTTTGGAGAGTTTTATTTCAATTCTGTCAGAGTTGTAGTTCAAGAGTAATTCAATGACAAAGTATACCCCTCCCACCCCTTTTACTGATGTAACACTGCTCAGCCAGATCAGAAGGGAGGTGCCCAGGTAGACTGCAGAGAGGGACAATCTTCATTAAGATAAGGGAAAAACCTGAAAAAACTTGTCAGGGGGGCAGGGCTTTCATTGTTCTCATAGGAAGAAGATTGTCCCCTGAGGTTATCTGTCTGGTCTATGGACTGCATTCCACATCTGAGAAGAGATGGCTTACACTAGGTAAAAGGGGTGGGAGGGGAAACTTTGCTTGTGAATATCTCTCAAAAAATAAAGGTTTGAGAGATAAGACTTATATAATTCTTCATGTTTTTTTTAATGCCTACAAAATAAAATAAAGATAAAACAAAGTATTACTATCTATCCCTTTAAACCTTGATTGGTCCTTGTTCTTGTCTTATGCGTCTGTAATAGCGGACAAAGGCACAAAACTGTAAATGGCTACCTTAAATTGTAGCCTACTCTATTAGTCATGTTACTCGTGCAAATTATCATTCTGATACATTTGATATTGATGCTATGTTATCCCCTTGGATGATAGTCTCCAAATCTTTGCAAACCAAACAAGTTGGAGATCTCTCTGCTATACAAGGTGTTAAAGGAACAGTACTATTTTATGAAAACCTCTATGTTTTAGAGCTTTTCCTATTGAGTAAAACAAGGTCACTCCCACTGCTGTCCGTTGTTCTGTTCAAAAATTATAACAGTTCAAATAATCAGTAAGTGAATTTACTGTGTATGACTGGAGTTTCTATCACATTCTATGGAGAACTGTATGTCATTGACTTTCTTCTCCATTAGAATGTAGCAGGATAATTGGAATTTGTCCACTAGAGGGCACTGCCAGTGTATGAAAACAGGTTTTTAAACTGTAATAACTCTGGAAATATGCATCTCTCAGCAGTGAAAGTACCCTTATTTTACTCAACAGGAAATGCCCTACAATATATTTCATGGTTTCCGGAACACAGTGGGGATGGCAACATGTTGTGAAGCAATGTTCTCTGGTCCCTAGGGGGCTACATTTTACTTCTAACTCTCTGAATACTTCAGATTGCTACCTACACATCACTGTAAAGCTCCTCCACTAATCCCAGGGTGGTCACAGCCCACACTTCTACACTCAGAACCTGCAGATTTGGAAAATCAGCAAGATCAGGAACCTCCACACAAGGGGGCATCTATCACTGTGTCAGTGTCCCGTCTGTGGCGTGGTGTGTCGTGTCTAGCATGGAGTTTCTGTGGCGTGGCGCGTCAGTGGCGAGTGTGGCGTGTCAGTGGCGCGTGTGGCGTGTCAGTGGCGCGTGTGGCGTGTCAGTGGCAAGTCTGTGGCGTGTCAGTGGCAAGTCTGTGGCGTGGTGTCTCTGTGGCGTGCCTGTGGCGTGAGTGGCATGTCTGTGGCGTCTGGTGTGGCGTGTCTGTGGCGTATCAGTGGCGTGTCTGTGGCGTATCAGTGGCGTGTCTGTGGCATGTCCGATCTGTGGTGTGGCAGTGGAATGGTAGTGGCAGTGGCGGTCTGTGGCATGTCTGGCGTGGCAGGTCTGTGGCGTGGCGGGTCTGTGGCGAGGCCGGTCTGTGGCGTGTCAGTGGTGTGGTCTGTGGAGTCTGTGGCGTGTATGCCGTGTCTCTGGCATGTGTGGTGTGGCGTGTCAGTGGCGTGAATATGGTGTGTCTGGCGTGGTGTGGCATGTCAGTGGCGCGGCATGTCGGTGGCGTGAATGTGGCATGTCTGTTTCTGTGGCATCTGGCGTGGCATGTCTGTGGCGTGTCGTATCTGTGGCATGTCTGTGGTGTGTCTCTGGAGTGTCTGGCGTGGCATATCTGTGACATGCATGTCTGTGGCGTGTCAGTGGCATGAATATTTCTGTGGCATGAATGTGGCGTGTCTGGCATGGTGTCTGTGGCATGTTTGTCGCATGTTTGTGGCGTGGCATGGCTGTGGAGTGTCTGGTCTGTGGCATGGTGTGTCTGTGGTCTGTGGCATGTCAGTGGCGGTGGGACTGTGGCGTGTCGTGTCTGTGGCGTGTTTGGCGTGGCATGTCTAGCGTGTCTGTCTATGGCATGTGTGGCATGTCTGGTGGCGTGCCTGTGGCGTGGCGGATCTGTGCCGATCTGTGGTGTTTCTGGCATTGCTGCGGCGTGGCGGATCTGTGGCGTTGTAAGCCTGCGGCGTGGCGGGCCTGAGGCGTGGTCTGTGCATGGCGTGGCTGTGGAGTGGCATGTGTGGCGTGGCATGTGCGTGGCATGGCTTGCCTGTGGCGTGGCATGCCTGTGGCATGCGCGTGGCGTAACGCCTGTGGCATGGCATGCGCGTGACGTCTGTGGCATGGCATGGCTGTGGCGTTGCGTCTGTGGCGTGGCATGCCTGTGGGGTGTCTGGCGTGGCATGCCTGTGGGGTGTCTGGCGTGGCATGCCTGTGGCGTGGCGTGGCATGCCTGTGGCGTGGCATGGCATGCCTGTGGCGTGGCATGGCATGCCTGTGGCGTGGCATGGCATGCCTGTGGCGTGGCATGGCATGTCTGTGGCGAGGCGTGTCTGTGGCGAGGCGTGTCTGTAACGTGGCGTGTCTGTAAAGTGGCGTAGTATGGCATGTCATGTCTGTAACGTGGCGTGTCTGTAAAGTGGCGTAGTATGGCATGTCATGTCTGTGGCGTGGCATGTCTGTGACGTGGCGTGGCACGTTGTGGCGTGGCACGTCTGTGGCGTGGCACGTCTGTGGCGTGGCACGTCTGTGGCGTGGCATGCCTGTGGTGTGGCGTGGCACAGCATTGCATGTCTGTGGCGTGGCACAGCATTGCATGTCTGTGGCGTGGCACAGCATTGCACGTCTGTGGCGTGGCATGCCGGTGGCGTGGCTGTGGCATGTCTGTGGCGTGGCGTGGCGTGGCTGTGGCGTGTCTGTGGCGTGTCTGTGGCGTGGCGTGGCATGGCATGCCTGTGACGTGGCATGCCTGTGGCACGGCATGTCTGTGGCACGGCATGCCTGTGGCGTGTCCGTGGCGTAGCATGTCCGTGGCATGTGGAATGGAGTGTGGCCTGGTGTGGCGTGGCATGCCTGTGGCGTGGCATGCCTGTGACGTGTCTGTAGCGTGTCTGGCGTGGCATGTCTGTGGCGTGGCATGTCTGTGGCATGTCTGTGGCGTGGCATGCGCGTGACGTGGCATGCGCGTGACATGGCATGCGCGTGACATGGCATGCGCGTGACATGGCATGCGCGTGACATGGCATGCGCGTGACATGGCATGCGCGTGGCACATCTGTGGCGTGGCGTGTCTGTGGCGTGGCATGGCATGTCATGTCTGTGGCGTGGCATGTCATGTCTGTGGCGTGGCATGTCTGTGGCGTGGCATGTCTGTGGCGTGGCATGGCGTGGCATGTCTGTGGCGTGGCATGGCGTGGCATGTCTGTGGCGTGGCATGGCGTGGCATGTCTGTGGCGTGGCATGGCGTGGCATGTCTGTGGCGTGGCATGTCTGTGGCGTGGCATGGCGTGGCATGTCTGTGGCGTGGCATGGCGTGGCATGTCTGTGGCGTGGCATGGCGTGGCATGTCTGTGGCGTGGCATGGCGTGGCATGTCTGTGGCGTGGTATGGCGTGGCATGTCTGTGGCGTGGTATGGCGTGGCATGTCTGTGGCGTGGTATGGCGTGGCATGTCTGTGGCGTGGTATGGCGTGGCATGTCTGTGGCGTGTCTGTGGCGTGGCGTGTCTGTGGCATGTCTGTAGCATGGCGTGTCTGTGGCATGGCATGGCATGTCTGTGGAGTGGCATATCATGTCTGTGGCATGGTGTGGCATGCCTGTGGCGTGGCATGCCTGTGGCGTGGCATGTCTGTGGCGTGGCATGTCTGTGGCGTGGCATGTCTGTGGCATGGCATGTCATGTCTGTGGCGTGGCATGGCATGTCATGTCTGTGGCGTGGCATGTCATGTCATGTCTGTGGCGTGGCATGTCATGTCATGTCTGTGGCGTGGCATGTCATGTCATGTCTGTGGCGTGGCATGTCATGTCATGTCTGTGGCGTGGCATGTCATGTCATGTCTGTGGCGTGGCATGTCATGTCATGTCTGTGGCGTGGCATGTCTGTGGCGTGGCATGTCTGTGGCGTGGCATGTCTGTGGCATGTCTGTGGCGTGGCATGTCTGTGGCGTGGCATGTCTGTGGCGTGGCATGTCTGTGGCGTGGCATGTCTGTGGCGTGGCATGTCTGTGGCGTGGCATGTCTGTGGCGTGGCATGGCATGTCTGTGGCGTGGCATGGCATGTCTGTGGCGTGGCATGGCATGTCTGTGGCGTGGCATGGCATGTCTGTGGCATGGCATGTCATGTAAGTGGCGTGGCATGTCATGTCTGTGGCGTGTCTGTGGCGTGGCATGGCATGTCTGTGGCATGGCATGACTGTGGCGTCGCCTGTCTGTGGCGTGGCATAGCATTGCATGTCTGTGGCATGCCTGTGGCGTGGCATGTCTGTGGCATGTCTGTGGCGTCTGTGGCGTGTCATGTCTGTGGCGTGTCTGTGGCGTGGCATGTCTGTGGCGTGGCATGGCGTGGCATGTCTGTGGCGTGGCATGTCTGTGGCGTGGCATGTCTGTGGCGTGGCATGTCTGTGGCGTGGCGAAACTTTGCTTGTGAATATCTCTCAAACCACAAAGGTTTGAGAGATAAGACTTATATTGTTCTTCGTGTTTTTTTAATGCCTACAAAATAAAATAAAGATAAAACAAAGTATTACTATCCCTTTAAGATCTAGTCTGAAAGCAGAAAAATAACTAATTGTACACCTAGAAAGGTCATACACTACCTATGAGCGAGGTTACATTTGGCTAAGGATGACTGCTGAAACTTTGCATTCTTAGGTGCAGATGTGCTGCCAATATGTAGACAGTTGCCTTGATGATGAGATTGACGAAACAAGGCATACTGTTGATTCCCTGAGTTCTTAAATGTGTTGTCACTGAAGTTGGCATTTCAAGAAACCTTCTAGGAGCTGGTGCAATCTTACAGGTAGAAGCAACAAACTTGTAATGATGACTGTGGAATGCAAACCCCCCATGCTCTAACAATGACCTACTTTGATCTACAAATGGAGTTATGCTTAGCTGAAGGTCCTTCACTACTGAAAAAGGAAGTCTGAGTTTATCTGCCAGGGGATAGTTTGAAGTCAGACTCAGAAGCCAACCTTCATGCTGAGAAAGGATTTCTGTACGCCAATAAATACCTCTACCTCTTAATGACCAAGTTCTGCTTTGCTTTACTGATTTACAGTCATATTATGAGCCCTGAAGTTCTGTGTGCTGTTATATCTGTGGAAGAACATGTTTCTGACATTCTAGCCAAATTCAAAGGGTTAAAGTGGAACTTCCACTTGATTCAAGTTTGCATATTTGAAAACTGCATTAAAAACTGCCTATATGTCATGTTAACAAAAAGACCAGCAAATATGCAGCTCAGGAGATATTCACACTTCCATATGCTAACTTCGGAACATTGCTGCATCATTGACATTTTCATATGCTAATAAAACTAATCAGTGATGTTTCATATGCTAATTGAACCTTTTCAGTGACATGGCATATGCTAATTAAGGCTTCAGTGACATTTCATATGCTAATTAAGCTAGCCCCCATAGTGTGAGGTCAGCAGTGACATCAGTATTTAGTGTTATGGTCTCACCTGTGCTGATACAGTCCTATAGTGTGAGGTCAGCAGTGACATCTGTATTTAGTGTTATGGTCTCACCTGTGCTGATACAGTCCCATAGTGTGAGGTCAGCAGTGACATCTGTATTTAGTGTTATGGTCTCACCTGTGCTGATACAGTCCCATAGTGTGAGGTCAGCAGTGACATCTGTATTTAGGTCTCATCTGTGCTGATACAGTCCCGTAGTGTGAAGTCAGCAGTGACATCTGTATTTTGTGTTTATATCTCACCTGTGCTGATACAGTCCCATAGTGTGAGGTGGCATCTGTATTTAGTGTTATGGTCTCACCTGTGCTGATACAGTCCTATAGTGTGAGGTCAGCAGTGACATCTGTATTTAGTGTTATGGTCTCACCTGTGCTGATACAGTCCTATAGTGTGAGGTCAGCAGTGACATCTGTATTTAGTGTTATGGTCTCACCTGTGATGATACAGTCCCAAAGTGTGAGGTCAGCAGTGACATCTGTATTTAGTGTTATGGTCTCACCTGTGATGATACAGTCCCAAAGTGTGAGGTCAGCAGTGACATCTGTATTTAGTGTTATATCTCACCTGTGCTGATACAGTCCTATAGTGTGAGGTCAGCAGTGACATCTGTATTTAGTGTTATGGTCTCACCTGTGCTGATACAGTCCCATAGTGTGAGGTCAGCAGTGACATCAGTATTTAGTGTTATGGTCTCACCTGTGCTGATACAGTCCTACAGTGTGATGTCAGCAGTGACATCTGTATTTAGTGTTATGGTCTCACCTGTGCTGATACAGTCCTATAGTGTGAGGTCAGCAGTGACATCTGTATTTAGTGTTATGGTCTCACCTGTGCTGATACAGTCCTATAGTGTGAGGTCAGCAGTGACATCTGTATTTAGTGTTATGGTCTCACCTGTGCTGATACAGTCCCATAGTGTGAGGTCAGCAGTGACATCTGTATTTAGTGTTATGGTCTCACCTGTGATGATACAGTCCCATAGTGTGAGGTCAGCAGTGACATCAGTATTTAGTGTTATGGTCTCACCTGTGCTGATACAGTCCTACAGTGTGATGTCAGCAGTGACATCTGTATTTAGTGTTATGGTCTCACCTGTGCTGATACAGTCCTATAGTGTGAGGTCAGCAGTGACATCTGTATTTAGTGTTATGGTCTCACCTGTGCTGATACAGTCCTATAGTGTGAGGTCAGCAGTGACATCTGTATTTAGTGTTATGGTCTCACCTGTGCTGATACAGTCCCATAGTGTGAGGTCAGCAGTGACATCAGTATTTAGTGTTATGGTCTCACCTGTGCTGATACAGTCCTATAGTGTGATGTCAGCAGTGACATCTGTATTTAGTGTTATGGTCTCACATGTGCTGATACAGTCCCATAGTGTGAGGTCAGTAGTGATATCTGTATTTAGTATTATGGTCTCACCTGTGCTGATACAGTCCCATAGTGTGAGGTCAGCAGTGACATCTGTATTTAGTGTTATGGTCTCACATGTGCTGATACAGTCCCATAGTGTGAGGTCAGTAGTGACATCTATATTTAGTGTTATGGTCTCACCTGTGCTGATACAGTCCCATAGTGTGAGGTCAGCAGTGACATCTGTATTTAGGTCTCACCTGTGCTGATACAGTCCCGTAGTGTGAAGTCAGCAGTGACATCTGTATTTTGTGTTTATATCTCACCTGTGCTGATAACAGTCCCATAGTGTGAGGTGGCATCTGTATTTAGTGTTATGGTCTCACCTGTGCTGATACAGTCCTATAGTGTGAGGTCAGCAGTGATATCTGTATTTAGTGTTTAGGTCTCACCTGTGCTGATACAGTCCCAAAGTGTGAGGTCAGCAGTGACATCTGTATTTAGTGTTATATCTCACCTGTGCTGATACAGTCCCATAGTGTGAGGTCAGCAGTGACATCTGTATTTAGTGTTATGGTCTCACCTGTGCTGATACAGTCCTATAGTGTGATGTCAGCAGTGACATCTGTATTTAGTGTTATGGTCTCACATGTGCTGATACAGTCCCATAGTGTGATGTCAGCAGTGACATCTGTATTTAGTGTTATGGTCTCACATGTGCTGATACAGTCCCATAGTGTGAGGTCAGTAGTGATATCTGTATTTAGTATTATGGTCTCACCTGTGCTGATACAGTCCCATAGTGTGAGGTCAGCAGTGACATCTGTATTTAGTGTTATGGTCTCACATGTGCTGATACAGTCCCATAGTGTGAGGTCAGTAGTGACATCTGTATTTAGTGTTATGGTCTCACCTGTGCTGATACAGTCCTATAGTGTGAGGTCAGCAGTTACATCTGTATTTAGTGTTTATATCTCACCTGTGCTGATACAGTCCCATAGTGTGAGGTCAGCAGTGACATCTGTATTTAGTGTTATGGTCTCACCTGTGCTGATACAGTCCCATAGTGTGAGGTCAGCAGTGACATCTGTATTTAGTGTTATGGTCTCACCTGTGCTGATACAGTCCCATAGTGTGAGGTCAGCAGTGACATCTGTATTTAGTGTTATGGTCTCACCTGTGCTGACACAGTCCCATAGTGTGAGGTCAGCAGTGACATCTGTATTTAGTGTTATGGTCTCACCTGTGCTGATACAGTCCCATAGTGTGAGGTCAGCGGTGACATCTGTATTTAGTGTTTAGGTCTCACCTGTGCTGATACAGTCCCATAGTGTGAGGTCAGCAGTGACATCTGTATTTAGTGTTATGGTCTCACCTGTGCTGACACAGTCCCATAGTGTGAGGTCAGCAGTGACATCTGTATTTAGTGTTATGGTCTCACCTGTGCTGATACAGTCCTATAGTGTGAGGTCAGCAGTGACATCTGTATTTAGTGTTTATATCTCACCTGTGCTGATACAGTCCCATAGTGTGAGGTCAGCAGTGACATCTGTATTTAGTGTTATGGTCTCACCTGTGCTGATACAGTCCTATAGTGTGAGGTCAGCAGTGACATCTGTATTTAGTGTTATGGTCTCACCTGTGCTGATACAGTCCCATAGTGTGAGGTCAGCAGTGACATCAGTATTTAGTGTTATGGTCTCACCTGTGCTGATACAGTCCTATAGTGTGATGTCAGCAGTGACATCTGTATTTAGTGTTATGGTCTCACATGTGCTGATACAGTCCCATAGTGTGATGTCAGCAGTGACATCTGTATTTAGTGTTATGGTCTCACATGTGCTGATACAGTCCCATAGTGTGAGGTCAGTAGTGATATCTGTATTTAGTATTATGGTCTCACCTGTGCTGATACAGTCCCATAGTGTGAGGTCAGCAGTGACATCTGTATTTAGTGTTATGGTCTCACATGTGCTGATACAGTCCCATAGTGTGAGGTCAGTAGTGACATCTGTATTTAGTGTTATGGTCTCACCTGTGCTGATACAGTCCTATAGTGTGAGGTCAGCAGTGACATCTGTATTTAGTGTTTATATCTCACCTGTGCTGATACAGTCCCATAGTGTGAGGTCAGCAGTGACATCTGTATTTAGTGTTATGGTCTCACCTGTGCTGATACAGTCCCATAGTGTGAGGTCAGCAGTGACATCTGTATTTAGTGTTATGGTCTCACCTGTGCTGATACAGTCCCATAGTGTGAGGTCAGCAGTGACATCTGTATTTAGTGTTATGGTCTCACCTGTGCTGACACAGTCCCATAGTGTGAGGTCAGCAGTGACATCTGTATTTAGTGTTATGGTCTCACCTGTGCTGATACAGTCCCATAGTGTGAGGTCAGCGGTGACATCTGTATTTAGTGTTTAGGTCTCACCTGTGCTGATACAGTCCCATAGTGTGAGGTCAGCAGTGACATCTGTATTTAGTGTTATGGTCTCACCTGTGCTGATACAGTCCCATAGTGTGAGGTCAGCAGTGACATCTATATTTAGTATTTAGATCTCACCTGTGCTGATACAGTCCCATATTGTGAGGTCAGCAGTGACATCTGTATTTAGTGTTATGGTCTCACCTGTGCTGATACAGTCCTATAGTGTGAGGTCAGCAGTGACATCTGTATTTAGTGCTATGGTCTCACCTGTGCTGATACAGTCCCATAGTGTGAGGTCAGCAGTGACATCTGTATTTAGTGTTATGGTCTCACCTGTGCTGATACAGTCCCATAGTGTGAGGTCAGCAGTGACATCTGGATTTAGTGTTATGGTCTCACCTGTGCTGATATCTGTAGGAATTTCCTCTTCCTTACACTGGCGGGGAAAGGTTCCATCTCTTGGCTCCATCTATGATACAATATCAAGTGTCACGTTAGTCATTTCAGTCCCACACATAGGTTACACCATGTATTTTCTCATAACTATAAAATGTAAAACACCTCTACTGAAATGCAGAGGCTGATGTAGCAAACTAACTGCACTATATGAGACATAAAATAATTCCCCAAATTCCCACTGGGGTAAATGAGCACATTAACTCCTTGATGCTAGAGCAGTCAGAGCACTTAAGGGGTATAAAAGCCTAATTCAGATCAGTGGAAATTTGTTCTAGATCCCTATGGTGCAGTTGATTTTCCCCCAAATTTCTCCCCTTTTACTTTTACACATAAGGCCCAAATGCAAGATCAATACAAAGAACTGCACAATGAATTATTGACTCAAAGAGCTGAGCCAAGAACAACAGGTCATCCATTAAGACTAGAGGAAAGGTGTTTTTTCGACTAAAACAAGGCAGGGGTTTTTTTTTTACAGTAAGGGCGGTAAACCTATGGAATTCTTTGCCTCAAGCTGCTGTTCTTGCAGATACTGTAACTGCCTTCAAAAAGTAATGGATAACTATCTATCACAAAACAATTTTGAGAATTATGACAGATGGCTTCAATGCAGATACAGTGTTGATCCAGGGAAATATGTGACTGCCATTTGGAATCAGGAAGGGATATTTTTGCCCACTTGGGGCGTAATTGCAAATGGCTTCAATGTTTGTTTGTTTTTTTGCCTTCATCTGGATCAACAGGGGTGATATGGCATGGGCTGGACGTGATGACGCATTTCTTTATATCAGCCTCATCAACTATGTTACTATCTTTCTTCCATTCCTGATCAGAGATGCCTCGCTGAAGAAATGATTGAAGTAAAATGTGGCCGCAACCCCCCCACGTGCACGCACACACACACAAAGTGCTCTTAAGGCTTCTGCTTACTGTATCTTTCACTATTACCGTAATAAAGTGATATTAATGTCTATTTAAAATTAGTTGCCTGAATCTTCAGTATATTAAAAAGAACATATTGCGCTTTGTCTGAGCGTTTACCTCTTTGTAGTTCAAATGCTACGAAGCACTGAAGATTCACCGCCCGCCCCTTCCCCCCACGTCACGCAGAAGATGCAGGCTGGTCGGGACGGCTGCAGCGAGGGAAATCTTGTCCTTCTTCATCAAGGTTACCCTTATACTTACTGTGAAGTTTGTCCCTCAATGCAGCCGTTGAGTCGCACGACCCGATTACAGATTCCGTGGGAGGCGGACAAAGGGGCGGGCGGGGGATAACTTTTGAACTACAAAGAAGTAAGCGCTTAGACATAGCGCAATATGTTCCTTTTACTATACAGAAGATTCTGGCAAATAATTTTAAAGAGACATTACTATGCCTTTACCAGCTTCTGCACATCCCCGTACAAGTGCCACATACTGGGCCTTTTGCACAAAAGAAAACTGTAACCATTCTGGTGCAAACCAGCTGCACCATAGGATGAAGATTAAAACTCTCCAAACTCACATTGATTTAACACCTTGAATGCTAAAGAGGTCTCCAATATCATTCAAGGTGTTAAAAGTCCCCTTTAAATCAATGGGATGCTTTAATTTGCTTAGATGGTATACTTCGTTGTCTGGTAATCACTCCTGTTTTGTTTTGTGCACGAGGCCCCGGGTTTTCACATAAGTGTTTTTTTCTTTATCCATTAAAATCTGCACATTACACTTTCTTCGTCAGTAAGAAGATCACAAAATCATGTTAAAGGAGCAGTAAACTTTTTTTTTATGAAAAAATATATATTGTAGGGATTTTCCTATTGAGTAAAATAAGGGTACCCCCACTGCTGAGAGATTTATATTTCCAGAGTTATTACAGTTTAAACCCATGTTTTTTTACATTAGCAGTGCCCTCTAGTGGTCAAATTATAATTAGATTTCCTGTTAGATTATAATGGAGAGGAAAGTCAGAAAAGTCAGTGACATACAGATCTCCATAGAATGTGATAGAAACTGCCTGTCACTTCCTGTCAGTTAGAACTATCAGGAAGTAAACACAGTAAATTCACTTCCTGATTATTGAAACCGCTATAATTTTTGAATAAAACATCTGACAGTGATGGGAGTACCCTTGTTTTATTCAGTAGGAAAAGCTCTATAAAATATGTGTTTTCATAAAAAAAGTTTACTGCTCCTTTAAATTAGTAACCCAGTGTTAGACTGCCTGCGCTTTCCTGGGATCAGTGACCTGCATGTGCTGTGAGATATTACAGTCCCTAAATAAACATGTCTAAGGTCATGGATGTCTACCTTAAAGTCTTCTGCCATCCTTTTATCTTGCCTTGTATGGTCCTGTGAGTAAGGATGAATGGGGAGCCTTTCTGGTGTATTCCTTCTATTTGATTTAGCTGTAGAAATGAACACATAGTGAGTGAATACATTGATTATATATATTTCCAAAGTAGCACATGTAAGCAATGAATGTACATATACCGCTAAGCAGTTCTGTCCCACAGTGTGAGTCTGTGCATGTGTAAGTACAGGAAGAACACCAAACACAGTTATCAAATACATTAACTTGATAACGTTTTCACTGCCAAGGACGTATTCCTTGTTTGGGGGGGGGGGGGGGGGGACACCAGAACCCCCTTGACTCCACCCCCACTATAGATCGCTCAATCAACAGACGTGAATGAGGGAGTTGCGGAAGGGTCTGGATGCCCCTCACAGAAAGGTCTGAGCCACAATCAGGGTCTAGTAGATTATGGCTTCCAGTGGTGATCAGCAGGATTCTTTTAAAACATCACACTGAGAAGTGTATGATACGAAAGGAAGCCTTCAGCATGTCGCATTGTACAAAAGGACGACATGAGAATCTTGCCATGCAAAAAAAGCGAGAGATTCTCATGTTGCCTCCTTACATGTCGCTGTGTGTATCAGGAGGCATATATCACTGGCCACGATCCTTTCCCGCGTCGCTGGGATGTCTAATTTTGTCCACAGCCACCTCTCGCTCTCCATAATAAGTGACATTGATGTGAAAGCTAACCCTTTCAGCACCAGAGACGTATTGTATTGAATTCTGCCACCCTGCTGCTGTCACATCAATGTCATGTATTACAGAGAGGGGAGGGGAGGGGCGCTGTGGGCAAAATGAGACATCCCATCAACGCAGGAAAGGATCGACATGCGGAAGGCGCCCTTTCGTATCACGCACTTTTCAGTGCGACCTTTTAAAAGTGAACCGTGATCAGCTCCCTCTCTGAGAGCGGGTCAGTGCTTTGCCTTTCAGACAAAGCAGCAATTAGCTATCAAGCTAGACCGTGTATATGTCTAATAGTGAAAGTATCATTAGAGGTGTGTGTATCACTAACCTGCACTTGTATCTTGACGGCCCTGTTGATCATTGTCACTCAGGTCTGAATCGTCGAATCCCAATATAACTTTTAGAAAAGAAACATTTATTAAAACATCTAGACTTTCGAAACAGAAAATTTCAGTCAAAATCTGATTCAAAGTCAAAACGCCAATGGTTCATGAATGCAGCTCATTGATAATAATGGGAATTATTTATCAATTTAAAAAAAATGGATCTTATACTATAAGCCAGGGATGTTCAAATAGTACATAAATGAATGGACCCAAACAGATATTATACAGACTGCTGTATGATATTCACAGCTAGGAGTATGCTATATTACATTTTTATATAAGCTTAAACAAAGGACCGGGAAACTCTGAGGTGGATTGCACTTAAAGGTATAGTAACACTTCGTTTTATCTTTATTTTATTTTGTAGGCATTAAAAAAACACGAAGAATGATATAAGTCTTATCTCTCAAACCTTTATGGTTTGAGAGATATTCACAAGCAAAGTTTCCCCTCCTGCCCCTTTTACCTAGTGTAAGCCATCTCTTCTCAGATGTGGAATGCAGTCCATAGACCAGACAGATAACAGCAGGGGACAATCTTCTTCCTATGAGAACAATGAAAGCCCTGTCCCCCTTGACAAGTTTTTCAGGTTTTTCCCTTATCTTAATTGAAGATTGTCCCTCTCTGCAGTCTACCTGGGCACCTCCCTTCTGATCTGGCTGAGCAGTGTTACATCAGTAAAAGGGGCGGGAGGGGGATATTTTATCATTCAGTTACTCTAGAACTACAACTCTGACAGTAATGAAATAACACTCTCCATGGTCCAAATACTATGATTATTAATTGGAGCTGATTTTATTATGAAACATTACCATCCCTTTAAGGACGGAGCAATTCTGACCTTTTTAACTATGTCTTTGTTCTAAGTCTTTAATTTCAGCCACATAAAATATATACCGTTTTTTTTCACACACAGTTAGGGTTTTGTTTTGATACCACATTTATATATGGATAACCCACCATTTATTGTATTACAACTAAAGAAAATGGTTAACAATGTAAAAAAAAACAAAAACAAAACATTTTTATTGGTTTTCTTGTGATCATTTAGCACAATGGATTATTTTTTTATGCAGACAGCATGACAGTATGACAGGTCATTCATACCTATAAAATGGGGTGAAAATTCCCATATCCCTTTTAACCTCCCTATTTCCCCACTTTTAGACTTTGTGGTGTATAACTGAATGACAACAATAAAATTACCAGTTGTTTGTTTAAATGTCAGTAGATGTGTTTATTAAATAGTGTGTGTAAATAAAATATTTGCTCAGTTTTAGATTTAAAAAAAAACAAAAAAAAACCACAAGTTGCTCTTAGCAGGTCAGAAATGGACCTGCATCCATCCTGCCCCCAGCATCAGCAGTGAAGGGATTCATACCCCAAACTCTTGTCCAATTTCTTTTAACCCCTTAAGTATCAGCCGTCCAGGGAAGTTACCTTCCCTTAAGGACCGCTTTGATCTTTGCCGACGCGCCGGTACACGTGACCTGTTACGCGTACCGGTGCGCCACTTGGAGGCCTAAGAGAGATCGCTCCGGTCTCGGAGCGATCAATTTTAGGAGCCGTTTTTACTTACAGCGCTCCCGGTAGAGCTCTGCAAGTAAAAAGTACGTGACGTACTATGACTGTCACTGGTCCTTAAGGGTATAAGGACCGTGACGGTCATAACACGTCACGTAGTCCTTAAGGGGTTAATGTTAAGTCTGTTCACTGCCGGTCTCTTCTTTACTTTCATGGTAAGGAAGAGAGAGGTAGAGAATAGTCACTCTGAAAAAAGACTGATATCGTTCATGTTTTTTTAATGCCTATAAAATAAAATAAAGACAAAACGAAGTATTACTATCCCTTTAAGGATATATTCATACTTGTTACCATATGCTGTTTTTGATGTCTGCAGTGCCAGTGATATTTCATATGGTAATTAAGCTATTCAGTGAAATTTCATATGCTAATGAATCATGCCCAGTGATGTGCCATATGCGAATTACGGCTTTCAGTGACATTTCATATTCTAATGAAACTCTGTACTGTACGAGGAAATCTTCACTTTTACTTTTCCCAGAAATAAAAGTGTATATATCTCCTAAACTATACATCTGCTGGACGTTAGGTTAACATGACTCATAAGCAGTTTTGAATAAAGTTTTCAAATACGTAAAGAAAATTCAAGGCAACAGGTTTACTTTAAGGATCCAAGTTAAGGTCCACTTTCTTAATTACTTGATAGCAAACAATGGTTAATCTCATAAGTGCTATAAGCAAACATGGAAAACATTAAAGGGATAGTAATGTTTCATAATAAAAGCAGCTCTAATTAATCATCATAGTATTTTGACTTTGGAGAGTGTTATTTCAATTCTGTCAGAGTTGTAGTTCAAGAGTAATTCAATGACAAAGTATTCCCCTCCCGCCCCTTTTACTGATGTAACACTGCTCACCCAGATCAGAAGGGAGGTGCCCAGGTAGACTGCAGAGAGGGACAATCTTCAATTAAGATAAGGGAAAAACCTGAAAAACTTGTCAAGGGGGGGCAGGGCTTTCATTATTCTCATAGGAAGAAGATTGTCCCCTTCTCTGATCTGTCTGGTCTATGGACTGCATTCCACATCTGAGAAGAGATGGCTTACACTAGGTAAAAGGGGCGGGAGGGGAAACTTTGCTTGTGAATATCTCATAAACCATAAAGGTCTGAGAGATAAGACTTATATCATTCTTCATGTTTTTTTAATGCCTTCAAAATAAAATAAAGATAAAACGAAGTATTACTATCCCTTTAAAGAATTATACAAAATGTAGCCCAGCAGCCATATATGTTGCAAAGTATGATCCGGAAATGAGAAACAGGGTTATTGTTTACACACCTTACCCTCTAAGTACCAGAGGATTGTGTAACCCACATCTTCTTTATGCCCACTACCCTGTTTCCCCCTGTAGTCTCCTAATGTCTACCAGGGGATTCACCCCAGGAGGGTTGTGCCTCTCAGACAGGTTTAATTGCTCACACACTGTTCCCATGTAATAAAACTCTGTTAGGTAGCTGTGTAAAGAAAAGATACCCATCTCTGAAGGCACAGCCAGTAAACACATAGCAATGGAGCTGGCTTCAGAAACTGCTTCACTGGCCTCATTTAATTTCTGTTTATCTCCTGCAATGCGGGTGGTGGGGGATAAGCTAGGAAAGGCAATCAGAAATCAGTCCTGATGTTGGAACGACTCATAATCAGTTGTCCCACACGCCAGTCTCCCCCTTCCTTCTCCGGGACTCACTTCCAGAGAAGCAGGAGAAAATGAGAGAAATTCCCTAATCACACATGGCCACTACACAGGGGAACCCATAGCTGCAGCCATCACATGGTCACTATACAGGGTATCCCACAGCTGCAGCTTGGCATAAGCAGAGCTTGCAATCTTAAACCTATGGGGTGATGTTCTACTCAAAGTTCTCACTTCTCCTCCAGTTCTGCAAATCCAAAACCCTAAAGATTATCTGCACACAATGGGTAAACCGAGGGCAGTTGAGCAGCAGGAGTAATCATGCAGTTTAATCAGTCTCATAGGACCAATGAGAAAGCATCTGGGGTATCGTTTCAGACCACTGTTCGTTCATAGCTCACTATGCAGTCCCAGATTTGTTAGCACAGGAACAGACCTGCCTATACGGCGCTACCCCAGTTATATATGTCATTTAAACATAATATAGTGTTCTAGGCAAAATGTTAGAACAAATGTAGAATGATATATAAATGAAAATAATTTTTTTTTAGCTAAATGTATGAAAAACTTAATTGTTTGGAGACTTCTATTTTCATTTTGTACCTGTTTGGATCTCTGAAGAAATGTCCTCCTCCTTGCACTGCTGCGGTAATGTACCAACAGGTGACTCAATCTGTGATACACGATAACACTGTACAATTAATCACAACTAACAGTTATCAGATACTAGAGAAAAACAAGTGTACACATGAACATAAAAAGTGTATCTGATCACTTTACCTTGGCATTTTGTATGAAACAAATTTGATCACAGGGAGAGAATGAGGGAGAGGGTGTGAGAGAGACACCCCCTCGAGAGAGAGAGAGAGGGGGGCGAGAGAGAGGGGGGAGAGAGAGAGAGGGGGAGACAGATGGGGGACAGAGAGAGAGAGAGAGAGAGAGAGGACAAAGGGAGAGAGATTGAAGGTGACAAAGAAGGAGAGTGGGGGAGGGAGCGAAAGCGAGAGGGGGAAAAAAGCAAGAGCGAGATGGGGAAAGATAGAGAGTGAGACAGAGATAAAGAGGAGGACAAAGAGGGACAGAGAGAGAGAGAGGGGGGACAAAGAACAAAGAGGGAGGGATGGTCAAAGCGGGAGAGAGAGAGGGAGGTAGAGGGGAAACAAAGAGGGAGAGAGAGAGAGGGGGAAGAGAGAGAAGAGAGAGAGAGGAGAGGGAGAGGGGGGAGAGAGAGAGAGGAGAGAGAGGGGGGGGAGAGAGAGAGGGGGGAGAGAGAGAGAGAGAGAGGGAGAGGGGGGAGAGAGAGAGAGGAGAGAGAGAGAGAGGGAGAGGGGGGAGAGAGAGAGAGAGGAGAGAGAGAGGGGGGAGAGAGAGAGAGGAGAGAGAGAGGGGAGAGAGAGAGGGGGGGGGAGAGAGAGAGAGAGAGGGGAGAGAGAGGAGAGAGAGAGGAGAGAGAGAGAGAGAGAGAGAGAGAGAGAGAGAGAGAGAGAGAGAGAGAGAGAGAGAGAGAGAGAGAGAGAGAGAGAGAGAGAGAGAGAGAGAGAGAGAGAGAGAGAGGGGGGTAGGACAAAGCTCTGATTTGTTTAGAGCTACCTGATAATCCTGTGTGATGTGATCTTCCTCTGTACGATCCTGTGGATAAGGACTGATGGGACGTCTTTCTGGTGTATTTCTTATACTGGATTTATCTATAGGGAATGAACACCAGTGAAGCGAGTGAATACATTGATTACATATATAGATTTACTTAATTCTGAGTGTACCACTGACCTGCACAGTATGTGTAGATATTAATATACAGTAAATGTATCTCTGTCCTACAGTCTATCAGTAGGTGAGGTACCTGGAAGGATTATCTCCTCCTGTGGGTCCTGATGATCAGTAACAGTCAGCTCTGAGTCGCTCTCATTCTTGGTTATCACATCAGGATTTACATTATCATGGCCTGTTCAGAACAATGCACAAATAGGTTACTTTTCATTCTTTAGATCAGACCCACAAGTTATACTTCAAATTTACTACTTGTGCCCCAGAATCACTGCACTATTCTTCTGAACACAGAGCCCATAGAGCTATTACAGCACAGTGCTCAGGAATAATTAAAAGTAACAGGGATTTAAACGCTTAAAGGACATGTGTATGTGTGTGTGTGTAGGTGTACAGACATGTGTGTGTGTGTGTGTGTGTAGGTGTACAGACATGTGTATGTGCGTGTGCGTAGGTGTACAGACATGTGTATGTGCGTGTGCGTAGGTGTACAGACATGTGTATGTGCATGTGCGTAGGTGTACAGACATGTGTATGTGTGTGTGCGTAGGTGTACAGACATGTGTATGTGTGTGTGCGTAGGTGTACAGACATGTGTATGTGTGTGTGTGTGTAGGTGTACAGACATGTGTATGTGTGTGTGCGTAGGTGTACAGACATGTGTATGTGCGTGTGTGTAGGTGTACAGACATGTGTATGTGCGTGTGTAGGTGTACAGACATGTGTATGTGCGTGTGTGTGTAGGTGTACAGACATGTGTATGTGCGTGTGTGTGTAGGTGTACAGACATGTGTATGTGCGTGTGTGTGTAGGTGTACAGACATGTGTATGTGCGTGTGTGTGTGTAGGTGTACAGACATGTGTATGTGCGTGCGTGTGTGTAGGTGTACAGACATGTGTATGTGCGTGCGTGTGTGTAGGTGTACAGACATGTGTATGTGCGTGCGTGTGTGTAGGTGTACAGACATGTGTATGTGCGTGTGTAGGTGTACAGACATGTGTATGTGCGTGCGTGTGTGTGTAGGTGTACAGACATGTGTATGTGCGTGCGTGTGTAGGTGTACAGACATGTGTATGTGCGTGCGTGTGTAGGTGTACAGACATGTGTATGTGCGTGTGTGTGTAGGTGTACAGACATGTGTATGTGCGTGTGTGTGTGTGTAGGTGTACAGACATGTGTATGTGCGTGTGTGTGTGTAGGTGTACAGACAGAGATTATCTCCTCCTGTGGGTCCTGATGATCAGTAACAGTCAGCTCTGAGTCGCTCTCATTCTTGGTTATCACATCAGGATTTACATTATCATGGCCTGTTCAGAACAATGCACAAATAGGTTACTTTTCATTCTTTAGATCAGACCCACAAGTTATACTTCAAATTTACTACTTGTGCCCCAGAATCACTGCACTATTCTTCTGAACACAGAGCCCATAGAGCTATTACAGCACAGTGCTCAGGAATAATTAAAAGTAACAGGGATTTAAACGCTTAAAGGACATGTGTATGTGTGTGTGTGTAGGTGTACAGACATGTGTGTGTGTGTGTGTGTGTAGGTGTACAGACATGTGTATGTGCGTGTGCGTAGGTGTACAGACATGTGTATGTGCGTGTGCGTAGGTGTACAGACATGTGTATGTGCATGTGCGTAGGTGTACAGACATGTGTATGTGTGTGTGCGTAGGTGTACAGACATGTGTATGTGTGTGTGCGTAGGTGTACAGACATGTGTATGTGTGTGTGTGTGTAGGTGTACAGACATGTGTATGTGTGTGTGCGTAGGTGTACAGACATGTGTATGTGCGTGTGTGTAGGTGTACAGACATGTGTATGTGCGTGTGTAGGTGTACAGACATGTGTATGTGCGTGTGTGTGTAGGTGTACAGACATGTGTATGTGCGTGTGTGTGTAGGTGTACAGACATGTGTATGTGCGTGTGTGTGTAGGTGTACAGACATGTGTATGTGCGTGTGTGTGTGTAGGTGTACAGACATGTGTATGTGCGTGCGTGTGTGTAGGTGTACAGACATGTGTATGTGCGTGCGTGTGTGTAGGTGTACAGACATGTGTATGTGCGTGCGTGTGTGTAGGTGTACAGACATGTGTATGTGCGTGTGTAGGTGTACAGACATGTGTATGTGCGTGCGTGTGTGTGTAGGTGTACAGACATGTGTATGTGCGTGCGTGTGTAGGTGTACAGACATGTGTATGTGCGTGTGTGTGTGTAGGTGTACAGACATGTGTATGTGCGTGTGTGTGTGTAGGTGTACAGACATGTGTATGTGCGTGTGTGTGTAGGTGTACAGACATGTGTATGTGCGTATGTGTGTAGGTGTACAGACATGTGTATGTGCGTGTGTGTGTAGGTGTACAGACATGTGTATGTGCGTGTGTAGGTGTACAGACATGTGTATGTGCGTGTGTGTGTAGGTGTACAGACATGTGTATGTGCGTGTGTGTGTAGGTGTACAGACATGTGTATGTGCGTGTGTGTAGGTGTACAGACATGTGTATGTGCGTGTGTGTAGGTGTACAGACATGTGTGTAGGTGTACAGACATGTGTATGTGCGTGTGTGTGTGTGTAGGTGTACAGACATGTGTATGTGCGTGTGTGTGTGTAGGTGTACAGACATGTGTATGTGCGTGTGTGTGTGTAGGTGTACAGACATGTGTATGTGCGTGTGTGTGTGTAGGTGTACAGACATGTGTATGTGCGTGTGTGTGTGTGTGTAGGTGTACAGACATGTGTATGTGCGTGTATGTGCGTGTGTGTGTAGGTGTACAGACATGTGTATGTGCGTGTGTGTGTGTAGGTGTACAGACATGTGTATGTGCATGTGTGTGTAGGTGTACAGACATGTGTATGTGCGTGTGTGTGTAGGTGTACAGACGTGTATGTGCGTGTGTGTGTAGGTGTACAGACATGTGTATGTGCGTGTGTGTAGGTGTACAGATGTGTGTGTGTGTGTGTGTGTGGGGGGGTGTACAGATTGTGTGTGTGTGTGTGTGTGTGTGTGTGTGTGTGTGTGTGTGTGTGTAGGTGTAGGTGTGCAGACATGTGTATGTGCGTGTGTGTGTAGGTGTACAGACATGTGCATGTGCGTGTGTGTGTGTAGGTGTACAGACATGTGTATGTGCGTGTGTGTGTAGGTGTACAGATATGTGTATGTGCACGTGTATGTAGGTGTACAGATATGCGTATGTGCGTAGGTGTACAGATATGTGTATGTGCGTAGGTGTACAGATATGTGTATGTGCGTGTGTGCGTAGGTGTACAGATATGTGTATGTGCGTGTGTGCGTAGGTGTACAGACATGTGTATGTGCGTGTGTGCGTAGGTGTACAGACATGTGTATGTGCGTGTGTGTGTAGGTGTACAGACATGTGTATGTGCGTGTGTGTGTAGGTGTACAGACATGTGTATGTGTGTGTGTGTGTAGGTGTACAGACATGTGTATGTGCATGTGTGTAGGTGTACAGATATGTGTATGTGCGTGTGTGTGTGTAGGTGTACAGACATGTGCGTGTGTGTGTGTAGGTGTACAGACATGTGTATGTGCATGTGTGTGTAGGTGTACAGACATGTGTATGTGCATGTGTGTGTAGGTGTACAGACATGTGTATGTGCGTGTGTGTAGGTGTACAGAAATGTGTATGTGCGTGTGTGTGTAGGTGTACAGACATGTGTATGTGCGTGTGTGTAGGTGTACAGATGTGTGTGTGTGTGTGTGGGGGGGGGGGTGTACAGATTGTGTGTGTGTGTGTGTGTGTGTGTGTGTGTGTGTGTGTGTGTGTAGGTGTGCAGACATGTGTATGTGCGTGTGTGTGTAGGTGTACAGACATGTGTATGTGCGTGTGTGTGTAGGTGTACAGACATGTGTATGTGCGTGTGTGTAGGTGTACAGAAATGTGTATGTGCGTGTGTGTGTAGGTGTACAGACATGTGTATGTGCGTGTATGTAGGTGTACATATGTGTGTGTGTGTGTGTGGGGGGGGGTGTACAGATTGTGTGTGTGTGTGTGTGTGTGTGTGTGTGTGTGTGTGTGTGTGTGTGTGTGTGTGTGTGTGTGTGTAGGTGTACAGACATGTGTATGTGCGTGTGTGTGTGTAGGTGTACAGACATGTGTATGTGCGTGTGTGTGTAGGTGTACAGACATGTGTATGTGCGTGTGTGTAGGTGTACAGACATGTGTATGTGCGTGTGTGTAGGTGTACAGACATGTGTATGTGCGTGTGTGTAGGTGTACAGATGTGTGTGTGTGTGTACAGATGTGTGTGTGTGTGTGTGTGTGTGTGTGTGTGTGTGTGTGTGTAGGTAGGTGTACAGATGTGTGTGTAGGTGTGTGTGCTGGTGTAGGTGTGGGTTTGTTGCAATTTATATTGCTTCACGTTCAGTACTTCAGACCTATCCAACGCATACACCATAGTGTAGAAATTTTCCTGCACAGTTATAAAAGGGTAAATTCAAATGCTACTTTTAAAAGTCATTTCGTGTGTGGTGTTAACCCTCTGAATGTTACTGTGGTGCACAACGCATTGCGTAGCAATGCTCTAGACACCAATCTGGAATGGATGGCCAATTGCCTCCTGTGAATGAGATACTTCTACATTCTAAGGGGGACTGTAACAAGTAACAGCTCCAACACTTCATGACAGTAACTGACTGCAATAACTCTTGAATAAAGCATTTCCCACCCATAGAAGTACAATTGTTTTACTCAGCATGAAAAGCCCTAACATATGTTCCTTTAACCTTGTCACTGAAAGGATTGACATGATTAGTCCTTCCCATTAAACAGAGAACAACAGTAGAGCAACCACCACACTCTTTATGGTTACATCTTACAGTACAGTGTTCTGTGCACCTGAGGAGAGTGTTATACCCCCCTGAACCATTGTGTGTACAGTGATGTTACAATACATATCTCAGCACTTGTCTTGTATTTACAAGTGTGCCGATTCATCCCTTTCCATTCATGTATTCCACCCTCTGCTGATTCATCCACCTTACTGCCTTTTCCTTCCCATTCTTCCCTATTCATTCCCATACTGCTGCTTCATCCAACTTACTGCCTATTCATGTATTCCACCCTCTGCTGATTCATCCACGTTACTGCCTATTCCTTCCCATACTGCTGCTTCATCCAACTTACTGCCTATTCATGTATTCCTCCCTCTGCTGCTTCTTCCATCTTACTGCCTATTCATTTCAATTCATGTATTCCACCCTCTGCTGCTTCATCCATCTTACTGCCTATTCCTTCCCATTCATGTATTCCTCCCTCTGCTGTTTCATCCATCTTACTGCCTATTCCTTCCCATTCATGTATTCTACCCTCTGCTGCTTCATCCAACTTACTGCCTATTCCTTCCCATTCATGTATTCCACCCTCAGCTGCTTCATCCAACTTACTGCCTATTCCTTCCCATTCATGTATTCCACCTTCGGCTGCTTCATCCAACTTACTGCCTATTCCTTCCAATTCATGTATTCCACCCTCTGCTGCTTCATCCATCTTACTGCCTATTCCTTCCCATTCATATATTCCACCCTCTGCTGCTTCATCCATCTTACTGCCTATTCCTTCCCATTCATGTATTCCACCTTCAGCTGCTTCATCCATCTTACTGCCTATTCCTTCCCATTCATGTATTCCACCCTCTGCTGCTTCATCCATCTTACTGCCTATTCCTTCCAATTCATGTATTCCACCCTCTGCTGCTTCATCCATCTTACTGCCTATTCCTTCCCATTCATATATTCCACCCTCTGCTGCTTCATCCATCTTACTGCCTATTCCTTCCCATTCATGTATTCCACCTTCAGCTGCTTCATCCATCTTACTGCCTATTCCTTCCCATTCATGTATTCCACCCTCTGCTGCTTCATCCATCTTACTGCCTATTCCTTCCCATTCATGTATTCCGCCCTCAGCTGCTTCATCCATCTTACTGCCTATTCCTTCCCATTCATATATTCCATCCTCTGCTGCAGGTTCAGTGTTAATGAATTATGCAGCTTTAATCAGACAGGTCTCAAGCTCTCTTGATTCCCTAACTACTAAACCAAAATTCTCTATGACTACTAAACTGACTGCAAAACCTAAAAGCACAAGGTGTAAGCAGTTTAACCCTTTGAGACTACATATTTAATGAGACTAAAATCTGATAGGTGACATTTTAACTCTTTCAGAAGTAGATCTCGTGCAGATCTAAACAGGAATGTGTATCCTGATAACAACGCACTGTTACAATGGGCCTTAACCCTTAGAATGACAAAGGCATTCAAAAGGTTAATTATCAATATAAAGAGTTGCAACTCTGGAGCAAACCAACAGCACAGTAGGTTTAAGATTAAAAATCAGGATTTTAACCCCTTCATTGCTAGAGAGGTCTCCCAACATATTGCTTTGCAATGCATTTTAGACCTCTCTATTATTCAAGAGGTTAAAAGAGCCATTGAAATCAATGAGAATACGTCACAGGGTATGCAAAAAATCGTTTTGCAATGTGTTGCAAATCAAATTGCTAATTTTCTCCCATGGTGCAGTTGGATTGCTCCAAGGACTGTAGCAGGTTATCTTGAGGATTAAGGTCACATGTTACAAACTGATCTGTACCTGCGGAATCTCACCCTCCCAACACTCATCATGTCTATTACAACTGATCTCCTCGTACCACCTGAACTGAGCGGCTGGGGAGTCTCCATCATCATATTCTTATATTGTTCCCTGTGTTTTTTTAAGTATTCCCACTCCTTCACGGAGAGATGGACTGCGACATCCTCACACTTTACAGTAACCTGAAAAACACAAAGAAGAAAGGTACTGACATCAAGAATTAAATCAATGTTCTTTTGGAAGAACACAAAGTGCAGACTTCAGCTTTGAAGGAGTTAAAGGGATAGTAATGGTTCACAATAAAAGCAGTTCTGATTAATCTTCATAGTATTTGTGCCATGGAGAGTGTTATTTCAATGCTGTCAGAGTTGTAATTCAAGAGTAATTGAATGATAAAGTACCCCCCACCCCTTTTACTGATGTAACACTGCTCACCTCAGAGCAGCAAGACTGTCCAGATGGATCACAGAGAGGGACAATCTTCAGTGAGCATAAGGAAAAACCTATCAAGGGGGGCAGGGTTTTCCTTATGATCACAGTGAGAACATTGTCCCTTGCTGTTACCTGTCTGGTCAAGAGACCAGATTCCACATCTGAGGGGAGGCGGCTTACACTAGGTAAAAGGGGCGGGAGGGGAATACTTTATCATTAAATTACACTTGTACTACAACTCTGACAGTATTGAAATACACTCTCCATGGCTCAAATACTATGAAGATTAATTGGAGCTGCTTTTATTGTGAAACATTACTATCCCTTTAACACTGAGATACATATCCAGTCCTCTCTATAGAAAGAGAAGGATCCTTGATATCTTGGAAGGAATCCAGTGAGAACACTCTGGTCACACACCATTCAGAGTAAAATTTCCACAATACACACTGTGCCTGGGAGGAGACTGGCTTGGTGGACAGTGTTCCCTCTAAGGTGAGCAGGAATGAGCGACCCAGTACTGAAAGCGTTAAAACAGCAATTAAAACTGCAGAAACGGGTCCCACAAATGAAATTTTGAAAGCAAATTTCTCATTAACTATGTACTTAAAATAAAAACAACCCGGCGACCTAGAAACAATTACACAGCACTCATAATATGGGACAGGGTTTCTTACAAGTGAAAGTTCTGCTTTAAAAGGTGGAAAATAAATAGAACAACGTCCTCAGGTTTACTTAGATACTCCGAGCCAAGTCTGTAATTGGCTCCTTTAAAGGGGAACTACCACCCGACACAATCTTTAGCTTCACTAAGTCCCCATCTGGCGACTAGCTGCTTAGTAGCGCTAGTTACCTTATTTAATAGATTTCTGCTCTCTTCCATGGGCGACAGGCAGGACGGAGTGCGGACATCTTGCCATTGTGACGTCCGCGTGCCTGCGCTGTCAGTCCCAGCTGGAGCCAAATGGCTCCTAGCAACACCTACTAGACTTGGCTGGGACTTAGAGCGCAGGCGCGTGGACGTCACAATGGCAAGATGTCTGCACCCCGTCCTGCCTGTTACCCATGGAAGAGAGCAGAAATCTATTAAATAAGGTAATAATTCTGGCGACTAGCGCTACTAAGCAGCTAGTCACCAGATGGGGACTTAGTGAAGGTAAAGATTGTGTCGGGTGGTAGTTCCCCTTTGACAGATGCTGAAAGATTCTCCATGAAGAAAGTACGTAGCACTCTGGTTCCCCATTCATTTATCATACGGGGAGCTAGATTTCAATCTGTCCAGGACTGAACCACTTAGCTGCATTCAAGATATTTTTATTTCTACTTTTACTTTCTGATGGAATTTACTCAATAAAATGGGCCAAGGGAAGAGCTGTTTTTGTAATGTTTTCTTTTTCTGCCAACATCTTTCCCACAAAACAGTGAGACGCCCCCAAGGACAAGCAAATGCGAGCCAAATCACTGGATGAAGGTTGTGATGGTCCCTGAACCAATTTTTGCGAACACGGGAGAGGAGTAGAGAAGAAAAAAACTGAACATGCTCTTAAACAGTATGTTTAAGAATTTGTTATTCACCTGGCAAATTTTATTAATATAATACAATAGGAGAGAGAAATATATATATATATATATATATATATATATATATATATATATATATATATATATATATATAGACAGTATTGACTACATCATATTTATATTTATATCAGGAGTTCTGAATCTGTGACACAGAATAAAAATATAAACATACCAGTCTGCTGCATGATTGACTCCTACCTAGGTAAGTCCATCTGACACACACACACACACACACACACACACACACACACACACGCGATACAGATACACCTCACTGCTGTATGATGGACTCCTACCTAGGCAAGTGCTTCTGTTACACACAGTAATTATACAGATACACCTGACTGCTGTATGATGGGCTCCTACCTAGGTAAGTGCTTCTGTCACACACAGTAATTATACAGATACACCTGACTGCTGTATGATGGACTCCTACCTAGGTAAGTGCTTCTGTCACACACAGTAATTATACAGATACACCTGACTGCTGTATGATGGGCTCCTACCTAGGTAAGTGCTTCTGTCACACACAGTAATTATACAGATACACCTGACTGCTGTATGATGGACTCCTACCTAGGTAAGTGCTTCTGTCACACACAGTAATTATACAGATACACCTGACTGCTGTATGATGGACTCCTACCTAGGTAAGTGCTTCTGTTACACACAGTAATTATACAGATACACCTGACTGCTGTATGATGGACTCCTACCTAGGTAAGTGCTTCTGTTACACACACACGCGATACAGATACACCTGAATGCTGTATGATGGACTCCTACCTAGGTAAGTGCTTCTGTTACACACAGTAATTATACAGATACACCTGACTGCTGTATGATGTACTCCTACCTAGGTAAGTGCTTCTGTCACACACAGTAATTATACAGATACACCTGACTGCTGTATGATGGACTCCTACCTAGGTAAGTGCTTCTGTCACACACAGTAATTATACAGATACACCTGACTGCTGTATGATGGACTCCTACCTAGGTAAGTGCTTCTGTCACACACAGTAATTATACAGATACACCTGACTGCTGTATGATGGACTCCTACCTAGGTAAGTGCTTCTGTCACACACAGTAATTATACAGATACACCTGACTGCTGTATGATGGACTCCTACCTAGGTAAGTGCTTCTGTTACACACACACACGCGATACAGATACACCTGAATGCTGTATGATGGACTCCTACCTAGGTAAGTGCTTCTGTTACACACAGTAATTATACAGATACACCTGACTGCTGTATGATGGACTCCTACCTAGGTAAGTGCTTCTGTTACACACAGTAATTATACAGATACACCTGACTGCTGTATGATGGACTCCTACCTAGGTAAGTGCTTCTGTTACACACAGTAATTATATAGATACACCTGACAGCTGTATGATGGACTCCTACCTAGGTAAGTGCTTCTGTTACACACAGTAATTATATAGATACACCTGACTGCTGTATGATGGACTCCTACCTAGGTAAGAGCTTCTGTTACACACAGTAATTATATAGATACACCTGACTGCTGTATGATGGACTCCTACCTAGGTAAGTGCTTCTGTTACACACAGTAATTATATAGATACACCTGACAGCTGTATGATGGACTCCTACCTAGGTAAGTGCTTCTGTTACACACAGTAATTATACAGATACACCTGACTGCTGTATGATGGACTCCTACCTAGGTAAGTGCTTTTGTTACACACAGTAATTATACAGATACACCTGACTGCTGTATGATGGTCCTACCTAGGTAAGTGCTTCTGTTACACACAGTAATTATATAGATACACCTGACAGCTGTATGATGGACTCCTACCTAGGTAAGTGCTTCTGTTACACACAGTAATTATATAGATACACCTGACTGCTGTATGATGGGCTCCTACCTAGGTAAGTGCTTCTGTCACACACAGTAATTATACAGATACACCTGACTGCTGTATGATGGACTCCTACCTAGGTAAGTGCTTCTGTCACACACAGTAATTATACAGATACACCTGACTGCTGTATGATGGACTCCTACCTAGGTAAGTGCTTCTGTTACACACAGTAATTATACAGATACACCTGACTGCTGTATGATGGACTCCTACCTAGGTAAGTGCTTCTGTTACACACACACGCGATACAGATACACCTGAATGCTGTATGATGGACTCCTACCTAGGTAAGTGCTTCTGTTACACACAGTAATTATACAGATACACCTGACTGCTGTATGATGGACTCCTACCTAGGTAAGTGCTTCTGTTACACACAGTAATTATACAGATACACCTGACTGCTGTATGATGTACTCCTACCTAGGTAAGTGCTTCTGTCACACACAGTAATTATACAGATACACCTGACTGCTGTATGATGGACTCCTACCTAGGTAAGTGCTTCTGTCACACACAGTAATTATACAGATACACCTGACTGCTGTATGATGGACTCCTACCTAGGTAAGTGCTTCTGTCACACACAGTAATTATACAGATACACCTGACTGCTGTATGATGGACTCCTACCTAGGTAAGTGCTTCTGTCACACACAGTAATTATACAGATACACCTGACTGCTGTATGATGGACTCCTACCTAGGTAAGTGCTTCTGTTACACACACACGCGATACAGATACACCTGAATGCTGTATGATGGACTCCTACCTAGGTAAGAGCTTCTGTTACACACAGTAATTATATAGATACACCTGACTGCTGTATGATGGACTCCTACCTAGGTAAGTGCTTCTGTTACACACAGTAATTATATAGATACACCTGACAGCTGTATGATGGACTCCTACCTAGGTAAGTGCTTCTGTTACACACAGTAATTATACAGATACACCTGACTGCTGTATGATGGACTCCTACCTAGGTAAGTGCTTTTGTTACACACAGTAATTATACAGATACACCTGACTGCTGTATGATGGTCCTACCTAGGTAAGTGCTTCTGTTACACACAGTAATTATATAGATACACCTGACAGCTGTATGATGGACTCCTACCTAGGTAAGTGCTTCTGTTACACACAGTAATTATATAGATACACCTGACTGCTGTATGATGGACTCCTACCTAGGTAAGTGCTTCTGCTACACACAGGAATTATATAGATATCTATTTCTTATTATGTGACTACCAGTGGACAGAAGAACAAGGCTGGTGTGTCATCCAGAACGTGTGGCTCTGTGACTCCCCCAGTCCGTTCTTGGACAGGCAGTTACTTCTTTTACAAGTAAATTTTTCTATGTTGAGAAGGGTTCAATTCCAGCATAGCTTACACATCAAAATCTATTCTTAACCAACACGTGCTTCTTCAGCCAGGCAGATAGCAAGCTCGAATCCCAGTCAGTTGACTCCAAGAGATTCAACAATATAAAGTTGTTCAAGCAGAAAAAACTGTCAGCTCAGAAGCCAAAGCAACATTGGAAACAAAGTTTGAAAACAGTGTAATTAAGGTTGAAGTTTCTTAAATGTAATGGCTCGAATTGGGGGAAAATATATAAACAAATAAAAAATACTCCTGAAAAGCATTTTGAAGGGATTTTTTTCCACTGGATGTCTGATTTGACTCTATAGTAATCAAAGCCATAATGATAAGGATGACCTTGAATATGTACAACATATTATACACATTTGAGATGTAATCTCTTATGATCAGGGCCCTCTGATCATTTTCTTATCTATGTTCCGTTTGTACTGTTTTAGGTCTCTGTAGGTCTATTCCTTATTGTACAGAGCTACAGAATAAGTTGCCGCTATATAAATAAAAGAATACTTGGCTAATAATACCCTCTGGACCAGGACATTAAAGGATTACAAATTCACAAGACAACTGTTAAAAAAATATATAAATCAAAAAAGAATTGGTGATCTTGGTAGGTACAATTAGTCATTGTGCTATTTTTAAATCTTTAAAGTCGAAATGTCACTTGGTAACAGTTATGTGGTTTTAAAAGAGCTTTCGAAATCACTTATATGCATGTTAACCATTTTTTTTCCATTTCAAACAATAGTTTAAAGGGATAGTAATACTTTGTTTTATCTTTATTTGATTTTGTAGGCATTAAAAACCATGAAGAACGATATAAGTCTTATATCTCAAACCTTTATGGTTTGAGAGATATTTACAAGCAAAGTTTCCCCTCCCGCCCCTTTTACCTAGTGTAAGCCATCTCTTCTCAGATGTGGAATGCAGTCCATAGACCAGACAAATAACAGAAGGGACAATCTTCTTCCTATGAGAACAATGAAAGCCCTGCCCCCCTTGACAAGTTTTTCAGGTTTTTCCCTTCTCTTAATTGAAGATTGTCCTTCTCTGCAGTCTACCTGGGCACCTCCCTTCTGATCTGGCTGAGCAGTGTGACATCAGTAAAAGGGGCGGGAGGGGACACTTTGTCAATGAATTACTCTGGAACTACAACTCTGACAGAATTGAAATAACACTCTCCAAAGTCCAAATACTATGATGATTAATTAGAGCTGCTTTTATTATGAAACATTACTATCCCTTTAAGAGTCATTTAGCTAGGAATGGGCTAGTACTTCCTTGTTGGAAGTGGAAGTCGGGATGGAGAGCAGCGTGCCAGTGCCTGCTTGAATTGCACTAACTGACAAATACATAAAGCCAAATATATCATAACTGTTGTTCTAAGTAAAAAATGACTAACAAATATAGATGATTTTTGAAAGTAGTATCAAAATCACCTATTAGTCACAAAGTGACAGTCCCACTTTAAACCAGAACAACACTTTGCTTTGAAATGCATTGCACACCTCTCCATACCTCCCAACATTTCTAATGGCTAAAGCGGGACAATTTTTTGAGTGGTGTTGATGGGGGCGTGGCTGGTGGGTGGGGCATTACTAAGAATTTTTAGGATATTTCATAACCTACTGACACCTCTTTGTGTAACGGAATAAATTATTTAGAGCAAGTATTTTATTTACGCAGACTAATTTATATACACACATATACTGAAGCTTACACAAACATTAATGTGAGTTTTATTGCTGTGGAGCAATGTTTTTATACATACCACACAGTCTGATATCTTAACACCAGGAAGGAAGAGAGGAACACAGGGATATAGATCTCATAGAGGGAATGTCCCTCCTATAGAGGACACATAGGAGGTATGCTATGGGGCAGGAGTTAGGGTCTTGCTTCCTAAGTACGTTCATAATAGACTATATGGATTTGCTACTGACCAAATACGTACGTATACTCGATCACCATTGAAACAAACATCTCACCAGCCCCTAAATTCTTCTCTAATTACATATAATCCTGGACACTATCAAGCAGCTTCCATAGTAATGGTCTGAGGGTCCTATTTGTTGTGCAGCAGACTAATGTGCAGCCACTGTGACATTTCCCAGAGTCTCTTACCCCTCCAGTCAGCAGGAAGATGATCTCCAGGGTGAGATTCAGGATCTTCTCATTCACTAGGTCTTTGTCCATCATCAGTGAGTTACACAGACGTTCTGAGATTCGGTTCTTGTCCATCTTGAAGTGATCGGCCAGAAGATGTCAGAGAGAAACCTGAAGGTTATTTACAGAAGTTAAAATAAAATACTTGCTTTTCTACTGAACAACTATTTATCCACATAAAAGAGGGCCTATACCCCAAGAATAAATGGCTCAATTTGATTATCTGAAGGACTTACCTAGGGAGGCGTCCTTCAAACAGCAGTTATTTCTATTTAATATTCTTATTTACATTTGAGCTTCGATTTTAAGCCTGGGTTCGTTTGCAGCTGGTAACCTTATCAAGGGTTTTATCCAAAAATGTCTCCATAGATTTCAATGTGAATCTGTTAGATAAAAAAAAGTTGATAAATTACTAAGTGCATTGCATTCTAAGCCTTAGCCTACTGCAAGTTGTTTCACTATACAAATCAGATACATACTTGTGCCCCCTACACATCATTCTGATCTACTGAATCCCACTGCTTGCGATTAGAAGCTGTGGCTTCGTGGTAGATTTCAATAGAGATCACCAGGGAGAGGAGAAGAGGGGAGGGGGAGAGGAGAAGAGGGGAGGGAGAGGAGGAAAAGAAGAGGGGGAGAGAAAGAGGGGCGGAGGGAAAGAGGGGCGGAGGGGAAAGAGGGGCGGAGGGGAAAGAGGGGCGGAGGGGAAAGAGGGGGAAAAAGGGAGGGGGGAAGAGGAGGAAAAGAGGGGGAGGAGGAAAGGGGTGGAGGAGGAAAAGAGGGGGGGTGAGCACTGTGGGAAGCAGGAGGATGCACTAGGAGGGATAATGTCTGTGTGTGACAGAGGAGTGAGAGGTGAGAGATGGGAGCACTATGTGGGAAGGCAGGAGGATGCACTAGGAGATAATGTCTGTGTGTGACAGAGGAATGAGAGGTATGAGATGGGAGCACTATGTGGGAAGGCAGGGGGATGCACTAGGAGGGATAATGGCTGTGTATGATAGAGGAATGAGAAGTGTGAGATGGGAGCACTATGTGGGAAGGCAGGATGATGCACTAGGAGGGATAATGTCTGTGTGTGACAGAGGAATGAGAGGTGTGAGATGGGAGCACTATGTGGGAAGGCAAGGGGATGCACTAGGAGGGATAATGTCTGTGTGTGACAGAGGAATGAGAGATGTGAGATGGGAGCACTATGTGGGATGGCAGGGGGATGCACTAGGAGGGATAATGTCTGTGTATGATAGAGGAATGAGAGGTGTGAGATGGGAGCACTATGTGGGAAGGCAGGAGGATGCACTGGGAGGGATAATGTCTGTGTGTGACAGAGGAATGAGAGGTATGAGATGGGAGCACAATGTGGGAAGGCAGAAGGATGCACTAGGAGGGATAACGGCTGTGTATGATAGAGGAATGAGAGGTGTGAGATGGGAGCACTATGTGGGAAGGCAGGAGGATGCACTAGGAGGGATAACGGCTGTGTATGATAGAGGAATGAGAGGTGTGAGATGGGAGCACTATGTGGGAAGGCAGGAGGATGCACTAGGAGGGATAACGGCTGTGTGTGACAGAGGAATGAGAGATGTGAGCACTATGTGGGATGGCAGGGGGATACACTAGGAGGGATAACGGCTGTGTGTGACAGAGGAATGAGAGATGTGAGATGGGAGCACTATGTGGGAAGGCAGAGGGATGCACTAGGAGGGATAACGGCTGTGTGTGATAGAGGAATGAGAGGTGTGAGATGGGAGCACTATGTGGGAAGGCAGAGGGATGCACTAGGAGGGATAACGGCTGTGTGTGACAGAGGAATGAGAGATGTGAGCACTATGTGGGATGGCAGGAGGATGCACTAGGAGGGATAATGTCTGTGTGTGACACAGGAATGAGAGGTGGGAGATGGGAGCACTATGTGGGAAGGCAGGGGGATACACTAAGAGGGATAACGTCTGTGTGTGACAGAGGAATGAGAGATGTGAGAACTATGTGGGAAGGCAGGATGATGCACTAGGAGGGATAATGTCTGTGTGTGACAGAGGAATGAGAGGTGTGAGATGGGAGCACTATGTGGGAAGGCAGGAGGATGCACTAGGAGGGATACTGTCTGTGTGTGACAGAGGAATGAGAGGTGTGAGATGGGAGCACTATGTGGGAAGGCAGAGGCATGTACTAGGAGGGATACTGTCTGTGTGTGATAGAGGAATGAGAGGTGTGAGATGGGAGCACTATGTGGGAAGGCAGGAGGATGCACTAGGAGGGATAATGGCTGTGTATGATAGAGGAATGAGAGGTGTGAGATGGGAGCACTATGTGGGAAGGCAGAAGGATGCACTAGGAGGGATAACGGCTGTGTGTGACAGAGGAATGAGAGGTGTGAGATGGGAGCACTCTGTGGGAAGGCAGGAGGATGCACTGGGAGGGATAATGTCTGTGTATGATAGAGGAATGAGAGATGTGAGATGGGAGCACTATGTGGGAAGACAGGAGGATGCACTAGGAGGGATAATGTCTGTGTGTGATAGAGGAATGAGAGGTGTGAGATGGGAGCACTATGTGGGAAGGCAGGAGGATGCACTAGGAGGGATAATGTCTGTGTGTGATAGAGGAATGAGAGGTGTGAGATAGGAGCACAATGTGGGAAGGCAGAAGGATGCACTAGGAGGGATAATGTCTGTGTGTGACAGAGGAATGAGAGGTGTGAGATGGGAGCACTATGTGGGAAGGCAGGAGGATGCACTAGGAGGGATAACGGCTGTGTATGATAGAGGAATGAGAGGTGTGAGATGGGAGCACTATGTGGGAAGGCAGGAGGATGCACTAGGAGGGATAATGTCTGTGTGTGATAGAGGAATGAGAGGTGTGAGATGGGAGCACTATGTGGGAAGGCAGGAGGATGCACTAGGAGGGATAATGTCTGTGTGTGACAGAGGAATGAGAGGTATGAGATGGGAGCACAATGTGGGAAGGCAGAAGGATGCACTAGGAGGGATAACAGCTGTGTATGATAGAGGAATGAGAGGTGTGAGATGGGAGCACTATGTGGGAAGGCAGGAGGATGCACTAGGAGGGATAACGGCTGTGTATGATAGAGGAATGAGAGGTGTGAGATGGGAGCACTATGTGGGAAGGCAGAGGGATGCACTAGGAGGGATAATGGCTGTGTATGATAGAGGAATGAGAGGTGTGAGATGGGAGCACTATGTGGGAAGGCAGGAGGATGCACTGGGAGGGATAATGTCTGTGTATGATAGAGGAATGAGAGGTGTGAGATGGGAGCACTATGTGGGAAGGCAGGAGGATGCACTAGGAGGGATAACGGCTGTGTGTGATAGAGGAATGAGAGATGTGAGCACTATGTGGGAAGGCAGGAGGATGCACTAGGAGGGATAATGTCTGTGTGTGATAGAGGAATGAGAGGTGTGAGATAGGAGCACTATGTGGGAAGGCAGGAGGATGCACTAGGAGGGATAATGTCTGTGTGTGACAGAGGAATGAGAGGTATGAGATGGGAGCACAATGTGGGAAGGCAGAAGGATGCACTAGGAGGGATAACGGCTGTGTATGATAGAGGAATGAGAGGTGTGAGATGGGAGCACTATGCGGGAAGGCAGGAGGATGCAATAGGAGGGATACTGTCTGTGTATGATAGAGGAATGAGAGGTGTGAGATGGGAGCACTATGTGGGAAGGCAGAGGGATGCACTAGGAGGGATAACGGCTGTGTGTGACAGAGGAATGAGAGATGTGAGCACTATGTGGGATGGCAGGAGGATGCACTAGGAGGGATAATGTCTGTGTGTGACACAGGAATGAGAGGTGGGAGATGGGAGCACTATGTGGGAAGGCAGGGGGATACACTAAGAGGGATAACGTCTGTGTGTGACAGAGGAATGAGAGATGTGAGAACTATGTGGGAAGGCAGGATGATGCACTAGGAGGGATAATGTCTGTGTGTGACAGAGGAATGAGAGGTGTGAGATGGGAGCACTATGTGGGAAGGCAGGAGGATGCACTAGGAGGGATACTGTCTGTGTGTGACAGAGGAATGAGAGGTGTGAGATGGGAGCACTATGTGGGAAGGCAGAGGCATGTACTAGGAGGGATACTGTCTGTGTGTGATAGAGGAATGAGAGGTGTGAGATGGGAGCACTATGTGGGAAGGCAGGAGGATGCACTAGGAGGGATAATGTCTGTGTGTGATAGAGGAATGAGAGATGTGAGATGGGAGCACTATGTGGGAAGGCAGGGTGATGCACTAGGAGGGATAATGTCTGTGTATGATAGAGCAATGAGAGGTGTGAGATGGGAGCACTATGTGGGAAGGCAGGAGGATGCACTAGGAGGGATAATGTCTGTGTGTGATAGAGGAATGAGAGGTGTGAGATGGGAGCACTATGTGGGAAGGCAGGAGGATGCACTAGGAGGGATAATGTCTGTGTATGATAGAGGAATAAGAGGTGTGAGATGGGAGCACTATGTGGGAAGGCAGGAGGATGCACTAGGAGGAATAATGTCTGTGTGTGACAGAGGAATGAGAGGTGTGAGATAGGAGCACTATGTGGGAAGGCAGGGGGTTGCACTAGGAGGGATAATGTCTGTGTGTGTGACAGAGGAATGAGAGGTGTGAGATGGGAGCACTATGTTGGAAGGCAGGAGGATGCACTAGGAGGGATAACGGCTGTGTATGATAGAGGAATGAGAGATGTGAGATGGGAGCACTATGTGGGAAGGCAGGAGGATGCACTAGGAGGGATAACGGATGTGTATGATAGAGGAATGAGAGATGTGAGATGGGAGCACTATGTGGGAAGGCAGGAGGATGCACTAGGAGGGATAACGGCTGTGTGTGATAGAGGAATGAGAGGTGTGAGATGGGAGCACTATGTGGGAAGGCAGGGGGGTGCACTGGGAGGGATAATGTCTGTGTGTGATAGAGGAATGAGAGGTGAGAGATGGGAGCACTATGTGGGAAGGCAGGAGGATGCACTAGGAGGGATAATGTCTGTGTGTGACAGAGGAATGAGAGGTGTGAGATGGGAGCACTATGTGGGAAGGCAGGGGGATGCACTGGGAGGGATAATGTCTGTGTGTGATAGAGGAATGGGAGGTGTGAGATGGGAGCACTATGTGGGAAGGCAGGAGGATGCACTGGGAGGGATAATGTCTGTGTGTGACAGAGGAATGAGAAGTGTGAGATGGGAGCACTATGTGGGAAGGCAGGAGGATACACTAGGAGGGATAATGTCTGTGTGTGACAGAGGAATGAGAGATGGGAGCACTATGTGGGAAGGCAGGAGGATGCACTAGGAGGGATAATGTCTGTGTGTGACAGAGGAATGAGAGGTGTGAGATGGGAGCACTATGTGGGAAGGCAGGGGGATGCACTGGGAGGGATAATGTCTGTGTGTGATAGAGGAATGGGAGGTGTGAGATGGGAGCACTATGTGGGAAGGCAGGAGGATGCACTGGGAGGGATAATGTCTGTGTGTGACAGAGGAATGAGAAGTGTGAGATGGGAGCACTATGTGGGAAGGCAGGAGGATACACTAGGAGGGATAATGTCTGTGTGTGACAGAGGAATGAGAGATGTGAGAACTATGTGGGAAGGCAGGAGGATGCACTAGGAGGGATAATGTCTGTGTGTGACAGAGGAATGAGAGGTGTGAGATGGGAGCACTATGTGGGAAGGCAGGGGGATGCACTAGGAGGGATACATCTGTATGTGACAGAGGAATGAGAAATGTGAGCACTCTGCGAGAAGGATGCAATACGAGAAAGAGTCTGTATACACATATCTGGAAAGTACAATTGTTACTGGTCCTATGTTTCCCACATATAGATAAACCATCTTTCACAACCCACCACATTCAATGCCCCCAGCTATTAAATCAATCATATTGCATTACCCACCAACATCGGCGACTCTCTGTGATCGACTTGGTATGATTACAGACTACAGCTATCTTTACATCAGCCAATTAGCGGACCTATTGCGTGTGACGTCATACTATTACCGGGTCTGGAGCTCAGAGCAATGTTGCCTGCTCTAGTAACAGGACGTGACGCCTGTTACGGGTTACAAGAAAATGGCCGCCAATCATTTGTTTAGCCGTGAGCGACAACAAAATGGCTCCGTAACACTTGTTCGCTGTTAAGATAAGGGATACAGCTCTTCAGATCGTTTTGAAAACTTCGCACTGCACTTATAGATAGATAACCCTATCGGTCAATAGACATGACATCAACGTGCAGTGACTTTATTACAACTACCGCCCAGTAGCCGTACACTACAATAAAATGGCGTCACGTTGCCACTTTTTGTACTAAGAGCGTACTGACAGGTCTCGTTTTCTAGCATTTAGGACTATGCTTCGGTATCCTATAACCACATAAACTGTATCAGGCAGGCGCCATCCCTCTACACCATGTGCCTGATTTACTTGGCAAATCTCTGAGTGCACTGCGGCATAAACCCCATATCCCAGGGAGGACGCAGGGTGATTGCGTCACCAGGCATTAGCACATGATTCTAATTGGACCCGCCCCCCTTTGTGCAGATCCGCTAGCACGCCTAGCGTCTCATCCCAGTCTGGAACAAGCATCTCGGTAATAGCGTGACGTCATAGCACCGCTGATCGTCCGGCAAAAAGTGCCGCCCACATACCGGTTCACCGGGAACGTTCCACATGGAGCTTCAGACATCAGAGTGAGAATGTCGCTAAATCCGAGGTAAGCGGCCATTTTTCTGGTTGCTTCTTCGGGGCCGCTGTATGGAGATAAATCATGGCGATCCCCCGGTTTGTGTGATTGATCTGTACCCCCTCCATCTCGGTATCCGAGCCTGCTGTGAGTGAGAGGGCACCTGGGTGCCCAGTGGGAGAGAGCAGCTGTCACCACTGAGGGGAAGTAAGAGGAAGAGGCCTAGTTAGTCCCTAAGTGCTCCACAGCTGAAACCCAAGCACATGGGACTGTAGGCAGGAAGATAAAGTGGGTACATTCAGGAGCAAACCAGCTGCACCATAGGGAAGGCATGGACAGTCACAGCGATCTATATGGTGCCCATTAATCTACTGAATGTTAGAGATCATTCAGTGGATTAAAAGTGCGATTTAAATCAGGGGGGGTGTAAGGAACGTTTATTTTCTGCCTCTGGTGCTGTTTGTTTGCTCTAGGATTGCTCTTTAGGTTGATGAATAAGGCCCCTAGTAACATATGTGATGAGGCTAAAAAAATGTATCCAATATTTCCAGTCTTTGCCATATCACTATGATTGGGAACTTGCAGGGTGAAACCTTAGACTCGGGATTTTAAACCAAATTCTCTGGATGATAGAGTTCAGTGTTTCCTACTCTACGATCTGCTCCAATTAACTGCTCATTTAGTATCTAAATTAGTGACATTTCTATCAGAAAGGCAGAGGGAGAAGTGCCGCTTGTCTTGGCAGTGTTGGATGTGGTATCTCAGAACTGAGTACTTAGTGAAACATTGACATAGCACATAGATTCTACTTTCTTGAGAATGTTAAGGGGTAATATTTAAAAAATGTTAAGTTTGTTTTATAAGTTTCCAGGTATGCATATCACTCTTATTGGTTTAGTGGAAGGTAAAACAAACAGCACCTCACTGAATCCATTTACAATTAAACATTTGAGTGCCAGATAGTTATCTAATGCATTGGATAACTCTTTGGCATGCAAAGGTTAAATTAAGTGCTAAGTGGGTAAATGAAAAATAATACTAATAAGTCCTTCCTACAGCAACATCTTATCTGATTGTAACAGATTATTACAATTTGGAATATTGTTTGAGCTAGAATGGTATCCACTACTTTGGAATTCATCTATATTATCTGCTAAAGGCACTTTCTTAGGTTTGTTTCACACAGAGGGTTATATGAGAGTTGAAAATAGGGCATGAATGTGGTATAATGGTTTCCAGTGGAGCTATTCACACAAGCATTTTTATTTTCTTGATTTATTTTAATCATGTTTTATTATTTATATTCAAAGATAATATTGTAATCATGTGGCGCATGAGAACTCCACATGCTGCAGCCTTGGTGTTTTACTGTACAGATAACGAATGTTTGAAGTCAATGGAAGAGCATTCATATTGCATTACATACAATAAATAGCAAGAGTTGTTAACTCATTCCACGAGCAAATGTAAACTGAGATTAAGTGATTTGACAGTTTTTTATTGTTTATTTTAATGCAATGGAAATGCATGACATTTTTCACTCATGAGGAGGAGAACTTTGTACTGGTATATGTAATCCTGCCGTGACATCACTGTATATCAGTGCGTAAAGTATAAAATCTCACATGTATGGTGTAACCCACAATGACTCAGTTACACAGCGCTCATATGAGATCCAGCCACACTGTGCCCGACGTACCCATACAAGACCGAATAGACACACAACATCCATACAGCACCCATTTCACCTCTGTCCAGAGAGTTTACTGGTCAGTAACCATGGAAGAAGTAAGTGAAACAACCTAACTTCTTTGCAGCATCCAGTAATCTGTTTGTTTTAAATAAAGTGACAGTTCCAATTAAAACTTTGTGTCAGAGAGGTAGCTTTGGATACCTCTGTGTGGCATTCAAGGGGCCTACCCTTTTAATCTCCAGAAACATGTCCAATACATTGCTTTGTAGTGTGTTGGCTATCTCTCTGGAGCTCAAATGGTTAAAATATGCATTTAAATCAGTCAGTTTTTTTTATTTTTACTTTTTTTTTTGTCTACCCCAGAATCCCCCCACTTCTGTGCTTCTGCCCCTGAGTGCTGTAATTATTTTACATTTGTCGAGCCATAAACCTTTCTGCTGTTGGGTATTAGTGTCCTGCACTGGCGGGAAGGTTTGTTTGACAGGAGCAGCTGTTGGGGATAGAAGTCTTACAGAGAAATTCAAGTCCAAGAACAATGGGCTGTGTGTATAAAGTAAGCCAAACCAGATGCACCATGGGGATGGGTAGACTCCACCACCACATTTGTCGCTTTTTAACCCTTTCAATGTTAGAATGGTCTCCGACACTTTGAGGTGTGGTGGAGACCTCTCAAGCATTTAGCGGGTCAAAAGCCAGGCTTAACCCCTTAAGGACCAGTGACGTGGCAGGACTGTCACGCTTGTCCGGCACTTAAGGACCAATGACGGTCCTGACACGTCACGTACTTTTACTCATCGCGCTCCTGCAGGAGCGCGGTGAGTAATACCGGCCACTGAAGTTGATCGCTCCAAGACCGGAGCGATCTCTTCCAGTGCCCCGTTTGGCGTGCCGCCCCACGTGATCAGTCACGTGGGACGGCACGTCAAAGTTTCCTATGCGGTCCTTAAGGGACGGCACGCCCCGGGACCGCTGGTCCTTAAGGGGTTAAATCAGTTGGATTTTTTTTTTGTCCACAGTTTGTTTGGTCCAGAATTTCCTCACTTGTCTTTTAATGTATACGGTCAATTCAACATTATTATTTCCTCAGAGCAGCAAGACTGTCCGGATGGATCGCAGAGAGGGACAATCTTCAGTGAGCAGAAGGAAAAACCTGTCAAGGGGGACAGGGTTTTCCTTTTGCTCATAGTAAGATTGTCATTTGATTTTGACCTGTCCGGTCAAGAGACCAGATTCCACATCTGAGGGGAGGTGGCTTATACTAGGTAAAAGGGGCAGGAGGGGGATACTTTATCATTCAATTACTCTTGAACTACAAATCTGACAGTATTGAAATAACACACTCTATGGCCCAAATACTATGAAGATTAGTTGGAACTGCGTTTTTTGTGAAACATTACTATCCCATTTTCTATCTGTCTGTGTAGCTATCCATCTACACTGGCTCCAAAGATTTCTGTCCACCCATACCCCAAGATAATATTAGTTTATGTTACAGAGAATTAAAATATGCTTGTATGTTGTACTGGCCATTTTAGAGGAATTAATCTTTGTTTTGGTGGCAGAGTTCGGGAGTTTATTCCAAGTCCCTAAGCCATATGGTAGATTGTCCTGTACCAGGCCAAATGTAATACTTTCTTTTGCTATTAAAAAGGCCCCCAGCGTGTGGTAATGTTGGCTTTACACAGAATGTAATGTACATAAAGAGCCACACTGTCACTAACACATAATAGCTGTTTTCTCAGTAATTACCTGTATTCCAAATGGCTAGCGATTTGTATAGAAACGGTTTGTAATTCTCTTTAAAAATTACCATTAATCCTTTGAGTGCCAGAGGGGTATGCAATGCATTGCTCTGCGATGCGTACCCCTCTGGCACTCAAAGGGTTAACAGACTGTGTGCGGTGCATTGTGACGCGATATGTTGCACGGCCCTTTGGGAAGTAATGTGGTCAAGGTGACAGGTCCACTTTAAAGGGATAGTAATGTTTCACAATAAAAGCAGCTCCAATTAATCTTCATAGTATTTGAGCCATGAAGAGTGTTATTTCAATACTGTCAGTTGTAGTACAAGAGTAATTCAATGATAAATTTTCCCCCTCCCACCCCTTTTACTGAAGTAACTCTGCTCGCCTCAGAGCAGCAAGACTGTCCGGATGGATCGCAAAGAGGGACAATCTTCAGTGATCATAAGGGGAAAACCTGTCAAGGGGGGCAATGTTTTCCTTATGCTCACAGTAAGAATATTGTCCCTTGCTGTGATTTGTCCGGTCAAGAGACCAGATTCCACATCTGAGGTGAGCAGTGTTACACTAGGTAAAAGGGCGGGAGGGAGATACTTTATAATTCAATTACTCTTGAACTACAACTATTGAAATAACACTCTCCATGGCCCAAATACAATGAAGATTAATTGGAGCTTCTGTTTTTGTGAAACATTATTATGACTTTATTAACCCCTTAACGACAGATGACTTACCAGGTACATCCCGCAGAAACTGTCACTTAGTGATAGAGGACGTACCTGGTAAGTCACGGAAGTCCGCGTCTCCGTGCGGTTGCACGCCGCTCGGAGACTCTGGACTTCTTTGAAAAAAAAAAAAAAAAAAATGTTCGGCGGGCGTTAAGGTGACAGCCGCGTACGAACGCGGCTGTCACTAAGGGGTTAAACACAGAGTACTATGATGTTTGACAGTTTTTTTTATGCGTCTGTCAGTGTTATAATGTACACTTTGTGAGATATAGTCATTCTCTCAGTATATAGGATAATATTGCGTACAAGCAGAGTGACCACAATACGGACATCACCAGTCCTTGTGTGACCAGTTCAGCAGGACCCGGAGCCCCAACATGGAGCCTTCACCTAATTCACTGACACATGAAGAAAACACAGACACAGAGATAGAGGATCCTACCAACAAGCTGCTGGGTAAGAAGAGATGTGATCATTATAATATAAACTGCCATTGTATAGTCTACCCTTTGTAGTGCCTGACACCAACTAATAGGGCCTTGGGTTCTGACAAAAACTGGAGTGATTCTGGTACTAATCGTACTCAGAATTGCTATTGTTTTCATTTTAACAAAAGGCCCTATGTAACTGCTCCAGCTCTGAGCACCCCTGTCCGATGGCATTAGTGGTACTGCTGTATTTGCTTATGCCAAGCATCACCCTCATTGGCTGGCCTGGGCTGAGTATGTGCAGGAGGTGTGGTGTCAGCAACATCTAGTCAGTTTGCACAACTGGGGAAGCTCAAGATGATGGGATAGTGTTCTGATGGGTAAAAAATTAAGGTCTCTGCTGCTTAAAGAGATAGTAATACTTCGTTTTTTCTTTATTTTATTTTGTAGGCATTAAAAAAACATGAAGAACGATATGTCTTATCTCTCAAACCTTTATGGTTTGATAGATATTCACAAGCAAAGTTTCCCCTCCTGCCCCTTTTACCTAGTGTAAGCCATCTCTTCTCAGATGTGGAATCCAGTCCATAGACCAGACAGATAACAGCAGGGGACAATCTTCTTTCTATTAGAACAATAAAAAAGCTCTGCTCCCCTTGACAAGCTTTTCAGGTTTTTCCCTTATCTTAATTGAAGATTGTCCCTCTCTGCAGTCTACCTGGGCACCTCCCTTCTGATCTGGCTGAGCAGTGTTACATCAGTAAAAGGGGCGGGAGGGGGATACTTTGTCATTGAATTACTCTTCAACTACAACTCTGACAGAATTGAAATAACACTCTACAAAGTCCAAATACTATGATGATTAATTAGAGCTGCTTTTATTATGAAACATTACTATCCCTTTAAAAGTCAACTAAAATAAAAATTTGAATCTCCAGATCTTTTACTAGTTAACTGTCGCTACCTTCTCTGGGGGTAGGTGCTGTCCTCAGAGAACAGGTTCTTGTCCCACCACCTGCAAGGAGGGTATAATCCCAGCAACCAACTGGAATAATCAGCTGTCTCTCTCGTGCTCAAAGCACCAGCCTTGGGTTAGAGAGCCTAGCTGGAATGTGGTGGGGATTTTCTTACCTCATCTCTTGGTGGTATTTGAGTTGTGTAGGTGATCAGTAGCAGGGGGTTGCAAGGTAGGCTTCCAGAGGCCCCCCAACAAGGTCTGAATGACTAAGTACCTGTGTGTCAGAAGGGTGTCCAACACATTGCATTGCAATATGTTGTACACTATTCTGGCACTCACACATATGGCCTACACTATTTCAAAGCCTGGCTTCACTGTCCGCAGAAGCACACACACACTGTCTTGACATCCTGGCCTGTTCCAGTGTCATCAGCAAAGGTTAATACACTACATTCAATTCCCACATCTAGTCTAGATAATTAATAAACAAATTAAATAGCATTGGGCCCAGGACTGAACTCTTAGGCACCCCACTTCTAAGTTTAGAACAACTTGAAAAGGTTCCATTTATAACAACTCTCTGGGGGAGATGCATTAAGGCGTGATAAAGATCTGATAAAATGGAAATCACTTTTCCAAGTTCTGTATTATTCTGTGGAACCAGTGCAGTAAGATTTCGCCAACTCTGTTACTATGTTAAAGGGATAGTACCCCCCCCCCCCCCCGAACAACGTGACGCCAAAATACAGCAATCATACAAACATACTGAACACACTTAGTCCCATCTCTCAAACCTTTATGGTTTGAGAGATGTAAGGCAAGACAGACCTCCGCTCCCTCCCCCTTCTCATACGTCCGCTGTATAGCGGACGTCATGAGATCCTGCTTCCAGCACCAGACGGCGGCTCTGCAGGAGCGCTGTCATCTAGATATCTCTGTATTATTACTTCATGGGTATGGTCTAAAACGTGTGCCTGGCTTGCAAGCACATGTTGTAGACCATTCCTATGAAGTAATTATACGGAGATATCTAGATGTCAGAGCTCCTGCAGAACCGCCGAAAGTCGGCCGACAGGATTCTGTCTCTGACAGCTTTACTTCTCGTCAGGCAGAAGGGGGAGGGAGCGGAGGTCTGTCTTGTCTTACATCTCTCAAACCATAAAGGTTTGAGAGATGGGACTAAGTGCGTTCAGTATGTTTGTATGATTGCTGTATTTTGGCATCACGTTGTTCGGGGGGGTTACTATCCCTTTAAAGTTGGTCCTAAAACATCCTGGAGGCTCGTGGATGTGTTCTAAACAGAAGCAAGGGAATGTGCGTTCCTTCCTAGATGTCTGCTTCCTGGGGTTTTCTCTCTCCTTTTAGACACAGAGGCTGATGTACTCTGGAGATCTGACACAATTCGGGAGTAAACCAACAGTATTATAGGGGAAAATAAACATGTTAAAGGAATAGTAATATTTCACAAAAAACAGCAGCTCCCAATTAATCATCATAGTATTTGGGCCATGGAGAGTGTTATTTCAATTCTGTCAGAGTTGTAGTTCAAGAGTAATTGAATGATAAAGTATCCCCCTCCTGTCCCTTTTACCTAGTGTAAGCCACCTCCCCTCAGATATGGAATATGGTCTTAAGACCCGACAGCTCACAACAAGGGACAATCTTCTTACTGTTATCATAAGGAAAACCCTGCCCTCCCCCCCCCCGACTGGTTTTTCCTTTTGCTCACTGAAGATTGTCCCTCTCTGCGATCCATCTGGACACCACCCTTCTGTTCTGAGGTGAGCAGTGTTACATCAGTAAAAGGGGAGGGAGGGGGATACTTTATCATTCAATTACTCTTGTACTACACCTCTGACAGTACTGAAATAACTCTTTATGGTCCAAACACTGTGAAGATTAATTGGAGCTGCTTTTATTGTGAAACATTACTATCCCTTTAAGTGTTTACAGTTCCAGGCAGAATAAAGATTTCTTCAGACAGGCCTGTATCTCTGAAATGAAAAAGAGGAAATTTACTTAACATTATTTCTCTTAGTGCTATGCCTTTCCACGCAGATCCTTGACCTAGTTTCACAAATTGTGCTTATTGCTGGGTATTGCTGATGTTGCCTTTTAAAATGGATCTGTCACTAAACAGCATTTAGTCTTAAAGGGATAATAATGTTTCATAATAAAAGCAGCTCTAATTAATCATCATAGTATTTGGACTTTGAAGAGTGTTATTTCAATTCTGTCAGAGTTGTAGTTCAAGAGTAATTCAATGACAAAGTGTCCTCCTCCATCCCTTTTACTGATGGTAACATAGTAGATAAGGCTGAAAAAAGACATGCGTCCATCAAGGCTATCCCATGCCAAAAACACCTCTGTTGATCCAGAGGAAGGCAAAAAAAAAGCCCTCTGGAGCACTTTCCAATCTAGTCCCAAGTTTGTGTGTGTGTGTGTGTGGGGGGGGGGGGGGGAAATTATTCCTTCCCGACTCCAGTTAGTAGTCAAACAGTTCCCCGGATCAATATCCTATTTGCTTTGAAGCCATCTGTCATAATTGTCAATATTGTTCTCTGCTAGATAGGCATCCATTGCTTTTTTGAATGCAGTTGCATTATCTGCAAGTGCAACAAATGAGCATTACTTTTCTATATGTGAGAGATCCCCTTTAATTTTACCATTATTATATTATTTTAAACCCTAAATAAGTTATGTATCATTTACTCCTTTCAGTGGCAGAGGAGTACACAATGCAGAGCAAAGCGTTGCTTACCCCCTGGCACTGAAAGGGTTAACATTACCCGGACCTTGGCCAGTGTACACGGGCTTTTACACTAGTGTGTGTGATCTATCTATCTAATGTGTCTGTGTGTAATATGAGAGAGATTTAATTAAAATATTTAAAGGAGGACTAAACTTTTTTATGAAAAAATATATATTGTAGGGATTTTCCTATTGAGTAAAATAATGGTACTCCCACTGCTGAGAGATTTTTATTTCCAGAGTTATTACAGTTTTAACCCATGTTTTTTTTTTGTTTTTTTTGTTTTACATTAGCAGTGACCTCTAGTGGTCAAATTCTAATTAGATTTCCTGATAGATTCTAATGGAGAGGAAAGTCAGAGACATACAGTTCTACATAGAATGTAATAGAAACTGCCTGTCACTTCCTGTCAGTTAGAACTATCAGGAAGTAAACACAGTAAATTCACTTCCTGATGTATTCAAAAATTTATATCAGTTTAAATAAACATCTGACAGCGATGGGAGTGATCTTGTTTTATTCAGCAGGAAATGCTCTGTAAAATGTGTTTTCATAAAAAAAAAAGTTTAATGCTCCTTTAACATAGTATACAGACCATGTGTAAATGAGCACTATAGGTCTTTGCAATATAAAGGCCCTCCAGTGGGCCAGACCATTGAAAAAATAAATTCAACATCACATCATATAGCAGTTCATTGCAAAGTCCTACAAGTGCTCATTTACCGTTTCTCTTTTTATACTAATTGGTGCAGTACTGAGGCAACACTTGAATAGAACATGTACGTTAGGAGTTCCTGTTATAACGAATCATATAGATGTGAACTCCGACATTATAATGGAATGCATGTTAAGCACTGATGTAAAGTTGACAGCAATGTGTCACTTCCTGTACAGGCTGTGACAGTGTAAATCCGGAGATGGAAAAGAGTGATAGCGATTCAGAAGAGGAGAACGTTGGTGATCACCAGCACCCCGAGGACAAGATAGTCCATCCAGACACCTGTGCAGGTCAGTGATAGACTCGCCTACTGATGGTGCATGAGCCTCAGTGAGTCTAAGAGGGAATTGGAGCAGATCCTGGATCAAACCAACTGCACCATAGGGGACAAACTTTTTTTCCTAATTTCCTATTTATTTAAAGGGGTTTTTGTTTCTTGAACCCTTTGGGTGCTGGGTTGGTCCCCAGTATGTTGGGGACCACTCTAGCATTCAAGAGGTTTAAAAAAAAAATCTTTTTAACACTAATGGGGATGTTACTCAGTCTCCTGTGGTGCAGATGGTTTTGCTCCTACAAGTGCTGTATATTAAAGGTATAGTAATACTTAAAATGTAAAAAAAAAAAAAATGTTGTAGGGTTTATCCCCCTGAGTAAAACAAGGAGTTGAATTTTTTAGGTGCAATATCACAGTTGCCTGAAATTGTACAGTGGCGCTGTTTTTACACCATCCTATGGACAGCTCTGGTCCTGGGACCATAAATATCCATAGGATGGTGTAGCAACAGCGTCACTGTACAATTTCAGGCCACTGTGATATTGCACCTAAAAAATTCAATTTTGAAAATTAATAACTTTTGAATGAAACACCTTTCAGCAGTGGGAGTACTCTTGTTTTACTCAGGGGGATAAACCCTACAACATATATTTTTTTTTTTACATTTTAAGTATTACTATCCCTTTAATGTATTATATATTATATAGATAGATATAGATAGATATAGATAGATATAGATAGATATAGATAGATAGATAGATAGATATAGATATATATATATAATATTAAAGCAGAACTTTCACATAGTAATGAGTTGCCCTTCAATAATTAAACATATGGTGACTAGCTTGATAATACGTGTATTACCTCTCAAAAGTGCCAGATTCTATGGACATCCTTAATCTTCGGAGACTGACGGTCAGGTTAGTGTAGTCTACGCGTCTGCACAGTCAGTCCCTTCTGGTTATCATAAGGTAACATGTAATGTCTCGTACGGGAGACCGGGACTGACAGCACAGGCGAGCAGACAAGATGTCTGCACTGATGCCTGGCTTCCGGTCTCTGAAGATTAAAGGGATAGTATTACTTTATTATTGCTATTCCTCATATTGTAGGTATTTGCAAAATAAGTTAATAGCCTCCAGGTTCATCTCTCAAACCTTTATGGTTTGAGAGATAACCGAAGGCAAAGCTCCCCCTTCCCTGAAGTCACCGTTTACTTTTTCTTTAAAGGGAAACTAACATCCCATACAAGTTTCGCTCATAATCTTGATATAGCGATAACCTGTAATATTTGTCTTATTTTGTTGTTCAGTGCATGCTAAGGATGAAAATTAAAGTAGTAAAAACGAGCCTTCCTTCTGGGCAGACTGAGGTTACAGCTCTGCACCACAGCCTGTCAATCTCCAAGTATTGTCACATTCCAACCTCCTCCAATGACAGAGACTTCCTTGATGTAAATTGGAGCACTCTTATTGGCTAGAGAGCCCTCCAGCTTACATGGAGAAATCATCTGTCATTGGAGGAGGTAGGAACGTGACAATACTTGGAGGGAACAGAAAAAGATTGACAGGCTGTGTTGCAGAGCTGTAACCTCAGTCTGCCCGGGTGTAAAGCACAGGCTCATTTTTTAAAACTTAACATTTTGCCAAGGCACACATTGAACAACAAAATAAGACAAGTATTACAGGTTATTGCTAAATGAAGATCATTATGAACCAAACTTGTATATGGGTGATAGTCAGCCATAGATAGACCAGTCTGCGGCTCTGCAGCAGAGCCGAAATCGCGTTATTTAAAAAGATCTTCTTCAATGGAAAGTTCTACAAAGTGTGCCTGGTTTGCAAGCACACTTTGTAGACCGTTCCATTGAAGTTCTTTTTAAATAACGCAATTTCGGTTCTGCTGAAGAGCCTACTGCTGTCTGCTTTACAGCTGACATGGGGAGAGAGGTGCGAACTTTCAAAGCAAATATTTCTCAAACCATAGAGATTTGAGAGATCGGGTTTGCTGCAAATAATTTATTTTTATTTAATCTACATTTTTTGGACATTACTATCCCTTTAATATTGCACATTGATTGTATATCCATACATGTTCTACTGCCACTCTACAATGCCTTTCATGTTTGGTTTAATTCTCTATTGAAGCACCTAAAGTCAACCACCTTAAAGAGAGAGTAATTTCTGGATATGAAGTTAAAATTGATCGATTTTATTCTTTATACTCTCTCTTATTTTAAAGGCGCCCCCCCCCCCCTTTTTTTTTTTTCTTTTTTTTTTTTTTTTTTTTTTTGTCCCTACGTCATACAGTGTCTCCTCAGATCTGAGAGCCGGTCCAGATGGATCGTGATTAGGAGCAATACTGTGTTGCCATAAGGAAAACCCTGACCTCTTTTCAAGCGGGCAGGATTTTCCTTGTACTGAGAGACACAATATTGTCCCTCCTTGCGATCTGTCCAGTCAAGCGACCAGCTTTCAGATCTGTGGAGACTCTGCGTGACGTAGGGAAAAGGGGGGAGGACTTTAAAATAAAAATACAATTAGACTACAATAATATGGACATTTACAAAGGTGCCATTCATCATAAAAAAGTATAATGTATAGCAGGGCTTAAAATTTGAAGTCCTTTGCTACTAGCCAGACCTGAAAAGTTACTCGCCACTGCAATCCATAGTATACCCACCAGGACTGAATTTCTACTCGCCAGGGCTAAATTTTCACTCGCCATTGGCTAGTGGAGAGTGGAAATTTTGAGTCCTGATGTATAGTCAATCTTAATTTTATATCCTTATATTAGCAACTCTTTAACATCCCTCCCCATTGATTATTGAGCTAAGCCCCCACTCAGCCTTTTAGGGAAGTTAAACAATATTTAATATTATATATGTCTTCCATAACTCATCAGACTATATGCCCAATAGATTTGTCACAAGCCTGACGCATCTTAATGTCTTTCCTCTGGAGTGGTTGCCCTCCCCATATATACAGGTATTCAATTGAGACCCTGCTGTCACCTGGAGGTTTTTGGTACTCTCCAGTCCTTCTGTACTCATCACAGATACTGTATATATGCGATGGTGGATCCAGCCAAAACCCATTCAGTCCTGCGGTTGTTACTGAGATACCCCTTCTTGGGATCCTTTCAGTCCTTAACTAACTATCTTCAAGGGCTTTGGGTTTCTAGCGAGTCAGAATCACAGTGCTAGATGTGGTCCTTGTCTGGTCTCCAAACCCTTCCTTGCATTCATTTTTCATGAGCTTCATGATGTTGCCCTATGGACTATATCAGCATTAAATAATGTATCTGCCATATTATTTCAAATGGGTAGTTTTGAAACTTTTGACCAGTTCAGGCTGCAGTATATGCTGCCTAACAATGTTTTTCTATTACATTCAACTTAAATCTGCCATTGTTTACCAGTTTCAAACACTGTATCTTGAACTTAAAGAGATAGTAATGGTTCATTATAACGTAAGGTTCTTTAAAGGGATAGTAATGTTTCAAAATAAAAGCAGCTACAATTAGTCTTCAAAGTATTTGGGCCACGAGAGTTTTATTTCAGTACTGAGAGAATTGTGGTTCAAGAGTAACTGAATGATAAAGTATCCCCTCTCCCGCCCCTTTTACTGATGTAACACTGCTCATCTCAGAACAGAAAGGTGGTGTCCAGATGGATTGCAGAGAGGGACAATTTTCAGTGATCATAAGGAGAAACCTGTCAAGGGGGGCAGAGTTTTCATTGTTCTCACAATAAGAAGATTGTCCCTTGCTGTGAGCTGTCTGGTCTTAAGACCAGATTCCACATCTGAGGGGAGGTGGCTTACACTAGGTAAAAGGGGCGGGAGGGGGATACTTCATCATTCAGTTACTCTTGAACTACAACTCTGACAGTATTGAAATAACACTCTGCATGGCCCAAATACTATGAAGAATAATTGGAGCTGCTTTTATTTTGAACCACTACTTACTATTCCTTTAATTACTACTTACTAGTTGAAGAGCCCGTGTACACAGGCCATAGTACCATCCTGCAAAGGCGCAGTGCACATGCACAGTAGAGACTGCCTGCGCCGCCACTGATAGGGAGTGGGGTGCTCTGAATTCAGATGGGAGAGAGCACTCCGGTCTGAATTCAGAGCGCCCTGCTCCTTATCAGACACAGGCAGCGCACAAAGCCATCTGTACTGCTCATGACGGCTTCTGACAAACTTAGTGAATTATAATATAGGATAGTTTGTACTAACTCTCTCCACAGGGGCAATGTTCATCTTGGATCCCAGGTAGAAGATATTTGTCTGGACTTTTCTGTATGGAACGTGCACCAACAGCAATTTTTGCTTTATCCGTTCTTGCTTTTTGATTTTAAAGGGATAGTAATTTATCACAAAAAGAGTAGATCCTATTAATCTTCATAGTATTTGGGACATGGAGAATGTTATTTCAGTACTGTCAGAGTTGTAGTTCAAGAGTAATTGAATGATAAAGTATCCCCCTCCCGCCCCTTTTACTGATGTAACACTGCTCAGCTCAGAGCAACAATACTGTCCGGATGGATCACAGAGAGGGACAATCTTCAATTGGCATAAGGAAAAACCTGCCCACCTTTGTCAAGGGGAGGGGGAGCAGGGTTTTTCCTATGCTCACGGAAAGAAGATTGTCCCTCGCTGTGACCTGTCTGGTCTCAAGACCAGATTCCAGTTCTGAGGGGAGGTGACTTACACTAGATAAAAGGGGCGGGAGGAGGATTCTTTATCATTGAATTACTCTTGAACTACAACTCTGACAGTATTGAAATAACTCTCCATGGCCCAAATACTATGAAGATTTTATTATAATTTGTGTTTTGTTACAAATTAAGTTGTAATTTATATATTTTCAGTAGGAGAGTGTATCAGTTGTGAAGTCTTAATTTAGGTTTCTTATTTCTTTCAGGAACAGAATGTATTTTGAACAATAATGTTGATGATCATGAGGAAGGTGATGGAGATAAGATTTCTAGTGACAATTCACCCAGTGATAGTCTGAACAATTCTGAAACCGTTCCAGATACAGATGTAACTTCACAGGAGGAACCAAATCCCACCGATGCAAACACAGAGGCAGAATATTCATCTTCTAGGCGCAGAAAGAGAAAAATTAATATACAAAGAATTCAGTATAACTTACCAGTAAAGAAGTATAAATACAGGGTACGCAGGAGAAATTTCTCGAATGATCTGGATTCGTTTCAGGAAACTCTCGGTGACGAACTTTACAACTCAACTGAGACTCCAGCAGGTTTCAATGATGATGCAGATCTTTCCACACAACAGAAACCTGTAGCACGCAAGAGAATGAGCAAAGGGTTAAAAACATTTGTGTGTTCTGATTGTGGGAAAATATTCAACAAATCTTCTAATTTCATTGCACATCAGAGAATTCACACTGGGGAAAAACCTTTTATGTGTATTGAATGTGGAAAATGTTTCACCGAAAATTCAAGTCTTGTTGCACATCAGAGAATTCACACAGGGGAAAAACCCTATGAATGTTCTGACTGTGGGAAACGGTTCTCATACAGATCCGATCTTGTCAGACATCAGAAAACTCATACGGGAGAAAAACCATTTGAATGCGCCGATTGTGGGAAATGTTTCTCACGTAGATCAGTTCTCGTTAGACACCAGAGAAGTCACACAGGGGAAAAGCCCTTTGTTTGTTCCAAATGTGGGAAATCCTTCACCCAACTTTCATATCTTGTTGACCATGAGAGAATTCACACAGGAGAAAAACCCTTTGCCTGTCCCGAATGCGGAAAATGTTTTAACCAACGTTCCAATCTTATCGTACATCAGATTATTCACACAAAGAAACCATTTTCATGTGTCGATTGTGCAAAATATTTTGCAGATAAACCATCTTTTCTTCAGCATCAGAGTACTCACGTTGTAGCAAAACCATTTGAATGCTCCTAACGTGGGGAACGATTCTCATGTTGATCAGATCTTGTCGGACAAAAGGCCTTCTGTTTCGAAGAGTGTACTCCTCCTGGGGCAAGCAAACCATATCTATAGGAGACAAATACAGTTCCCAGAATCCTCCAGGATACAAGTGGGACTTCAACCCCTTTACCGCCCGAGGACATACATGTACGTCCCGAGCGGATGTCCCAGGTGGACAGAAGACGTACATGTACGTCCTGGATATCGGTTTAAAAAAAAATGGAAAAAAAAAACGTCAAGTGCCGGCCATGCACAATGGCTGGTCACTAAGGGGTTAAACACCTTTTTTTTGTGTGTGTGTGCGTGCATAAGGCCTCAAGAATTGACACACTTGTTTTTATTTTTCTTATTTCCCTATTTCTGTCTGAAATGGTTTACCTGGTGCTTTAATATAGGTTGAGCCCCTTAAAGGGGAAATTTGTCATTGGAAATAGTGACTCTTACTTTAACAGTTTGACTTACCTAGGCAGATGTGTTCACACATCATTTACTTTGTGGTGGTTTGGTCCCCCCCACCACCCCATTTGAACTGTGGTGGGCGGAGCTGGTTACAACCATAGAGCATGAGAGCCTCTACTGTGATTCTGAAAGGCCGTGAAAACCTTTGAAACATTAAATGATGTTCTAGTTTTTAGACTACAGAAGATATCAAAGGCAAGAAAAAAAAATAATCAAATAGATACACCTGATCTCTGTATGTTCGATATCTGCCTAGGTAATGACATCTGTAAACAAATTAAGCTCCTTTTAATACATAGGGATAGTTCTCCTCCTAATAACCTCACCCAATTATCTTACAGTGGCCCATATGAATTGTGACCTTGTACTGTTTTTCAAGAGAGAATATATTCAGTCGGTCCCGGATGTCACGTCGTATGACAGTTATTAGCATAACCACAGGGCACCAAGTGATTAAACTGTTACTCCCTGACAATTTGAAAGACTATAAGATTTAAAAAAAAAAAAAAAAAAACAGCAAAGCAGGTGGAAAAGTTAACTGCGCCTTTAATGACCAGAGGAATCGTAACAGATTGCTTTCCAATGTTTTTTGCATTGTTCTGGCTATTAAAGGGTTAAAAAGTATTATGCTGTCTGCTTCTTTTAAATAAATAAAAAAACATATACATATATAATCGCAGTAACTGACATGGTATCTAGGAATGACCTGATGATGTTCTGTCTTAAAGGAAAAAGGGCAAAATTCATAGGGCTATTAGGATTTTCTTGTCCTGTTTAGGTGAGTGGGGGGGTTATTAGGAGGTGCTTGTTTCACCTTTAACCCGTTGAGTGCCAGAGGGGTATGCAATGCGTTGAATACCCTTCTGGAACTCCAAAGGTTAAGGTGCAAGGCTACATTGCACGGTTAGGCCTGGGAAGTTTTCATGCTCTTGCTGTGTGTTTCTTAAACCTTCCAGTTTACTTCTCTGGCACTCGAAGGGTTAAGCCAGGATTCCACATTGTAAAATCGCCGTGCCCTCAAAAGGAAATATTTCTCTCATATAGATAGCATAAGGTTTCTTTTGGTACAAGAATTAAATATATATTGCATAATTTTATATTTTGCTAGTTGTTAGAGTATAGAAATGCCAGAATTGTATATATTTACCCTGTATTTTTTGGCAGGTAAGTGGCCAATCTAAGTCTGCACCACATGCAGTTTTTTGTTTTAACTCACACTGTAATTGTGCACATTTTTTTTTTTTTTTCCTTCACATAACTTTGTTTAAACTGCAAAAAAAAACGACCCTAAAATATGTTTTTACGTGTATCTATTACAGAAATGCCATACAGATATGAGTTATTGGGCCATACACAAAATTCATTGGAAACTCCACTGGTATACAAGTGGTTAAAAGTGCCATTGTAATGCGCCTGGCACTCAATCAGTGGGATAAATAGGATTTTTTTTTTTTTTTTTTTTTTCCTCTTGTTTTGCAGGTGGTTTGATCCAGCATTCTTTTGTGCATACGGCCCTCTTTGTATTGTGTGGGTTTCATTTTTTTTTTTTTTTTTTTGGGGGGGGGTTAACCATTTGAGGTAACATAGAGCAACACAAAAAGATACACGCCCCCACCCCATAAACTTCCTTTAAGTGTCACAAAGGGTAGATACTTTCATAAAATCGGCTTCTTTTATTGCTCAATAATAAAACTTTGAGTGCCAGAGAGGTACCCAAGGCATTGCAATGCACTGGATACTGCGCTGGCACTCTAAGGGTGAAGAGGACACTTTTACCACTGTACGAAGGACAAGTGCACACAGGCTTTTTCAGTGTTAAAAATAAATAAATTGTGAAGTAGAATGCAGTGGATCTTATGAGTCAGTCAGGACAGGGTTAATCGAGAGCACTACGCAGGCCAGAGCAGCTTGCAAAAAAAAAAACCAAAAACTGGTGCATTAACTCACCAGAGGAAATGTACAGTGGAGTTCAATGGACGCGCATTAATATCACATCTTTAGATTTTCCGTGCATAGTTGAAGCTGCGTTGTCATCAGTTCGTGCCGCAGTAGCACAAGGTAATTGAGTCCAGATAAAGGCAGCACATTACACCTTTTCTATTGCTCTTGTCGTGCTGCAGAAAAACCCAAAATGGTACATTGTGAACACTCGCGTGAACAAAGATTTAGAGTGGATTTCAAAAAGCTGGCCTCTTTTTAACCCCCTTTTTTTTACAAAAAAGGTTAATTTGTTTCACACTCCTCTCTGGTACTGTAACCCTTTGACTGTCAGAGGGGTACACAACGCATTGCTCTGCAATGCGTTGTGTACCCCTCTGGCACTCAAAGGGTTAAAAAGTTAAGGGAAATCAAGATTTGACAATTTCATTGTAGGAGGGATACACAAGTCGTTGTAAAGCAATGCGTTGCGCACAGGACTGGGACTCAAAGGGTTCATTTCTTTGTCTTTATAATGTGCTACAGACTCACGAAGCTTACCGGAAATATCTTTAATTTTCATAAAACAAAACCTATAAATGAATCTCCAGTTTGTCTCCATTTGCTAACAGACTGTGCCCCCCACATTACTTTATGCCTTGTGTTCATTTCTGTAGCAACTCTTCCCCCTGAGTTTCAGCCTGGGGTGGACTTGGGGGACATATTTCTAAAGACAAAATTGGATCGATTTTGGTGAAAGCCGACTGCAATAAGAGATGCAGAAATTCCTATTGATTCAAAGGATCAGTAAAGTTATGAATTAAGTGAAATTGTATAACAGTTCAACTTGTTTATAAAGTGCTAAAGCTGTTACAGTGGAGAAATGTAGTCAGTGACCCACCTCTTCCATAGAATGCAATAAAATAACTGTTTGGGCACCTAAGGAACTGCAAGTCTGGACGACTGTTGGCAACATTAATTAAAATACTTTGTTCAAATGTTATCTCCCAGCTGTGGGTTTTATCCTCCTTTTATCCTTATAATGGGCTTTTTAGAAAACGTGCACTCTTGGAGACCTCTAACATTTTAATGTTTAAAGGGATAGTAATACTTAAAATGTAAAAAAGAAAAAAATATGTTGTAGGGTGTATCCCCCTGAGTAAAACAAGAGTACTCCCACTGCTGAAAGGTGTTTCATTCAAAAGTTATTAATTTTCAAAGTTGAATTTTTTAGGTGCAGTATCACAGTGGCCTGAAATTTTACAGTGGCGCTGTTGCTACACGATGTTATGGACAGCTCTGGTCCCAGGACCATAAATCTCCATAGGATGGTGTAGCAACAGCGCCACTGTACAATTTCAGGCCACTGTGATATTGCACCTAAAAAATTCAGTTTTGAAAATTAATAACTTTTGAATGAAACACCTTTCAGCAGTGGGGGTACTCTTGTTTTACTCAGGGGGATAAACCCTACAACATATTTTTTACATTTTAAGTATTACTATCCCTTTAAAAAAAAAAAAAAAAAAAAAAACCTTTAAAGTGATGTGATGCTTAATATGAATGGATATGTAGAATATATTGCAGGGTATACCCTGTTGGGTAAAGTAAGAATACTCCCACTGCTGAGAGGTGTTTTATTCAAAAATTATTACAAGTTAAACTTGTGTGTGTGTGTGTGGGGGGGGGGGGGGGGGGGGGGTTGTTTGTGTTTGTTTGTGTTTGTTTGTGTGTGTGTGTGTGTGTGTGTGTGTGTGTGTGTGTGTGTGTGTGTGTGTGTGTGTGTGTGTGTAGTACCTCGAAGGCCTGAAATGTTATGGTGGCGCTGTTGCTACAGCAGTTTATTGGTTAGCTAACCTTAAAGTTCCATAGACTGTTGTAGCAAAAGTGCCACTGACCTTCTTTCCTGGCCATAAATGTACTGCATCAAAAAAATTGCAAGTTTTAGCCGTGATAGCGTTTGAATAAAACATCTCCCTGTGTATTAATAGGATTATTTAATGCTGTATCCCCTATGGTGCAGTTAAGTTCCCCATTTTTGTCTTTGTACAAACATCTCAGCCTAGACCGTTCCTTATAGTAACGCAGCAGCCATTTAGTTCGAATGACCTTGATTTATAACACGTCTCCCCGGTTGGAGAATACCATCGGTTTAAATACAGGATTATAATTCTCGCAAAAAAGAATGCATGAACAAGTCTAAAGACAATAATACATACTCTCTCAACTATTTGAGTGCTAGAGGGTGCACAACATATTACCCTCAAAGGGTTAAACAGCACTTTTCTGATGTACACAGAATTGTTCATGATTTTTTAAAGCAACACTCCAAATAACGAACCTCACTAACCTTAACCCTTGGCTCTGCAATGCGTTGTGTACCCCTCTGGCACTTAAAGGGTTAATATGAGTAGAAAATCTCAACCCCCTTGAATGAATTATGTGCGATGTTGGTTCCCCAAACTGGTTCCCCTGTCTGGAGGCAAACAAGATTGTGTTGCTATCTCAAGGATTCCAAACTCCTTCCTCTGAAGTGTTCTAAGGAATTAGAACTTTAGTAGGAGGGGCTTGGAGTCCCAGAGTCTGACAAAAGACCAAGCAGGAGACTGGTAGAGTAAAAATGATAACCTTTTTATTGGCTGACTGGTTCTAGGATGTAAGCTTTCAATACAACTTAGGTACCCTCTTCAGGAATAAGAATAGGTCCAAAGTCCTGGTTAACCCATTGAGTGGCAGAGGGCGAATGCAACACATTCAGAGGGTTAAATTGGAAGAAACATTTGGTTAGTTTTCTGAACAGTTACCCTTTGTGTTGCACTATGGGAATCACCATTACCAGCTAGGCCTTTATATATATAAAATGATGATACAGTTCCGGCGCCAAGCAGCCGCATCAATTTTGATTAAAATGTGTCTGTAACCCCTTCAATGCTAGAAGTCTCCAGCACATTACATTGTAATGAAGGGAGGAAAGAAAAGATCCATTTAACCCTTTGGGTGCCAACACAATGCGTTGGATAACTCTCCAGTACTCAAAGGGGTTAAACTGGCTGGAATCTGGGGATTGTTTAGCCTCCTTTAAGGTGCAGTCAGATTGGCCTACAATTGCACTGCTGTGCTCTATACACAAGGGCCAGTGTTTAGTTTTAGAGGCCATTTTGGGCTTGTTTTTTTGAGGGGGGGGGGGTTGTTTTGTTTTGTTTTTACCCCCTTTCTTCTTTTCTTCCCCTCATTTGGAAACGCTTGTTCAGGGATGATTTATTCATGAATTATTTGTAAATTATTATTATAGTCTTGCATTAATTACAGTGCTGTTTTTTTTTGTTTTTTTGGGGGGGGAGTTGAGTACTTCAACCCTTTGAGTGCTGGAAATGACATTACATTGCTCCACAATGCATTGCATACACTACATGGCACTCAGAGGGTTAATGAGCCCTGTTTCTGACTGAATACAATGAGGGGCTTTATGCAAAAGGCATAAAGGAAGAATTCTGGCTAGCACCAACTGCAGCTTAGAGGACAGTCATCCTCCCCAGACTCCCACTGATTTAAATGGTGGGCTTAACTCCTTGAATGCTATTCTCTTCAAGTGTACTTTGTACAATGGCCTGATGGACTAGGTAAAAAGGTGAAGTGGGACAAACCGCTTGCACCATCAAGAACAAATAAAGTTGGTTTTGTTTTGTTTTGTTTTTTTTAAATAGGGCTTTTGACTCCTTTAATGCTGGAGGTCTCTACCACGTAAAGCAATTCAGGGGACACCTTTCCAGTTTTAAAGGGCATAAAACAGACCTGCTACGTACACAGATTTTAATCTTATTAATCCTTTGAGTGCCAGAGGAGTACGCAACACTGTTGCATACCCCTCTGGCACTCAAAGGGTTAAATGTAGCTATTTAAACTGCCTATAACTTGTAGTTTCTGTTTGACAAAAGGGTTAACTTTTGCTTTAGTAGTTGGGGGAAATCTAATCTCAGCAGAGCTTTGTTCTCTGACTTGGTGCTGCATAACTAATTACCCAAATGTCCAAGAAATCGCCTTTCTCCTCCTGCTATAACCTATCCGTTTCCATGGGAGGGGTGGAATCAATTGATAAGGGGAAATAATCACTGAAATGCTTTCAAGATGGAAGCTTCCATTGAGCAGATGACTTGAAAAGGTGGCAGGCCCTCTTTAAAGTGGAGCTGTTACGTAGATATAATTGCTCCCCAATTCATTGTTAGTATAGCGGTAATCATGGAAATAGAGTTGTAATGTTTATTAAGTACCGACATTATTTGGAATAATACATTTGTATGAGACTCTCCTCAACACGACAGCACAGACATCTTGGTGAAGATGGATCTGTGCCTCTGCGCTGTCCGTCCCTGCCTGTACGGTGTAGTACAATGCACCTCCCCCTTTGGCAAATAACCTATCAGTGAGGAGACAGGGACATAAAGTGCAGGACAGATCCCTCTTCACCAAGATGTCTGTGATGTTGTGTTGAGGCGAGTCTCGTTCAAACTTATGATTCCAAATAATGCCGGCACTTAAGGCAGAACTACCACCCAATAAGTATACTGCCCCATATAATTGCACATCTGGTGACTAGCTGCTCAGTAGCGCTAGTCGCCAGAACTATTACCTGATTAATGAGAAATCGCTCTTCTTACAAGACGGACAGCAGGACGGAGCGCAGACATCTTGCCATAATGACATCTGTGCGCCTGCGCTGTCAGTCCCTTTTGGAGCCGGACGGCTCCTAGCAACGCCTCCTAGACCCGGCTGGGACTGACAGCGCGGGCGCGCAGACGTCAGTATGGCAAGATGTCGGTGCTCCATCCTGGTGTCAGTCAAGCATAGCGATTTCTCTTTAATCCGGTAATAATTCTGGTGACTAGTGCTACAGAGGGGGTTAATTATATCTACGTGATTTGCTTTAAATGCAGAATTTCAATAGGAGTGAGTTTTGGGGATGCTGTGTCCCCTATGTTTCGGTTAGTTTGCCCTAGAATTAGACCAAGGAGGCCTGGTCTATCAGCCTGCATTCTCGTTCTTGAGGTGACCTTCCTCAGTGATGAAGACTTTCTACGTACAATGTATGTTTGATTTAGAGGTTTTCATGTCATGGATACTGCGGAATGCATATATTATTAAATCCTTTGGCTGTAGTGGTTGCATGAAGTTACCATATACACAAATAGTCTAGTTTCTTACTGTTTTATTTGATTATTCTTTTATTTTGCATTTTTATCCTGTTCTACATTATTTAGCCAATGTCCCTTACAGCGGGATAGTCATTGTACATCTGCATGCTTATTACAAGACAAAAGACAGAAATGTACTTCGGCCATTCTTACTACTGTGTTATTGAATTTCTGACTTCTAATGTGCATTATTATTGTTTGAACTATATGATGTGCTGTAATAATGTACCCTGTCCTGGAAGTTAATAAAAATCAAATTAAAAAACAAAAATATATATATATTTGCCGTTTATTATTATACTGCACTTGGCTATCCAAAAGAAGAAGAAACCAGTGCTGCCCACGGATCATGTTTGAGCATAAAGCAACATTCATCATTAACCCTTTGAATGCCAGAGGGATAAGCAACGAGGGAACATAGAGTAACAAGATAAAAACATTACCCCTTGTGCTTGTTCTCTGCAGAGGATAATACTGTCCTAAGCCAGCTTTCTCCACTCCTCCATTCAGTTATTGTTCTTCTGTCTAGGCATGTGTGTGCATACTTTTCAGTGTGTGAATGAACGAATGTTTATATAGAGCCACAAGTGTATGCAGTGCTTTACAATTTAACCCTGTAAGGACCCGTAGCTTTTCCTGGACGGTGATGGGAAAACTTCCCATAAGGACCCATGACTGATGTGGCATGTCATGGGTTAAATTATAGCAGTGCATGCTGTTGTCATGCTGGGGAGGCTGAAACTGAGCGCTCCAGGACCGGAGAGCTCCGTTTCTATCATTCTCAGTTTTGTCGGTACACGTGATCGCTACTACAACGGTCATGTGTACTGGCTTTTTCATTCGCGAAGGCAATGTGTTTTACACATTGCCTTTGTGACTGCTCTCTGCCTGTCTCTTCCTTAGTATGAGAACAAGGGAGAGAGAATAGACAGAAAATTTAAAACTAGATGCCAGAGTTGGGTGTTTAACCCATTCAGTTCTGGTTCCGGGCAGGATAAATGTAGGTCCCTTTATGACCTACAGCCATCAACTTTTATTTATAAAAAACAATGTGAGCAAGACCACAGTATTGTAATTAAAAACACATCTGCTGAAGTTTAAACAAACATTAATGGGAGTTTAATTGTTGTGGAGCAATGTACACGCCACACAATTGCATCGAAAAAAAATTGGGAAAATAGGGAGTGAAAGAGGCGCATGAGGATTTTCGCCCAAGAGAGACAGTTCCCCTATAAAACTGCAAATTTTGTAGGTATGAATGATTGGTCGTACCTTTCATGCAGTCTCCATAAAAAAACCCCACTGAGCACAAATGATCACAAGGGAACCAATAAAAATTGTGTTTTATACATAGTTTTCTTTATTTTTAATAAAATGAATGGTGTGATGTCCAGATAAGTGTGGTATCAAAAGAAAGACCTACTTGTGCATGAAAAAACCACTACTGAACAAAGACATGGTCAAAATTTCTCCAGTCCTTAAGTGCAGACCACCCCAGATTTTCCCAGTCCTTAAAGACTGGCCACAAACATATGAAGCGGTCACTCAAGGACCATAGAGTTTTTCTTTTCTTTTAATCCGATTCTGGACTCCACAAACGGCGTGGAGCCGGGAATTCCACGACGGTCCTGGTACGTCATCGGTCCTTAAAGCATAGCTATTGACGGCAAATGTCAGGTTTACCATCTCATCGCTTTTCTTACTAGGCAACTTTTTCTCAAAAAAAAAAAAAAAGCCAGATTTTGTTTTCCCTCTGTTGCCATACCGATGCAGTCATATCTGTTTCCCATTCACTAAGTAATACCTCCTAATATTAACCCTTTGAGTGCAAGGAGGGTACACAACACCTTACATAGTTACATAGTTACATAGTAATTTAGGTTGAAAAAAGACTTGCGTCCATCCAGTTCAACCCTTTTCCTATTCCTGTTTACCATCGCTGACCCAAAAGAAGGCATCCGACTCCAAATGGCAATCAGATTTCTCCCTGGATCAACAATCCCTAACTAAATATTAATCCCAATACTAACGTGCATAGCCCTCTATATTATGCTCTTTTAAATAAGTATCCAGGCCCCTTTTAAAAGCATCTAATGTATTTGATAGCACCACCTCCTCCGGAAGGGCATTCCATACCTTTATTGTCCTTACTGTAAAGAAACCCTTCCGCTGTTGTAGACTAAATCTCCTTTCCTCAAGTCTAAGCGGGTGGCCCCTTGTCCTGTGTACTGTTCTGTTAATGAACAGGTCTTTTGAAAGCCCTTTATATGGGCCTTGAACATATTTATATAGTGTTATCATATCCCCTCTAAGACGCCGTTTCTCTAGTGAAACCTTACTTTCTTACTCTCTAGTGATACCTTACTCTGGTACTCAAAAGTTTAACACATCACTTGCAACAGTTCTCAGACCATAACGTTTTGAGAGATAGGATTTGTGCCAAATAGTTTATTTTTTTTAAACTGTACAAAATAAGAAAAAAATGTATGGGACATTAGTGTCCCTTTAAAGGAATAGTTTTGTTTCAAAATAAATGCAGCTCTGGTTATTATTTATACTTTTTGGGCAATGTAGAGAGTTAACATTCTCTAAGATGTGTAGTTCCAGAGTAATTGAATCATTAAGTGTCCCCCTCCCGCAGTGGCGTAACTATAGGGGGCGCATCTGTGACCGGGCCCATCACTCCAGGGGCCCGGTCTCCCTGAGACCCCCTCCCCTGATGCCCGCAATTAAGTAATGCAGAGCGCTGGGGCTCTGCATTATGAGAGTGCTGGTCTGCCGGAGGGAGATCAGAATTCCCTCCAGCAGACTGGCACTCTCGTAATGCAGAGCACTGGGAGATGACATCATCTTCCAGCACTCTGCATTACTGAAGAGGACTGCGCGGGAGAAGAGGTCTGTGCAGAAAGAGGCACAGACCTGTCCTCTGCCACTGGACCAACAGGGAGGTAGGAGATTTAGGGGCAATGTGGAAGGGGCATTGTGGAGATGGGAGCATTGTGGAATGGGCAATGTGGAGATGAGGGCAATTTGAAAGGGCAATGTAGAGATGGGGGCATTGTAGAAGGGGCAATGTGGAGATTGAGGGGCATTGTGGAAGGCGATGTGGAGATTGAGGGGCATTGTGGAAGGGACGATGTATAGATTGAGGGGCATTGTGGAAGTGGCGATGTATAGACTGAGGGGCAGTGTGGAAGGGACGATGTGGAGATTAAGGGGCAATGTGGAAGGGGCAATGTGGAGATTGAGGGGCATTGCAGTAGGGGCAATGTGGAGATTGAGGGGCATTGCAGTAGGGGCAATGTGGAGATTGAGGGGCATTGCAGTAGGGGCATTGTGGAGATGGGGGCTTTGTGGAAGGGGCAATGTGGAGACTGAGGGACATTGTGGAAGGGGCAATGTGGAGATTCAGGGGCACCGTGGTAGGGGCATTGTGGAGATGGGGGCAATGTGGAGATGGGGGCATTGTGGAAGGGGCAATGTGGAGATGGGGGCAATGTGAAAGGGGCAATGTAGAGATTGAGCTGCAATGTGGAAACTGAGGGGCATTGTGGAACGGGCAATGTGGAGATTGAGGGGCATTGTGGAAGGGGCAATGTGGAGATTGAGGGGCATTGTGGAAGGGGCAATGTGGAGATTGAGGGGCATTATGGTAGGGGCATTGTGGAGATGGGGGCATTGCGGAAGGGGCGATGTGGAGATGGGGGCAATGCGAAAGGGGCGATGTGGAGATGGGGGCAATGCGAAAGGGGCGATGTGGAGATTTGGAGATTGAGGGACATTGTGGAAGGGGCAATGTGGAGATTGAGGGGCATTGTGGAAGGGGCAATGTGGAGATTGGAGATTGAGGGACATTGTGGAAGGGGCAATGTGGAGATTGAGGGGCAATGTGGAGATGGGGGGGCAATGTGGTTGGGGGGCCCATGGCAATTCTTGCACCAGGGCCCTGTGGCTTCTAGTTACGCCTTTGCCCTCCCGCCCCTTTTATGGAGTGGCTCAGCATGAAAGCCACAGCTTGTGAGTATTGTCAGGACTGTACAATGGAGGAGCCACATGAAAAGAATGGAGCCCCCCATTGGGTTGTGTTAAGGAAGGAGATTTGTGTGAAAGCCTAATTCACAGGGAATCCTGCTTCCAGTCAGCCCTGTTTTTATTTGTGTTGTTGTTTATTAACACCTCAGGAGTTTTGGAGGTAAACTCTTATAGTTAGTGTCCCAGACAGTCCTACTGGTTGTGATCTCACGCTCCCGTCTCCTTGTTATTTGTGGTTTTATGAAGTATATTTGCCTGTATTTATATTTAATTAATAAATGGAGAGAAAACCAAATAATTCATGAGGTGGTTTCATCTTCCTTATCGCAGCAGAGGGTTGACCATCACCTATGGACTTTTCTCACATCCGGCTCTTTGGTGAAAGAGGAGATGTGATGAATTATTATATAGGATGTATGTATCTTTAGTTATGTACGTACCTGGGAACTTAGAATGTGGCACTGAGAACGCTGACATCTATGACGCAATTTGAGTCAGAAAAGTGGTGGGGCTTAATCGCGAGTGGGGGCTGGGCTTCAAATGCATCAAAAAATTGAGAAATAGCCACAGAATGAGGAGAACTTGCGGCTGAGTTTGAGGAGCACACTTGGAAGACACAAAGTGGGTAAAATTTTATTAAAAACGCCCCACATCCGGAAAATCAGCCTCTGCCCTCGGAGACCCAGTAATCAGAAGCCAAAATTGGAGTCTCAGGGGTGAATCCAGAGAGTTCCCAGGTATGTTTATATAGTGCCACTCACGTACACACCACTTTACAGAAGCTGTAATAGCACAATACAGAAGTGGGCTAAGAGCATCAGGCTAAAGTGCAATCATTGCATTATTAGCAGGGGGGGGCAGAGTTCAGCAAAGGGAATCATACATTGGGAAAGGGACCCTGCTCCAAGGAGCTTGCACTCAAATTAGAAATCATGACAAAATACAGAGACCATAGGAGGAGGATATTAAAGGGACAGTAATGTTTCATAATAAAAGCAGCTCTAATTAATCATCATAGTATTTGGACTTTGGAGAGTGTTATGTCAATTCTGTCCGAGTTGTAGTTCAAGAGTAATTCAATGATAAAGTATACCCCTCCCACCCCTTTTACTGATGTAACACTGTTCAGCCAGATCAGAAGGGAGGTGCCCAGGTAGACTGCAGAGAGGGACAATCTTCAATTAAGATAAGGGAAAAACCTGAAAAGCTTGTCAAGGGGGGCAGGGCTTTCATTGTTCTCATAGGAAGAAGATTGTCCCCTTCTGTTATCTGTCTGGTCTGTGGACTGCATTCCACATCTGAGAAGAATCTAAGAAGAGATGTGGAGATTTATGGTCCCGGGACCAGAGCTGTCCATAGGATGGTGTAGCAACAGCGCCACTGTACAATTTCAGGCCACTGTGATATTGCACCTAAAAAATTCAACTTTGAAAATTAATAACTTTTGAATTAAACACGTTTCAGCAGTGGGAGTACTCTTGTTTTACTCAGGGGGATAAACCCTACAACATATTTTTTTTACATTTTAAGTATTACTATCCCTTTAAGTAGAAAAAGGTTGCTGACCAAGCTTGATCCGGACTACAGTACTGTAAACATCCACTAACAGAGAATAAGGTGGTGCAAGAGAACATTCACGGCAGGCTTGCTCCAAACAATGCTCAGGGAGCAGGTAAAACAGGGGCTGTTATACAGGGGCATCCTTCTCAGTAATAAAGGAACACAACACTGGAGAGGGCAAAGGGAATTACAGTGAGAACATATAAAGTACTGTGCAAAAGTTTTAGGCAGGTGTGGAAAAATTGCTGTAAAGTAAGAATGCTTTCAAAAATAGACATGTTTAATAGTTTATTTTTTATCAATTAACAAATGTAAAGTGAGTGAACAGAAGAAAAATCTAAATCAGATCAATATTTGGTGTGACCACCCTTTGCCTTCAAAACATCATCAGTTCTTCTAGGTACACTTGCACACAGTTTTTGAAGGAACTCGGCAGGTAGGCTGAACCAACCACACTTCTTCTGTGGATTTAGGCACCTCAGTTGCTGCTCTCTCTTCATGTAATCCCAGACGGACTCCATGATGTTGAGATCAGGGCTCTGTGCAGGTCATACCATCACTTCCTGGACTCCTTGTTCTTCTTTACACTGACGATAGCTCTTAATGACTTTGGCTGTATGTTTGGGGTCGTTGTCATGCTGCAGAATAAATTTAGGGCCAATCAGATGCCTTCCTGATGGTATTGCATAATGGATAGGTATCTGCCTGTACTTCTCAGCATTGAGGGGATCATTAATTCTGACCAAAATCCCCAACTCTATGTGCAGAAATGCAGACCCAAACTTGAAAGGAACCTCCATCATGCTTCACTGTTGCCTCCAAACACTCATTCTCCAAACAAACTGCATTTTTGCTACAGTCAAATATTTCTAATTTCACTCATCAGTCCAGAGCACCTGCTGCCATTTTTCTGCATCGCAGTTCCTGTGTTTCTGTGCACAGTTGAGTCACTTGGCCTTGTTTCCACTTTGGAGGTATGGCTTTTTGGCTGAAAGTCTTCTATGAAGACTACTTCTGACCAGATTTCTCCCTACAGTAGATGGGTGTATCAGAATCACATGTTTTCTTCCAATTCTGAGCTGATGGAACTGCTGCACATCTTCCAGTTGCAAAGGGAAGTAAGCATAATGTGTTGTTCATCTATTGCACTAAGTTTACTTGGCCGACCACTGCAACTACGGTCCTCAATGTTTCCCGTTTGTTCTTCTTCAAAAGAGCTTGGACAGCACATCTGGAAACTCCTGTCTGCCTTGACATTTCTGCCTGGGAGAGACCTTGCTGATGCAGTATTGTAGTGTGTCTTGTTGCTGTGCTTAGTCTTGCCACGGTATATGACATTTGACATTAAACTGTCTTCAGCAACCTCACCTTGTTAGCAGAGTTTGTCTGTTCCTCACTCAGTTTTATTCCTCCTACACAGCTATTTCTGTTAACGATTGTGTTTCAACCCACATATTAAATTGATGATCATTAGCACATGTATGGTATACTTGTTTAATCTTTCCCCTGACTATATGCCTACAAAATCCCTAACTTTGTGCAAGTGTACCTAGAAGAATCAATGCTGTTTTGAAGGCAAAAAGGTCAAACCAAATATCGATTTGATTTAGATTTTTCTTCTGTTCACTCACTATTCATTTTGGTAATTGACAAAAATAAACTATGAACATGACTATTTTTGATAGCATTCTTACTTTACAGCATTTTTTTCACACCTGCCTAAAATGTTTGCACATTACTGTATAACCATCGCAGTAGGTGAGAATAATTAATCAGAAGCTGAGGTAATGGATACAGGGTGTAAGTGGGCAGGTGACAGTAGTATAGAAATGTGACAAAACCAGATATTAATAGGGGGAAAGTGAAACAGGAGTAGCCTATGACGTGATGACGTCTTTGTAAAAACATAACTGCAGCTGAAACAGGAAACACCTCCACATGAGAACAGATTATCTGCTTCAGAAAGGTTTCATCGTAACCCCTATGGCACTGGTGAGGGTTGTGTATATGTGTACAGAGTGAGCGATAGTGTGTACAATCCAACACCCATCCTTGATCCAGGGATATCCATACAGTGTCTTCGCACTCTCTTTTTCATACTAAGGAGACACAGGTTGATCAATTAAAATGACAGGGAAAAAAATCCATTTGAGGTACATGGGTTTTAAACACTCAATGCTGGGCACTTAAAATGTCTAATTTATTTCATGTTTTTTGGCCAGATTTCCTCCCTCAACCCCTACCGAGTCATCTGTTATATATGTTTGCTTTTGCCACCTGCTCCCTGCATTGCAGAGAGAGAAGAAGAGAGAAGACAAGGAGAGAAGGGAAAAGAGAAGAGAGAGAGATAAAAGAGAAGAGAGAGAGATAAAAGAGAAGAGAGAGATAGTGTGTTAAGCATTTATTGTTTTGCAAGCCCTTATGGATTGAAATCGGCATCTCTTTGCAAATATAAAAAATTATTTTTCCATGACATCTGTGCTGTGAGGTAGATTGGCACAGACGTATATAGTGATATACTGTACACAGTGTGACTTACCTCCATGGTTGAGCCACTGTCCTGTAGGTGTTCACAGACTTGTGAGTTCTACTGGATGCAGGCCGACTTACCTGCATGGTGAGTATCACGGTCCTGTGCATTGTTTTACATGTACTAGCAATATTGGCACTGCGGTTAACTAGCTGAGTGTCAGAGGAGTACGCAATGCATTGCTTTCCAATGTGTAGCATACCCCTCTAGCACTGCAAGAGTTAATGGGGTAGTAATGTCCGCTTATAAATTTGATGCTATATTGTAAAAAAAAAAAATTATCTGGAGCAATTCCCATCTCTCAAACCTTTATGGTTTGAGAGATAACGTTACCCCTCCCTCCCCTTTCATGGAAGTCAGCTTTAAAGCTGACAGAATGAGATTCATGTTGGCCGACTCGAGGCGGCTCTTCAGGAGAGCCAAAATACCTCAATCTAAAAAGAAATACTTAATTGGAACGGTCTACAAAGAGCGCCTGGTTTGCAAGCACACTTTTTAGACCATTCCAATGAAGTTATTTATTATTAGATTGCGTGACTTCAGTTCTGCTGAAGAGCCGCCTCAAGTCGGCCAACACAAATCTCATTCTGTCAGCTTTACAACTGACTTCCACGAAAGGGGAGGGAGGGGGGAACTTTAAAACGTTTTCTCTCTCAAATCATAAATGTTTGGGAGATGGGACTTGCTCCAGATGCTATATTGTACAGTTTAAAAAAAAAATAAAGTATCAAATTATAAGCAGACATTACTATCCCTTTATTAAAACAACTGTGTTAAGGACTGTCTTGTTTAATTTTCAGTGCTTGGCTCTTTTTTCAGCTCCAAAAAAAGTGTGCAACACATTGCAAAGCGCTGCGTTACACAACTCTCCATCAGTGAGAGTGTGAGCGAGCATTTTGCCAATAGCACATTGTGTACAGAGTTTTGTATATAGTGTTTGGAGTATAGCATTATTCCTATTGCGTATAGCATTTAGCTTATTTAGTATAGTGTGGTGTATCTTCTTGTGTATTGCATATATCATTGTACATACAGCGTTTTGTGTATTGTATTTTGTGTATTCCGTGTTGGTTATAGCATTTTGCCTATAGCGTATTGTGTTTTGCATATTGAGTATAGTATTAGGCATACTGCATATGGCTTTGAGCATATTAAGTGCCTATAGCTTTTGGTATATTGCATTTTGACCATTATGTTTTGCACATTGCTTATAATACTTTGTGTATAGCATTTTGCTTTGTGTATGGCATTTAGCATAATTGCAGTTTGTATATGGTTTGTGTAAGAGCTGTAGAGTTGTCCGTATAGCTTTTGGCATATAGTGTTTTCTGTATTGAGATGTGTATTGTATATAATGTTTAGAATATAGAGTTTGTTATATTGCATTTGCAGTATAGCGTATAGCCTTTTGCTTACAGTACATTGTGCGGATTGTGTTTTGCGTAATGCGTTCATATTGTGTATGTGACTATGTACAATTGTGTGAATCTATTGTGTATATTTATATCTCTGTGTGTGTGTGTGCATCATATGTGTATATGCATTGTCTGTTTGTAGCGTATATCGTGTGTATACGCATTTTGGCTGTGTATTGTATGTATTGCTTTTGTGTGTATAGGAGTGTGTTCATTGTAACCCCTGCATCTCCTAGCAGAGTTTATTATTTTATATATATTATATATATACACACACATACACACACACACTAGATATATATCTATTTTTTTAGATATAGATATCTAAAGATATATATATATGATTCACTAGTTACACACCTATGCTTAGGCAAGAAAACCTGCACTATTAACCCCTTATGCTGCAATGCACTGCACACTCCTCTAGTGGTCAAGGAGTTAAGGGTACTTGAATGCAACTTTAGAAACACTGCTCTCTCTTTTTTACATTGTAACACAATACATACTGACCCTGTCAGAAAGCTGTCTGGAAACAGATTCATGGATCTTCCAAGGACACAAAAGTGAAAAATTATGTTCTATATGAAATAAATAATAAAAATAGTGTAGGAAATTTGACTTTGAATATTATGCACTCAGTATATAGGTTACTACACATGGATTTGAAAAAATGCAACACAGCCAGTGTGGATCCAAAAAACCGTCCATTTTTATTTAGCATATTAAGCACGATCTAAACATGACTTGACAGCACAAACGCCAGAAAAACTCAAACATTTCATAAACCGTTTTTGAGTGCAGTTTAAATACAACGTTATTACAATTTAAATGGATGATGTTTACTACTGAACTACAAGGAGATAAATGCAAAGCTTCAGTGAGAGGCATAGTGTATGCTTTCGATTGTAACTGGGACATCAGACAAGGAAAAAGTGGGTTTGGGGCAAACCAACTGCATTATATGGAATGAAAATTCCCTTTAACCCTTTGAGTGCCAACACAATGCACTGGATACCTCTCTGGCACTCAAATTGTTAATTTTATCATCAAAACTAGATTTGTCATCTACCCATTCATTAAAATGATATAAAACTGCTCTTGAGCTTTTCGTTTTTCTGTATAATGGTTTTGAGAGATTTTTGGTTTCATAGTTAGGGACTTTTTAAAAGGAGAAACATACTCTAGGAATAAGTGGATCTTAATCTGTTTAACAAGGATTTCTCTATGTAGATGTCCTTTATAAAGGTGTTTGTTACTTCTATATACAGTTTTAGTAGAGTTTGATCTCTCATGAGTGCCAGGGGCTTGGGGAATTTTACCATTTCAGCATTTTGCCATCTATGTTTAGGTACAATTCACAGAGGAAAATTCTTAAGTTACTATATAGGATGTTTTTTTGTTCTTTTTCTCCCTAAGAACAAATTCAGCTTTTTCATGGTGCTTCACATTAAGTAGCAACAAGCTATGATGTCATAAGTACAACAAGAACATGTAAAAAGAAAAAAAAAATTACTTATTTTGCTAATATCATACACTTGTACATTGAACATTTAAGTTGGTTGTGAAAGTTTCAATTCTTTTTAAAAGCCCTGAACCCCCTGAGTACAAAAATACCAAATATGTATAGTTTTACTTTTACCTACATGCATGGCCTGTGAAGAATCCTAATTAACAGGCACTCAGAGTATTTTCAACTTTATGAACAAGAAATGCACATTCCACTGGTTACCTGAAAACAACTCAACTATATAAAAGTATATATTTTCCTTAACAGTACATTAACATATGAATCACAAAATGACTGAAGTTTCTTCCTACATGAAATGAAGAAAGGAAATTGTTAAAAAAATAGGGTTCTTCAGGAAGTTTTCAGAAATGTACATTATAGTCACAAATTACTATACGACATCTCAAGCAAGCTTAGACTAACAAGCCAAAAATATATGAAATAGATATGCCACATTTCACCAGAGTACATGGATCCCCAATATGTATATGTGTACAAATGTAAATCCTCCTCCCTGGGCCCCAGATTGGTAACCGTACATAACAGAATTTCTACTAACATTTTCATGGAGTTAACCAGAATGCACCATATATCGTATGAAGGAATAATTACCCCATAACATCAAGTTAACCCCCTAAAAGCATACCTTTCCTGAAAATAGATATCAAACTGCATAAAATGAGGGGTCATTTGCCTTTTTACCCTTAAACAGACATGCACGTTTCCAGACAGTGGCGCTAAAGGAGAAAACAGCCATTATATATTTCTATTCATTCAAAAGGTACTGAACTTATTGAAATCTATGGAATTTACTACTGTATTCATTAGCTGCCGCCCTTCTGAGGAAAATGGAACCCCACTGGTATGACCTGAACTATTATAGGGGGTGCCAGAGTTACAAAACTACATAATCAGCAATTTTTTTTTTCTTCTTCTTCTTAAATGCGACTTGCCTGTACTAACATGTTTGTAACAACTACAGTATGAAGGAAAGGTAGTTGAACCATCCTTGTTTTCCTACCCTAACCCGATGACAAAAATGTTTCCAGTAGGTGCTGCTTAAGGGGAATTTTTTTTTTAATTGCACCCCTTCAAATGCACTGAAGTCTTTGAAAGCTATGGCATGTCCTACTGTATTATCATCTGAAAAAAATGGTACCCATTTGGTATGGCTTGACATACCGTAGGGGGCTACCAGAACCCCAAAATGACATTTTCATTTTAAATAGGCTCTAAAATGGTCCCAACTACTTGAGACGTGAAGGAAAGGTATGCAAGCTATATCATGTTGGAAAGTAGACATTCACCATTATCATATGAAGGTTTGTTTTGTTTTTTTGGGGTTTTTTTTTTTTTACTTCTAGGCTGGTGTGCACAAATATGTTCATAAGTTGGCACTATAGGCTACATTTCCAGTTCCACCACTTCAAAGGTACAAAAAACTTGTAAAACCATTGAATTCCCTACTGTACTCTATAGCTGCTTGCAGCCTGAAAATAACGGTACCTTGTTTCTATAGGTTAGCATACTGCATGGGGTATAAGGAGCAGTAACCAAGCACTTTTCTTTACTGAAATTACCAGGCATTAAAACACACTTGCGTTTTTAACCGAGTTGTGCTGCGTACCCCTCTGGCACTCAAAGGGTTAAACTCCAATCACTTCAAATACAGTAAAAAATCTTTCAGCCTCATGTAATTTCCTAGTGCATACACTACTCAGTACAAGCCTAATAAAATAGGTATCCAACGGTATGGACTGACATACCATAGTGGGTGCCAGAAGAATGGCCTACCAGTGAACAAGGCAGGAGAAACAGACCGTGTCTCTGGTACCAATTAAACAAGACTGGAGTGTCAGAGTAATGTGTGGGCCTGTGGATACTAGTGGAACCAGGCTGGGGGCAGACTGTATATGGGGATATGTGGCTACCAGGCGCAGTAGAGCCAGGCTAGTGGGTCAGACAGTGTATGTGGGGCTCTGTGACTGGCAGTGAAACAAGGCTGGGGTGTCAGAGAGCATATGTGGGGTATCTGTGGCTACCAGTGGGCAGGGGAACTAGGCTGGGGGGTCCTAACATATGTGGTGCATTTGTGGATCAAATGTGGGGCAATTTTTATTTTATTTAATCTTCCCCAAAAATCAAATCAGACCTCGTGGGAGGCATATGGACCCCTCATGTCGCTCTACCACCCCTAGCCAGCTTATCCTGAAGGAGAGGAAATTACTGCAGCAACCAGGAAGGCCATCACTGCCTTCCCTTCTCCTCATAAACATCCTTAAACAGATGTTCTGTGAATGTCCAGGTTGAGTAGGAGGACCTTCAAGATCCTCTCATGTCATGTGGGTCTTGAAGGTCCTCCTGCTAAACCCGTAAGTTCATAGAACACTGGTTTGAGCAGGATGATGATGATGACGATGGAGAAGGTAAGGGAAGGCGGTGTTTGCCTTCCCAAGCTCTGCAATGATCGTATCCTACAAGCTAGACAATCAATACCAAGGGGACTATGTGCATTTTTACACACTGGATGGCTCCCATACTTATGGGAGTGATCACGTATACATTTTAAGAGTTAAAGCATTTGCTGCAGTATGAGGAAACTTCTTCCCTGCATGCAGGACACGTTTAAAAGCCTCCTCCTGAACCTGGATTGCAGGGAGAAGCTTCTAAGTTAAACCTCATAATTTTCACATTATCGGCTGTATAAGCCCACCTTGCCAACCTTGTGAAAATGGATGTTGACATTCAAAGGGTTAAAGCATATTGTGTGTTATGAGGTGTGATCCGGATACAGTCCAATATAGATAACTATATTTATAGTAAACTGCAGTTATAGCTGCACATCTATTTTTTGTGTAACAGACTTGTGTGCAGGACACGTACCAAGATAAGTTAATTCAAAAATCACATATCTTTGCCATTCTTTATTTAAAAGTATAATTTACAAGCTATTTAGTATTCTAGTCAGTCATGCATATAAGCCTGCACTTCCTGTTAGGAAGTGGCAGTTGAGAGGGAGAGTGGAATTTTACGGACACACCACACCAGCTAAGTTGCACAGACTGAGTTTCAAATAAAGATTAGATCAACTATATAGGTGATTTTGAAAGCACTTGGAAATCATCCAATTCATTATAAAAAGTGTTAGTTCCACTTGAAACAAACATTTTGAGCCAGAGGGCTACACAACGCATTGTATGCAAAGTGTTAAAGGCCACTTTTTCTTAGGGCATATTGTCCCTTTAAAGTCAACAGAACCAGGGGATACTGGATATTTTATTTCTTTAGCAGTAATGTTTTAATTGGGCTGCATGTCCATAAGGAAGAAATTTTAAGGTTTTTTTTTTTTTGTTTTTTTAAAATCAAGAATGTTTTGGTGGGTCATAAAATGGCAAAATTATATTTTATATATATATATATATTTATATAAAAATAAAGGCAGGGCTTAAAATTTGCAGTCCTTTGCTACTAGCCAGACCTGAAAAGTTACTCGCCACTGCAAGCCATAACATACCTACCAGGGCTGAATTTCTACTCACCAGGGCTACATTTTCACTCGCCATTGGCTAGTGGAAATTTGGAGCCCTGATATTAGGTTAGGACTCTTCAAATGTGATAATCTTGACAAGGAAAGTGAGCTTAAACATACACTGCCCATCCTATGCAACAAAACCCTGTCAAATAAGTAAATTAACCCTCTGATTGTCAGAGGGGTACCCAAAACATTGCGTGCCCCTCTGGCACTCATAGGGTTAACATTAGATACACAGGGTTCACGATTTGGTTATATTGTATGGAGCAGCACAGGACTGTCTTCTCTTGTTTTTCTTCTAAGTTTTCCCCTAGTTTTGGAGAATCATATCGCTATCTATTATGGTGTCCTATGATTCTCCCTTCTTCCTTTTTGTTTCATAAGCACAATATGCTTAGGACTTCGGGAAGGGGAATCAGATTAACCCCCTGCAAAGCAATGCTTTTGAGACCTCTTAAGCAGCCGATTGTTTAACGTAGAACAGAGCAAAGGGAGTTATGCAGAAACAAGAAAATGAATGTTAATTTTTAGGGAGGAAATAGGGCAGTGGTTCTCAACTCCTGCCCTCAGGACCCACTAACAGGCCGGGACTTAGGGATTTCTCAGCTAGACCACAGGTGTGGTGATCAGAGGCTCATTCACATTGATTAACTCACCTGTGCTCTAACAAGGAAATCATGTGATCAGAGGCTCAGTCACATTGATTAACTCGCCTGTGCTCTAACAAGGAGATCATCATATCCTGGCCTGTTAGTGGGTCCTGAGGACAGGAGTTGAGAACCACTGAAATAGGGGGGCAAAGGGAAATTATCTCCTCTTCTCATTGTACATGAGAGTAGTCGAAGGCCTCAGGAGAAGCCTCAGAGAGCCATCTGTTGTCAACTACTGCCCCCAGAACATTCCTCACCTCCCACCCCCTTTTCCTTGCATTAACAACTGACCACTGTACTGGAGTATGTAGGCTCTCACCCACCCCCTATACAAGGATGAGCCACCCTCTAATTCTGGATCAGAACCGACATAGTTCAGCCAGCTAACAGCACACTGGGGTTGGCCTGGTATGTCACAGTGGAGCTGCTGCTATGAAGGTTTACTGACAACTCACCAGAGCTGCCTATAGTTTGCTTTTGCAACAGTGCCACTGTAATAGTTCAGGCCACGGAGGTACTGCCCTCCACACCCCAAAAAAATAAAACAATACATACGTCTGAGCTGAAATACCTTTTGAATGAAACAGGGATACCTCTCTGGCACTCAAAGGATTTATTTTGATAAAAAAAACAACAACAAAAAAAACACAACAAACAAAAGAGGGGAAAAAAAACAAAAACAAAACTAGGACGGGATAAAAAGTATGAACATTCCTTCACACTTCCCCAAAGTCCTTTATAAGGGGGCACTGTCCCTCATTTCAGGCAACCAGACTATGTAGTGTGTATATAGGTACACTGCATTACTGTACAGACAGAAAATTCACATTAATGTGCAAATATCTGTGTAAATAAAATACTCTGTTCATTCTCTAAATCATTTATTCAGTTACACAACAAGGGGTGAATAAGGTCATGGACTTTTTTTTTCTCTCCTTTTGTGTAACAGCTGCCCACCAGTCCTGCTCCCAGCAAGGGCCTCCGCTTTAACCACTTAACCCCTTAAAGACCATCACTCCAGTCCCGGCACAACATGGAATTCTGAGATAGCAAAAAAAAAAAAAAAAAAAAAAAATTAATAAAAAGCTCCATGGCCCTTAACAGCTGCCCTCACGCAGGATTGGGCACTGGTTAAGGCATTGTGCCTCTGTTGTCTGCTTCCCTCCTCCTCACAGTGTTTATATAAATTTCCTTTCTTCATGTGACTCTATGGGCATGTGATCACTGTAGCACCGATCACATGTGTGGTGCCAGCAGGGAATAGCTGTTAACTGGCTGCTTCAATCCTGGAACACTCACAGCCTCCCCACAGTGATTACAGTGTGCCTAGAGGCCTGCTGAGATGATTAACCAATGACATGCCACGACAGCCATCCGTCCTCAACAGGTTAAGAGTCACAATCCCTTTCAAGGGAATGTTTTATTTGTCCCATATGAAGCAGATGGATTTCCCCAGAACCGCTCAATGTTTGCCTCTGTACATCCAGCCTATAGAAAAACTGAACATTCCCATACGCTACAAAGCGAAGGAGGCTGAACCGTGTAATAACAATAGGTCCTTTCTTCCCATTACTTACTGTATTCATTGCTATGGAAGATTTCAATGTCTGTATGCATCCTTATTAGCACCACTGTACCCCCGATATATATGTGCAGTATGTCAAAATCATGCCAAATTAACAAGAAAATAAGTGGAGTGATTTAAAGGGATAGAGTAAAGGCTGATTTCAACTAAGTTTAATATTGTAGTTATAAAAAAAAAAAAAAAAAAAAAAAAAAAAAAAAAAAATTTACTTATGCAACTCCGGCCTCTCTCCTGGTTTGCAAGCACTCTTTGTAAACCGTTCCAATGAAGTATTTCTTTTTAGATAGCGCTATCTGGGCTCTGCTGAAGAGCCACTGGCTGGTCCCAGGATCTCATGCTGTCAGAAAGAGCGCGGACGTCTGTGAAAGGGGCGGGGGGGACGTTAGAAAAGTATCCCTCTCACACTATACATGTTTGAGAGACTGGAGTTACAGCAATTCATTTATTTTTTTAATAACTACAATATTAAACTTTTTTAAAATCAGCCTTTGCCATCTCTTTAACCCCTTAATGACCAGTGGTCGCGGGGTGTGTGGTCCTTTAAGGACCCGATAGAGAATTTCGGCGTGCCGCCCCACGTGGATGATCACGTGGGGCAGCACACCGAACTGAGGGACTGAAAGCGATCGCTACGGTCTTGGAGCGATCAAATTCAGTCCCCAGTATTACTCACCGCGCTCCTCCAGGAGCGCAGTGAGTAATAGTACGTGACGTACCAGGACCATCGCTGGTCCGGCACCGGACGCTAAGGGGTTAAGGAGTCAAAACTGCCCCACAGGGTACAAATAAAGTCTCCCAAATAAGCACTGCTTTAAATGGCTCTTTAAACCCTTTGAGTGCCAGAGGGGTACACAACGCATTGCATTGGCACACACCCAGAACAATGTGCAGCCAGGCAGGGCACCCCGAAATCCATGACCAGCATGGGTCCTTATTGCACGTTTTACCCATGATGGTCCTGGCATTTCATGAATCCTTAAGGGGTTAATGGGTTAGTAATGTAGAGAAAAAAAAAAAAAAAAACAGTTTTTTTGCATTTAGAAGAGGTTAAGAAGTTGAGCCAAATTTAAAAAAAAAAAAAAAGTCTCTCTCAAACCGCTACAGGCATTTAAAGCTGTCAGCAGGAGATCTGAGTCACCCAACACGGAGGCTCTGCAGCAGAGCCGCAATTGCGTTATTGACAACGAATCCTTCATTGGAATGGTCTAAAACGTGTGCGTAGTTTGCAAGCACACATTTTAGGCCATTCCAATGAAGGTATTCATTGTCAATAACGCGATTGCGGCTCTGCTGCAAACCATGCTTGTCGACCGACACGGATCTCCTGCTGACAGCTTTACAGCTGTCAGCAGGAGACATCGAACTTTAACGTATCATATCATACCATAGCGGTTCGAGAGATACTTTTTTTGCATTTGGCTCAACATTTTAAGCTCTTCTAAATGCAAAAGACTTTTTTTTTTTTTTTTTTTACATTACTAACCTTTTAAAACCGCAGCCTCACACCATAGTAGAAAGAACCAGCAGACAAGTAAGAAATGTTACCGTTTTCTACATTTAAAAGGGACAGTAATAACGATTTTATGCAAAGTGAAAACAAATTAAGTGTAAAAAACTAAAATCATCCCATCCGTCTCTCTGCTCTCACTTCTATAGTTATTAAAGGGACAGTAACACTTAATACAGAGTAACCGTTATATTGTAAGGTGTATCTTTACGAGTAAAACAAGGGTACTCCCACTGCTGAGAGGTGTTTTATTCAAAAGTTACAGCAAGCCAAACTTAAGTTTTCTAGGTGCAGTATCTTAATGGCCTGAAATTGTACAGAGGTGCTGTTGCTACACCATCCTATGGACAGCACTGGTCAATTGACCATGAACCTCAATAGGATGGTGTATCAACAGTGCCACTGTAACATTTCAGGCCACTGAGATACTGCACCTAGAAAACTTAACTTTGGCTTGCTGTAACTTTTGAATATAAAACATCTCAGCGGTGGGAGCATTCTTGTTTTACTCAGTAAGTTACAACTTACAATATACATTTTAATCTATATTAATTGTTACTATCCCTTTAAGCTTTTGCAAATTATAATTTCCCCCGAGCGGCCCTTTTTGATATGTCACCGATTCAGGTCTCAGCTCAGAAATCTGGTCCCGGGACTGGCCGGCGGCTCTTCAGCAGAGCTGAAATAGTGTTGTACAGAAAGAAATACTTAAAGGGATAGTAATACTTCATTATTACGATCCCCCATGTTGTAGCCCTTAAAATTCTGAATTCAACAATACCAGTGGCATCTCTCATACCTTTATGGTTTAAGAGATAGCCTCTTTCAAAGTTCCCTCTTTTTGCCTTTCCCCTGACTTCAGCGTTCTAGCTGAGAGAAGGGTAATCCGGTCCTGGGACCGGTGGCGGCTCTGCAGCAGTGCTGAGATCTTGTTATAGAAACAGAAATCCTTCACTAAAATGGTCTTCTACATGTACTTGTGGTTTGCAAGCACACGTGGAAGACTATTTTAGTGAAGGATTTCTGTTTCTAGAACGCTGACATCAGGGGAAAGGCAAAAAGAGGGAAATTTGAAAGAGTCTATCTCTTAAACCATAAAGGTTTGAGAGATGCCACTTGTATTGTTGAATTCAGAATTTTAAGGGCTACAACATGGGGATCATAATAATGAAGTACTACTATCCCTTTAACTGGAACGGTCTACAAAGTGTGCCTGGTTTGAAAACACACTTTGCAGACCATTCCAGTGAAGTATTTTCTTCTATACAACGCTATTTCGTCTCTGCTGAAAAGCCGCCGGCCAGTCCCAGATTTCTGATCTGAGCCCCGAAGAGGTGATGTTTCAAGAAGGGGCGGATGGGGGGAACTATACTGTCAAAAGCTTAATAATTATAGAAGTGAGGGCAGAGAGACACAGATGGGATGATATAGTTTTCAGTAACTTTTCCCCTGACTGGTGAACCGCACTGATCATTTGCCCAGCCCTGTCTGTAGCACAGATGGTTTAATCTATAGTGAATCCACTTTCCCCCTTGTGTATACAGACTATAGAATAAACATGAATATTCCCATAAAGTCAGAAGGATGGCGGAGTGCTGGACTATGTCAAATCACACTTTACCAAGTCTCCCTGTTCTGTGTAGTAGTTTTCCTATAACCGTAGATAACTAATCGCACTCCTGTAGCCAAATAGCTACATTCCTCCACTCGCTAGGACTTGAGAGAGAGCTCTACGAATGTCCTTTTGAAGAGTAAGTATCGAATAGGCAGCGCCCCATCTGCAGGCCTGATCCACTGATGTAGAGAAAAGACTGATCAGAAAATATGAAGTCTGCAATTAAGTTCTTTGTACTGTGAGCGCAGCCCCAATTAGACCCTAAAGAACAGCTTACAAACCCAACACAATTAAAGGGGAACTTTCAGCTCAGATATTTTTTTTACCAACTCATTAAACGGTTAAGCAGTGCTGGGAAAGGTGCTTTTTTTTTTTTTTTTTTTTTAATTCTATATTTTATGTTCTAGCCGCACACTTCCACATTGCACAGCTCCCAGCACTAGTTCATTCTCCTCTCACCTCCCTCCCAGCTGCCCCGCCGAGCGCGTTCACACTTCACTTCGGTGTGCTATGAACGGCTCCCAACGTTACAACAAGAAGCAATTCGCATTATACTGAGGATGCAACCTCAATAATACTACTACTGCAACCTCAGTATAATGCGAATCGCTTCCAGGGGCGGATTGTAGGGGAATACCAGCCCGGGCTCCCCCCCACACACACACTCCGGTGTGCACTGAAAGAACTGCAAGACAACTAACGCTGCCCGTTTCTCTCCCCCTCCGATCCACTTTGTCTTGAGTACAGAATCTCTCTCTCTCTCCCCCTCCGGTGCACACTGAAAGAATTGCAAATAAATTACAAGTGCTGTATAGCGCTGGCCATCTCTCTTCTCCACTAACTTCCTTTCATTCTGCACTCAAGACAAAGTGAAGCGGAGGGGAAGAGAGATGGCCAGCGCTGCACAGCACTTGTCATTTATTTGCAATTCTTTCAGTGCGCACCGGAGGGGGAGAGAGAGAGTCTGCACTCAAGACAAAGTGGCTCTTGACTTAAAAGTAAGCCGATATAGCGGCCCACCGGGGGATGCCCGATCCCCAGATAGGACAATCCGCCCATGATCGCTTCTTGTTGTAACGTTGGGAGCCGTTCACAGCACACCGATGTGAAATGTGAACGCGCTCGCCGGGGCAGCTGGGAGGGAGGTGGGAGGAGAATGGGGAGCTGTGCCGAAGATACCTGTGCCGCTGAATGCGGAAGTGTGCAGCTTGGACATAAAATATCTTACTAAGTATGTAGAAATAAAAAAAAAAAAAAAAAAAAAAAAAAAAAGAAGCACCTTTTTCAACACTGCTTAACGAGTTGGTAAGAAATGTTCTGAGGTGAAAGTTCCCCTTTAACCCTTTGAGTGCCAGAGGAGTACACAAAGCATTGCAAAGCAATACGTTGTGTACCCTCTGACACTCAAAGGGTTGAGTACATGGCAGCTGCACAAACAATCGTTATAGCTTGTTTCTGTGAGCCAAAAACCTGCAGGTTACTTTACAGTCTGCTGCCCTCAGACCAGGGTCAGTTGTCTGACACCGATATTTTTCCCGCCATCTTTGCTTGCCATAAAAGTGGGCTTAGTAAATCATAAGTACTGAGTGCCAGAGACATATCCAGCACACTGGGTTGCAATGCGTTGGATACATCTTTGGCACTTAAGAGTGTTACAAAATCCTATTCTAAGAGAAAACAAAAAAAAAATGGTAAAAATTAACTCGGTATAACATTTCATGAAAGAAAACAATATAGTCCAGTGACAAGAAGTCTGTCACCCCAGTGAGCTTCCTACGTAGCCTTTAAGTCCACCAATTGGTTGCACACCATGGTTATAACTACGGGCTCCCAAAATGTTTAGAATATATATGCTCGACATTTTGAAGCCAGATATCACATCTCTGTACTTGCACCATTTCTCTGGTTCCAGAGATTTTTTTCTTAATATATGTTTTTCTACCTGTAGCTTAACCCACCGGGATGATAGGGAGCCCCTGCTATTTGGGGTTATGCACAAACCTGTGCTGAAATAGAGGATACAGAGAAGTCTTCTCCAGTGTGGTAATCGGTCCAGTTCCTATAATAGTCTATGAAACCTAGGCACCAAGATCCCTCAGGTTAGAGACACCTTAGTGTATAGGCTCTGCTGAATAACATAGGAACTGGAGAAGTGATTGCCGGTTTAATCACACCTTAGTGAATGTCCCTCAATGTACCGGAGACCTCTCCAGCACTCAAGGGGCTAAATGGACAGTAGCATCTGTTTATAACGAAGTGCGATATTGTAGATATTAAAAAGAAATTAATTGATGTAAGTCCAGTTTCTCAAACTTGTATAGCGTGAGAGATATTTGATTATAAAGCCCCCCCCCCCCCCCCCAAGTTTGAGAGACCAGACTTACATCAATTAATGATATATATCTTTATTTATTTATTTTAATATCTACAATATATCGCTTGGCTAAAAACAGACATTACTATCCCTTTAAGGTGGACCAATGTAAGTGTAAACTGGGGGGGGGGGGGGGGAGGAGAAGTGTTTTGTTTTATGGCGATATGAGGTGTGTATGTAATATGATAAAGGGCAATTTTCTCATCTTCCCACTGTACCAGAGAACACATTGTAAGTTGCTGCAGAAGTCTGTGGGGACAGCTGAAGAAGCATCAGAGACCAGCACGGTTATAGTCTATTGTCCCATTATATCATTTTTGTGCTTTACCCAATTTTCGTGTTCCGAAAATATCTCAAGCATGATTTCTCTCTGTTGTGAGGTCTCCGATATAGACAATTTCCACATAGGCTACAAGATTTGCCACAATGAATACATAAGAATGGTTATCGTGTATGTATTTCCTGGAATTCATCTGGATTCCAGCCCAGGGTGATATGTCCCCATAGTACAAGCAATCGAAAGCCGATCCCTGGTGTGAGTTCTTGGTGGCATCAAGAAATGTTCTGTATAAAACTTGATTCCTCACAGGTGGCTCAATCACTTGCTTTTGTGCTTCTTCTCATGTTTTAGAAGAGATGGCTTATCAGCAAAATATTTTGGACATTCAGGACATGAAAATGGTTTGTGTATATGCATCATCTTATGTACAATAAGATTTGAACGTTGGCTAAAAGCTTTTCCGCATTCAGTACAAACAAAAGGTTTCTCTCCTGTGTGAATTCTCTCGTGTTCTTTCAGATTTGAGATCTGAGCAAAATATTTCCCACACTTAGGGCAAAAATATGGTTTTTCTCCTTTGTGACCCTTCTGGTGCCTGTCGAGGACGCCTCTGCGCGTGAACCGTTTGCCACATTCAATACATTGATAGGGTTTCTCTCCCGTGTGCGTTTTCTGATGTCTGCCAAGATCTGAGCTAGACACGAAGCCTTTCCCACAGACAGGGCATTCGTAGGGTCTCTCTCCTGTGTGACTTCTCTGATGTACAATTAGACTTGAGTTTTCCGTAAAAGATTTTCCACATTCGGAACACAGAAATGGTTTTTCTCCTCTGTGAATTCTCTCATGCGCAAACAGATTTGAGGTTTTGGCAAAGGCTTTTCCACATGTGGCGCACACAAATGGCCTTTCTCCTGTGTGAGTTCTGATGTGTGTGACAAGAGTTGAGGACTGGGTGAAGGATCTCCCACATTCGGTACATTTATACATCCTCTGTCCAAAACGCATCTTCCTACGTGCCACGCGTTTCTTCTGTTTCTGAGGACTTTCGTCGTCTTTTGAACCCTCTTGAAGTTCGGAGGAAACTGCCATCTCTTCACTTTCTGTCTTTGTAGGGGACATAGAACCTGATTCGCCTGGCTCATTTTCCTCACTCTCTTCACATTTAATATTCGTTTCATTTTCCTCAATCTCTTCACATTTAATATTCTTTTCTGCAAAGTTCTCTTGAAATCTCTGTGGAGTAGCTTTTCTTCTTCTTGTATTTTTAGGAATACAAATAGGGTCCGCCTCTGCTTGTTCTATTTGAGGATCCAGAAGATTTGGTTCTTCAAGTGAAGCTGCATCAGCATCAAGAATTGTCTCAGGGTTACCTTGATCCTCGTTGGATAAACCGTCACAAACGAGATTTGTTCCTTCATCAATCTGGTTAACACTCATGTTGTTCACAACACTTTCTGGAGATGAAAGAAGAAAACTGCTTTTAGTTTAATCATAATTGGCTAACCTGTTGAAAAGTAATGCATTTGGTCAGTAATGTCCCCTAAAAAATATTTAGATTTAGGTAGAGATTTAAAAAATTAACTAATTGCAACAAGCGCTCTCTCTCGCCAACCGCTATGGTTTGAGAGATATAGGGATTCAAAGATCCCCCCTCCCTCCCCTTCTCCTGATGTCTGTGTCTAGCTGACAGCAGGAGACCCCGGTCCGGGGACTAGAAGAAGCCGAAATCGCGTACTTAAAAATAATGAATTCATTGGAAAGGTCTACAAAGTGTGCTTGCAAACCAGGCACACTTTGTACACCGTTCCAGTGAATGAATTTTTAAGTACTGTGATTTCAGCTCTGCTGCAGAGCCTCCTCGAGTCATACAACGCGAATCTCCTGCTGTCAGCTTTACAGCTGACATCAGGCAAAGGGAAGGGAGGTGGGAACTTTGAATCCCTATATCTCTCAAACCATAGCAGTTTGAGAGATGGGGTTTGTTGCAATTAGTTTATTTTTTCAATCTCTGCCTAAATCTAAATATTTTTATGGGACATTACTGTCCCTTTAAGATATTAATATACTGTAAATGTTTCTGTCCCACTGAGTCTACCTGCAAGTAATTTAGGCATACATACACATAGGAAGGTAAGGAAAGCACACACAGGAAGCTTTTCATCTTGATAAAGGCCACAAGTGCTGGTCGAAACGTTGATTTAAATAAATCCATCTGTTTGTTCATCATGGAAAGCTTCCTGTGAGTGCTTAGCTTACCTTACTAATGATTCTTCAATCGGATAAGCACCCAGGCAAATACACCCTGTTCCAAATTATTATGCAAATGATATTTAAGTGTCACAAAGATTAAATATTTTGTTTTCCAGTTTAACTCATGGATGGCATTGTGTCTCAGGGCTCTTTTGATCACTGAAAACAATCTCGGACACCTGTGATAATTAGATTGCCAGGTGAGCCCAATTTAAGGAAAAACTACTAAAGGTGGGTGTTCCACATTATTAAGCAGAGCACCATTTTCAAGCAATATGGGGAAGAAAAAGGATCTCTCTGCTGCCGAAAAGAGCGAAATAGTTCAATGCTTTGGACGAGGTATGAAAACATTAGATATTTCACAAAAACTTAAGCGTAATCATCGCACTATTAAGAGATTTGTGGCTGATTCAGAGCACAGACGGGTTCGTGCAGATAAAGGCACATTGAGGAAGATTTCTGCCAGATCCATGCATCGGATCAAGAGAGCAGCTGCTAAAATACCATTACATAGCAGCAAAAAGATATTTGAAGCTGCTGGTGCCTCTGGAGTCCCACGGACATCAAGGTGTAGAATCCTCCAGAGTCTTGCAACTGTGCATAAACCTTCTACTTGGCCACCACTAACCAATGCTCACAAGCAGAAACGGCTGCATTGGGCAGAAAAATACATGAAGACTAATTTTCAAACAGTCCTGTTCACTGATGAGTGCCGTGCAACCCTGGATGGTCCAGATGGGTGGAGTAGTGGATGGTTGGTGGACAGCCACCCTGTTCCAACAAGGCTGCGACGTCAGCAAGGCGGTGGTGGAGTCATGTTTTGGGCCGGAATCATAGGAAGAGATCTGGTCGGCCCCTTTAGGGTCCCCCAAGGTGTAAAGATGACCTCTGCAAAGTATGTGGAGTTTCTGACTGACCACTTTCTTCCCTGGTACAGAAGGAAGAACTATGCTTTCCCTAATAAAATCATCTTCATGCATGACAATGCACCATCTCATGCTGCAAAGAATACCTCTGCATCAATGGCTGCTATGCGGATAAAAGGATAGAAAGTCATGGTGTGGCCTCCCTCCTCCCCTGACCTCAATCCTATTGAGAACCTTTGGAGCATCCTCAAGCAAAAGATCTATGAGGGTGGGAGGCAGTTTACATCCAAACAGCAGCTCTGGGAGGCTATTCTGACATCTTGCAAACCAATTCAAGCAGAAACTGTCCAAAAACTCACAAGTTCAATCGATGCAAGACTTGTGAAGCTGCTATCAAATAAGGGGTCCTATGCTGAAATGTAACGTGACCTGTTAAAATGTTTAAAAAGTTAAAATGTTGTTAAAAGTTTGATTGAAATAGCTTTTGATTTCAGTAAATATGCTGCAAACACAACAAATTACAATTTTCAGTTCTTTACAACCTATAAAGTGTATTGAAACTTACTGTGCGTAATCATTTGGAACAGTGCATTGTAAGTTTTTTTTATGTTTAAAAAAAAATACTGTTATCATTAGGAGGTTTGTTCAATAAAATGTGAATTGTACTCTTAATAGTTGAAAACATGAGAATTATGCTGACTGTTATTTACATCAATTATTTAGGTAAATGAGAAAAATATCATTTGCATAATAATTTGGAACAGGGTGTATAATGGACAACAGACCTATTATCTTCCCTAGGTTTTCTTATCAGTTGGGAATAATCTATTCTAGTTCCCTCCAGATCTATAGAATTTCTAGGTTTTCTGATGTATTGATTTAGTCAAAACTATACATCACATTCTAAAAGGCAAAGAAAATTAAGTTTGCAAAGAGATTCAATTAGTACTTCTCAAGGACAAAGTGTCCTTATGAACACTGGCCTATACAGCGGGACTCCAAGCAGAACCTATTCAAGCAGTTTTTTCCCAGCCCCTTCCATTACAGGGCTCGTCAAAGACTCAAAGCACATCATCTTTGCAAGGGTTTCAGATACACAGATCTTGTACCCTTATCTATCGGAGCGAAGGAAGACCCAATATGGTGGCTAAAGAATATGGAGGCTTAGAAAGGAAAGAAATTTTCAGGATGTCCCCTAAAATAGTAATAGAATCCAAAGACAGTCTTAGTTTTAAGAGAGAGACTCCAAGGTCAAACTACAGAGGACAGATAGCCCCTCTTAGAATAGGATCTCCATTTCAAATACCTAGAACTCCTGGCAGGTTAATTCACTTTGAAAAATCAAGCAAATAACACAACCTGTTGCATTTTGTTAAAGATTAACATTTTGGTCTGACATATCAGTCAACTTGGAGGAAGAAAGGCAAAAGCTTTGGAAGAACTGACAAGAGATTTTTGACATTGCTGTCTAGACAGGCACATAACAGTTCAAGCAGTATATTTGCTAGGTCTTTCCACTGCTGTAGCACAGGGATGTTCAAGCTCAGTGCTCAAGGGCCACCAACAGGCTAGGATTTAAGGATTTCCATGATTTAGCACAGGTGAGTCAGTCACAATGAATGATCCACTGATTAACTGACCTGTGCTTAATCAGGGAAATCCTTACATCCTTGCCTGTTGGTGGCCCTTGAGGACTGAACTTGGACAGCCCTACTGTAGCAGACTGGAACTCCAGATACCTAGTGCAGGGCTCAAAATTTCAAGTCCTGTGCTACTAGCCAGGCCTGAAAGGTTACTTGCCACCAGTTTCTACACTTATCCCCTCCTTTAACCCCACCCATATCCCCGCCTCCAACCCCACCCATCTCAAGCTCTCTTTGATGAAATGACAGTTGTTCTATGTTTTATTCAGAACACAATTAACATAAATATTCAATAACAAACACATACACACATAATTTAAAAAGGAAAATAAACCTTATATACAGACACCAGCATATGGGTAGATCCCTATCCAACTTGCTTCTATCCCTGGACTAGTGTGCCCAGTCTTTCAAGCTATATACACAAAAAGCTATATTTATGGGGGGCACTACTGATATAAATCCAACAATATGTCCCAGATACAGATATTTTCTAAACACAAATCCTAATAGTGTTATATCCTGTGGCATAGATTTATTAAAAAAAAAAAAAAAAAAAAAAACTATCCAAAATTATAAAAATAAAAAACTTTAATAACAATGTATCAATATATGAAATCATATCTACAATATATGAAATCATATCTACATGAATCATAGTAAGTGCAAAGTCCCAAGTAACCAAAGTCCGCGTATAAGCGCAGTCTCTGGATGTAATATGAAATCCGCAGCTGGAATTTATAGATACATTGTTACCTCTCCCAGCTTCATAAACCCGTAAACTGCTACACACTCCTGCTCTCCTGTCCTCACTCGCATTAACACTTCCTCACCGTGACTGATGTTTGTATCCCTTCCGGTTCCTTCCACAACATGATCAGGGATGTATCTTGTTATACCGGGTCAGAGCTGATGCACAAAATGTCTTTCTTCCAAAAAAGGTGGCCAAAGAGCAGGAAGAGGTAAACCAAATTTCTGTATTCTTGTAGTCTGCAAACAGACTTCGTGACGTGTTATAGCAGGATAAGGATATTGTTACAGAATTTGGGTTGACCTCTGCCCACCATTTGGCCTCATTTTTGGAAGAAAGACATCTTGTGCATCAGCTGTGCCTGCAAATATCTCACACAGCCCCGGTATAACAAGATACAGCCCTGATCAATTTGTGGAAGCAACCGGAGGGGACCCCCAATCACAAGAGATACATACATCAGTCACAGTGAGGAAGTGTTAAAGGGATAGTAATACCTGAAAATAAGTTTATTTTATATTGTAGCCCTTAAAAAACCATGAAAAATTATATACATCTTATCTCGCAAACCTTTATGGTTTGGGAGATATTCAGAAGTAAAGTTTCCCCTGGAGTGACGTCATTGCTCCACCCTTCAGATCTGGAATCCGTCCCGGACCAGCTGTGTCTCTCCAGAAGTGCTGAGATCATGATCTTTAAAAAGAATTTCTTAATTGGAATGGTCTAAAAGGGTGCTTTCAAGCCAGGCACACTTTGTACACAGTTCCAATGAAGTAGTTCTTTTCAAAGATCCTTATCTCGGCACTGCTAAAGAGCTGCCGGTTGCTATGTGGACCAAATTCCAAATCTGGCCACTAGATGGCAGACTTGGCTGAAATAGCCAGGAAAAGTGAACTATGCTATATTTTACATATGAATATCTCCCAAACCATAAAGGTTTGGGAGATAAAAAAACATGAAAGATGATATAAGTCTTAAGGGCTACAATATAAAATAAACTTATTTTCAGGTATTACTATCCCTTTAATGTGAATGAGGTTCCAGTGAGGACAAGGACAGGACAGCAGGAGTGTGTAGCAGTTTACGGGTTTATGAAGCTGGGAGAGGTAACAATATATCTATAAATTCCAGCAGCGGATTTCATATTACATCCAGAGACTGCGCTTATATGCAGACTTTGGTTACTTGGGACTCTTTGTACTTAGTATGATTCATATGCTTTTACATATTGATACCTTATTATTAAAGGGATAGTAATGTTTAATTATTCAAGTAAAATTGAGTCTTCTCTATTCTTTTTTATATCGATGTGTAGCAAGAAAACCTTATTAAACTCTGCAGTTTTTCATTTACAGTCTAATAAAGTTTCCCCCTCCCGCCCCTTCCACGTACTTCCGTAGCCTCCCCTCAGATTTGGAATCCGGTCCGCGGACTGGACGTGCTGCATTGAGGGACAATCTTTCCTCTTTCAGTATAAGGGAAAGCCTGCCCCATTGATGAACAATCTTTCCTCTTTCAGTATAAGGGAAAGCCTGCCCCATTGATGAAGGAGGGAAGGTTTTTCCTTATGCTGGAAGAACATTGTCAGTAGTCGCATTCTGTCCAGGCTGGCTTGCTGAGGTAAGTGGAAGGGGCGGGAGGGGGAAATTTTATTAGACTGTAAATGAAAAACAGCGGCTTTTAATAACGTTTTCTTGCTACACATAGTTATAAAAAAGAATAGAGAAGACTCGATTTTACTTGAATAATTAAACATTACTATCCCTTTAAAGTTTTTTATTTTTATAATTTTTTTTTTTTTATCTGTACCACAGAGTGTAACTCTATATTCGTGCTTAGAATATATCTGTATCTGGGACATTGTTGGACTGACTTCAATAGCGCTTGCACAGACCTCTTCCCAATCTTGCATAGCGCTTCCCCAGCTCTCTCTCCCCGCTCCGCCATTTCATTCAGCACCCATTGGAAGATAGAGGCAGCATTCCGTTACTCTCCGGCTCTCTTTTGTGTCCTGTCATTCTGCACGGCTCTCTCGTCCCTTCTTTGAGTGCTGAATGACAGGGAGGAGCGGGGAGAGAAAGCTGTGCACACAGTTATCAACATGAGTACGTCCTCTCCTCACCTGGCTGACAGCTCCAGTGAGTTGCAGTCCAATCAGTGTGAGCATGGGTACGGTTAGACAGCAAATGCGCTTCCGGATCCCTGAGAGAAACTACATATCCCAGCATGCATTTCTCTACAAAGCGGATCTCTGGTTCATGGGATTGTGCTGGAGAAGGGGGTAGTTACGGTTGTAAACATTTTGGGCAGGGCATCGAGGAGGGCAACGTATGGATCTCCAGCTTTTAATCCACCATGATCGCTGAAGTCCAAAGGCTGGAGCTCTACGAGTTGCTACCTTTGTACTTGATATCTACTTGCATTCACTATTACAGCATGCGTGTTTTTCATTATTAGTATGGGGCTTCAGTTTCCACTCGCCCTCACTCAATTTCTCCTCACCAAATGCGGGGGTGGCGAGTGGAAATTTTCAGCCCTGACCTAGTGGACCGCAGCAATTGGATGTTACTCAAGTTTTTGTGCAGATTTTAGAAACTTAGAGCCTTATAAATGTAGATCTTTTTGTTTCTCTTCTAAATTGCCAATGTCCAAAGGTTTTAAGCTGGAGACAGGATCCAGGAAGATTAGCAGTAGATGCCTTCCTCCAACATTAGGGGTAAGGAAGAAGTTTCACTTTCCTGCCATTTGCTATGATTCCCAGAGTACTGCTTTTATATCAGAACACACAGTGTGACTATTGTTCTTGTGAAGCCCTTTGGCCAACACAATCATGGTTCCCTCCACTTCTGGAATTAATAATATATTATTCTTGTCTGGTTTCAACCTACCTAGAACTTCTGACAGATCAGTTAGGGAAACCTCATGATCTTTTGTTATCTCACAACCTATAGCTCTTGGTGTGGTTGATATCAAGAATACCACATTTAGCAACTCCATTTCCCAATCAGCTCAATCTCTTCTAGCAGACTAATGGGCACCTGGTACCAGATCCATTCACAAGTCCACTTGGAATGGATGAACTAGTGGGTTCCTGGAAAAATACCGGGATCCCGTGCTTGCAGATCCAATAACATTAACTTCCTTTCAATAAAGGGAAGGCTTTTAGAACTATTAATCCTTACAAATCAGCCATCTCATTTACATAGAGTTCTCTATGGAACATCAATTACAGTTTATACATTTCTATTAATTGCCAATTTATAAACAAATTATCCTTAATACAGTTATCGGCTAAATTAACTATGCGTCTTTGTCTGATCTCTTTTAAAAGGAACATCAGATGTTAGGTGTCTGGACTTACGCAACAGATCTTTCATACCTGATGAAGTGAACTTCATATCATATAGGATGACAAATCTGCATCTAAAACTATATTCTACCCAGCTTTTCCTAACAATCCCCAGATCAGTGTTGTACAATGTTTACACACTTATAAAGCCAAGCCTGCAAATATCCAATGTGCTAATTGTCCTCGACTTTTGATCTCCTTTCGTAAACCTCATTTCACAGTATCATCATCATCATCAACTCTTGGTTGTTGGGTTCAATGGGCTATGCAGTCCATTACTTTTTGGGCTCATTCCTCCCATGTAGCCCTGGACTCAAAGGAACTGATAACTGGTTACTGACTGTAAGACATCCATAAGGCAGCAGATCAGTCTAAGGAATCTACTTACAAAGAAAAACTTTATTTCAAACCTATCACTCATGCTTCTATGAATGTTGGTAATAAGCTTTAAATTTGCATAATGAGCAACTGGTCTTGTAATAAAATATGAAGATTTTTCTAATACATATGAAGGAAAGTCACAATTCTATTAAAAGAGATAGTAAGGATTGAAATAAACTAGATCTCTGAGTCTTCTTTATACTAAACTAGTTGAAGAGCCTGTTATACGGGACACAGTGCCACTGCCAGCCGGTCGCGGGGCAGTCACGCACAGTAGAGACTGCCCACGCCACAGATGTTACTGTGCAGCCGGTCGCAGTGCAGTCATACTCAGTAGAGACTGCCCGCGCCGCAGCTGATACAGAGCGAGAAGCTCCAAAGTCAGAGCCCTGCTCTGTATCAGCCTCGTCACTGGCGGTCTCTACTGCGCATGACTGCATCGTTACACATTTTCTAGCAAATTATTATATAGGATGATGTAAAAGAATGTGCCATTTTTAGCAACTTACTTTTCTGTAGTTCATAAGATACTAAATGTAGATGGACCCTCCCGCCCTTTCTGGACACCTCCCACTGAATATGCAGTCTGGTCCTGGGACCGGACAGATGCAGCGAGGGACAAACTTCAGTAAGAACGTATAAGTAAAACTCTGCTCCCCTTCGACAAAGGAGGGCAGGATTTTCTTTTGCTTACTTAAGTTTGTCCCTCGCTGCATCTGTCCGGTCACAGGAACAGACTGCATATTCAGTGGGAGGCGTCCAGAAAGGGCTGGGGGGGATACTTCTACATTTAGTATCTTATGACGTACAGAAAGGTAAGCTGGTAAAATGAGCGCATTCTGTTACATTTATTGTAAAGAAGACTCAGTGATCTAGTTTATTACTAACCCATTAAAGACACTGAGGTGAATATTAAAGCCCCCCATCACATAACTTGTTTCTGTCTATTCACAGTGTGGGGGGGGGGGGGGGGACTGTGTTATGACAGTTACAAGGCAGTTGTACACTTCTCTGAGCACTGATTGGATAACAATGATATCAGAGACTATAAACTTTGTTTTCTTTATTGTTGTGAAAATGTTTTCTTTGCTACGAAGGGTTTAGTAAAGCAAGATAATGCACAATATTCACTAATAAAATGATGACTTTCCTATGTATAAATTTGGAAAATGTTCAAATTATAGACTATAAACCCATTAACTTGTGCGGTGCTGGATTACAGAGATCTGCCACCTAATTCCACTGCAACTATTAAACCTTTGAGTGCCAGAGGGGTACGCAACACAGTATGCATTGTGTACCCCTCTGGCACTCAAAGGGTTAACTTGTGTGGCTCTGAAATAGGCAGTGCTAACGGAAAAGATCCTGAGAACTACAGGTATTCATATGGTTAAAGGGGATCTACTGTCCCATACATGTTGGTCTAAATAGTTAATTTTTTAATAAAATCGTTATTTTGCTGAAAATAAACGAGTAAAGATTGCCCTGTGCCCTACTTCCAGACAGACTGCAGTTACCAGCTCTGTACCGCAGTCTGTCACTCTTCCGCTGCTCCCTTCACTCGATCCAGCCTCCTCCAATGACGGAGGCTGTCTGTAAGCTGGAGAGATCTCTGGCCAATAGGACTGCTCCAGCTTACAGGCAGAAAGCCTCAGTCATTGGAGGAGGCTGGATCGAGGGAGGGGAGCAGTGGAAGAGTGACAGACTGCGGTACAGAGCTGGTAACTGAAGTCTGTCTGGAAGCAGGGCACAGGGCAATCTTTATTTTCGGCAAACTAACGATTTTATTAAAAAATGAAAACATAATAGTTTATGTAGCTACTAGATGTTAAGACCAACACATATGGGGTGATAGATCCCCTTTAAGGGAAATACAGTAAATGGTATATTAACCTGCAGGTATTGTGTAATGGTGAGTGTCCTGCAGGACTAGAGAAATGGCACACACTGCCCCTCTTGACCCGTGTAATGGCATATTGCCTTTATAGTCTCATGGTACCTGAATATAGCACTCAGGCATATTCTGTTTGCACTGCAAAACTTCTGCAGTTAGCTACATATAAACAATCTTCAAGGGATAGTACTTAAGTATTACTAATCCCTATAGCATAGTACTACTAAAAAAAAAAAAAACGTATTGCCCCCAGTGTCATCTCTAAAAACCTTTACGGCTCTATCCACTGAACGTAGAAGGGTCATATTACTTAGAATAGACCCAAAATTGTCGGAAATGGACAATTTCAAAACTGGACCTGAGGCCAATGGTTTACTCTTTTGCGACCCATTCATTAAACATCTTGGAAAGTTTGTTAATACTTTCACGGCCTTAGACAAGGCACAAACCTCGATGAGAAAGGTGCTTAACCGCAGGGTTTTCACCAGGGCCTGGAAGGGTAGAGGTCGACTTCCCGGCCCATCCTCAAATTCCTACAGAGCACAATATAGGAATCCACAAGACCTTAACTATTCAACAAAGGAAAACTATACCAAGGAACACGGAACCCAATCTACCTTCTACCCACCACGGGGTAGAGTATGGAGATCCAAGAACCCAAGAGGTTACCCTCGATCTTGACCTTTCACAGGTAAGTATATTTCCCATGCATCAGGAGGAAAAGTGGGTGGCAGACTCACTCATTTTTTCCACGCCTGGTGTCAAATTACTTCAGACCAATGGGTTCTTCAAACAGTTAAAGGTTACCACAGAGTTCTATTCCACTCCATACCAACACAAACTACCACATTTTATCAAATTTTCAAAAGAGGATTTCTCTCGTGTGGATTTAGAGATTTCAGAACTCCGAAAAAAGGGATCAATTATACGAGCTCCCATGATAGAACCAGGTTTCATAAGAAACATCTTTCTGGTTCACAAAAAAAAAAAAAGACCCCAGAGTCCGCCCGGTCATAAATTTAAAGAATCTAAATTCCTTTATCCTTTACCGCCATTTCAAAATAGAGGGCATTCACTGTCTCAGAGACCTACTATTGCCTCTAGACTGGATGGTGAAGCTGGACTTAAAAGACGCTTATCTCACTATCCCTATCGCACAACATCAACAGTCACTTCTCCAATTTATTTGGAAAGGGATAACATGGCAGTTCACCTGCCTTCCTTTCGGCCTGTCCTCAGCCCCATGGTGTTTCACAAAGATTATGAAACCCATAGTTTCTTTACAAAGAAGCAGAGGGGTCCGCCTGATCATTTAATCTCGACGACATGTTAATCATGTCTCAAGACATTCACACCCTCGAGCAACATCTTCTCTTGACAATACAAATTCTCACCCAACTTGGTTTCCTCAAACTGGAAAAAAAAAATCGATTATTCAACCCACTCAAACGATAGAGTTTTTGGGGTTTGTGATAGATTCTGTAAAAACTACCCTTCGACTTCAGCGGAACAAATTAAAAAATATCCGCAGAAACCACTTTGCAGAAAAATGTTATTTCCATTCGTTCGATCGCAAGGATAGTGGGGCTTCCATCCGCTTCTATTTTTCCAGCTCCACTTCATTACCGGGCTCTTCAAAGACTAAAAACCTTGCACCTATGCAGGGGCCTCGGCTATTCCGATCTGATTCCTTTATCCGCCGAAGCACGAGAGGAACTTCTATGGTGGCTAGACCACATGGAAGCGTGGAACGGGACAGCAATCTTTGGAATGTCTCCAGAACTAGTAATCGAATCCGACACGCGCACTCTAGGTTGGGGAGCTCGCTGCCGAAACATCACGACCGGAGGGAAATGGTCACCCATGGAAATGGACATGCATATAAATTGCTTCGAATTATTGGCGGGATCTTTTGCCATCAAAAGTTTCACAAAAGACACAGCAAATTGTTGTATTCTCCTGAAGATGGACAACGTGTCTGCAGTGCGTTACATCAACCACCTAGGCGGCACAAGGTCCAAAATCTTAGCGATTCTAGCAAAGGAACTCTGGCATTTCTGTCTAGACAGGAACATTTTGATACAAGCGGAATACCTACCGGGCCTGTCCAATGTCATCGCAGACTGGAATTCCAGGTATTTAACGGATTCCAGCAATTGGACTCTTCAGAACTCAACTTTTTCAATCCTAAATTCAATCTGGGGACCCTTTCACCTGGACCTTTTCGCCTCAAGACTAAATACTCGACTTCCCAGATTCTTCAGTTGGAGACCAGATCCAGAGGCAATAGCGATAGACGCGTTTCTCCAGAATTGGCCCATTCACGGATGTTAAGCTTTTCCGCCTTTCACTATGATACCCAGGGTCATCATTCAGGTCAGGAAACAAAAGATCAATCTGACCATTGTCACCCCCTTCTGGCCAGCTCAACCCTGGTTTCCTCTCCTTTTAGAAATGTCAGTAGATATTCCTCGTTACCCGACACCCTATCCTCAACTTTTGCTGGACCCGGCGGGCAACCCTCACAACCTTCTACTTCGCAATCAATTACACCTCTTAGCATGGTGAATTTTGGGAATCAACGAATCGACTGTGACCTTTCGGAAACGGCTCGCTTCCTCATTTCGGAGGCATGGGCCCCAGGTACCAAATCATGCTATAGATCCTGCTGGTCTGTCTGGGTACGTTGGTGCCTGAAACGGAATATGGATCCCTTTTCTTCAGATCTAGATTCGATACTGAACTTCTTAATCTTTCTGTTACCAACAGGGTAAAGCTTATAGGACTATAAACTGCTATAGATCCTCCGTCTCCGCATATCACGATTTTATCGACGGTTTGCCCTCGGGACAACATACTTTGATTTGTAGACTAATGAAAGGAATCCGTTTGTCTAGACCCCCATCTTCCAAATACTCTTCAATTTGGGATGTAAATCAAGTACTATCTTTCCTTGAATCTTGGCCAGCCAACGAGGAACTATCCCTCAAACAACTGGCAGCCAAACTCACCATGCTTCTCTGTCTTATCTCATTTCGGAGGGTCTCTGACATTCATGCTTTAGATATCACCAACAGATCTTACGAGCCTAATGGAGTACGATTCCGGATTTCCAGAAGAACTAAATCCGCTTCCAGAGAAATCTTCTACCCTAATTTTCCTCAAAACCCAAAATTATGTGTAGTTCTTTGTTTAAAAACTTATGAATCTGTGACATCTTCCCTTAGAACCAAGGGTATCCATCAGTTATTAATTTCTGTTGTTAAACAGTACTTACCTGTTTCGTTAGCTACTCTAGCCAGATGGGTTCGTTGGATCATGCTCTTGGCAGGCATTGATACGAATAGATTTAGTGCCCATTCTTCTCGTGGAGCTATGGCTTCCAAATCCTTTTTTTACACGGGGGAAGACTTGAAGACATTCACAAAGCCGCAGATTGGTCCAATGAATCCACCTTCAAAACATTTTATTTTAAACCAAAATCGATCATGCTATTGGTAGTGTAATGCAACAGCTTTGAACTTGCATAATATGAGCCTCCGGGTCTTGACATAAAATTTGTAGATTTTCCTAACTTCGTGAAGGAAAGTCAGGATTTTATTGGAGGCGAGTATTATCCCCCCTTATGTTAACCCTCCCTATCTTTTCTTTGTCTTCCATTAGGTTGATTGCTATCGCTCCAGTTCATGACTAGGACGTCTTGATTTGATCTTCGTTTCAAGAATATGTTTCCAGACAGTTATGTTTTCGTTATATTACCACCAAAGAAAGAGGATGAGGAACTACCTGATCTACTGGTTATACATCTGAGGAGCAAGGGGATTGATTATCTGATACAGGGGTGGAGTTACCAGACCAACAAGTTTTTTCTTTTTCTGTTAACTTAAAATGTTTTTCAAGCTTTGCTGCTGAGAAGTAAAGTTGGAGATTAATGCATAATACTCACCTCCGTGTCTGACTTTCCTTCACGAAGTTAGGAAAATCTACGAATTTTTATTGAACAAACCTCCTAATGAGAACAGTATTTTTTTTAAACATAAAAAACTTACAATGCACTGTTCCAAATGATTACGCACAGTACGTTTCAAAACACTTTATAGGTTGTAAAGAACTGAAAATTGTCATTTGTTGTGTTTGCAGCATATTTACTGAAATCAAAAGCTATTTCAATCAAACTTTTAACAACATTTTAACGTTTTAAACATTTTAACAGGTCACGTTACATTTCAACATAGGACCCCTTATTTGATAGCAGCTTCACAAGTCTTGCCTTCATTGAACTTGTGAGTTTTTGGACAGTTTCTGCTTGAATTTGTTTGCAAGATGTCAGAATAGCCTCCCAGAGCTGCTGTTTGGATTTAAACTGCCTCCCACCCTCATAGATCTTTTGTTTGAGGATGCTCCAAAGGTTCTCAATAGGATTGAGGTCAGGGGAGGATGGAGGCCACACCATGACTTTCTCTCCTTTTATCCCCATAGCAGCCAATGATGCAGAGGTATTCTTTGCAGCATGAGATGGTGCATTGTCATGCATGAAGATGATTTTATTACGGAAAGCATAGTTCTTCCTTCTGTACCAGGGAAGAAAGTGGTCAGTCAGAAACTCCACATACTTTGAAGAGGTCATCTTTACACCCTGGGGGACCCTAAAGGGGCCGACCAGCTCTCTTCCTATGATTCCAGCCCAAAACATGACTCCACCACCGCCTTGCTGACGTCGCAGCCTTGTTGGAACAGGGTGGCTGTCCACCAACCATCTGCTACTCCATCCATCTGGACCATCCAGGGTTGCACGGCACTCATCAGTGAACAGGACTGTTTGAAAATTAGTCTTCATGTATTTTTCTGCCCAATGCAGCCGTTTCCGCTTGTGAGCATTGGTTAGTGGTGGCGAAATAGAAGATTTATGCACAGTTGCAAGACTCTGGAGGACTCTACACCTTGATGTCCGTGGGACTCCAGAGGCACCAGCAGCTTCAAATATCTGTTTGCTGCTATGTAATGGTATTTTAGCAGCTGCTCTCTTGATCCGATGCATGGATCTGGCAGAAATCTTCCTCAATGTGCCTTTATCTGCACGAACCTGTCTGTGCTCTGAATCGGCCACAAATCTCTTAATAGTGCGATGATCACGCTTAAGTTTTCGTGAAATATCTAATGTTTTCATACCTCGTCCAAGGCATTGAACTATTTCACTCTTTTCGGCAGCAGAGAGATCCTTTTTCTTCCCCATATTGCTTGAAAATGGTGCTCTGCTTAATAATGTGGAACACCCACCTTTAGTAGTTTTTCCTTAAATTGGGCTCACCTGGCAATCTAATTATCACAGGTGTCCGAGATTGTTTTCAGTGATCAAAAGAGCCCTGAGACACAATGCCATCCATGAGTTAAACTGGAAAACAAAATATTTAATCTTTGTAACACTTAAATATCATTTGCATAATAATTTGGAACAGGGTGTATTATCCATTTAAAATGCGGTTTGGTATGCAAGAAGGGGGAGGTCTGCAAGTCGGGGTGAGTTTGTTTTCACAGAGGGCACTTGTAATCATAGGCCCAGCCCTGCCTACAGGAAGTTACAAGTCCATATTTAAAGGGATAGTAACACTTAATAATTAGAGCTGTTTTTATTATTTTACTATCCCTTTAACCCCTTAAGGACCGGGGAATCCGCGCCGCGATCCGACTGAACGACCACGGAGCAATTTTTTTTTTTTTTTATTGCTCCATAGCGTTCCGGGCTCCCTCCGCGGCTGCACGCTGTTCGGTCATAGTATGTCATCGTTCGTTAAGTCAAATCGACCCTTGACGTACTATGACCGTCAAGGGTCGTTAAGGGGTTAAATCAATAGGAAAGCTAATTTCTCCCCAACTTTCTATTGTTAATTAGCTATTTTATTGGTGCACATAGTCACTTAAAGTAACAGTAGCACTCTAAATGTATGTTTGATTTTGCACAACAGTACAATCTAATCTATCATGCCTCTCACCAACTATCTGGTTTGTAATTTCCATGGACTGCTGGTCACTGTCACTCTTCTGTTCTGGTGAATTAGGTGAATGTTCCATGATGGGGTTCTTGGTTACGCAGGGTTCACAAGTTACACTGGGACCGTTGCTCTATTGTCACTTGGCTTCTTCAAAACATTATAATCCTAAATAAATAGATAAGTATCATAATTAAAGAAAATGAGAATCTAATAAATCTAATGAAAGAAAATAACTTACAAACTAATTGGTTAAGGTCCATAATAACATACATGCACATGATCCTAAACGGGGCCTTAATGGGCAATTATGTTTTACCTATGGAAACAGACTTGGTTTTTTGAAAGGGACGGGCAACTTTCTTTTTGACTTTACAAATGATTTCAATATAAAACATGTAAAGTAAGGCAGCCTTAACTCTGAGTGCCAGAGGGGTACTCCAAGCATCACAAAGCAATGCATTGCGTACTCCTCTAGCACTCAAAGGGTTAAAAATGAAGTGACGCACTCATTCAATGCAGTCCCAAAAATGAAATTCTTATACGTGCCCAGCATTTAAAGGAAGCTCCCTGTCAGTAACATAAAAGCATAACATATATGACAAAAAGTACAAGCAATTTGACTACACCTATTATTCTTGTGCATATGTAAGGAGGTTGACTGTCATTTTAAGGACCAAAGTGAAGTTCATGTGCAACACATCAGAACCCAGGATTTACCCCAGTCCGCAATTTCCTAATTCAGGGGGTAAACAATCTGAAGCCCCCCAGCTGTTAGCTGAACTATCACCCAAATTATAGTTACCCCCAAATCATTAAGTACATAATGATAAGCATATCCATGCTAGTCTTAACCGGAATACATCCAGTAATTTTGAGAAATCCAACTCGTTCTGAGACAGGCAGGCATCAGTGCAGACACCTTGCCAAAGAGACATCTGCGCGCCTGTGCTGTCCGTCTCGGTCTCCTCTAGGAGAAACTGCATTGTACCTTAAGGTACAGGAAGGAACTGACGGTTGCATGCTCACCGATGCGTCTACAGCAAGTTGCTTGCCTGACAGCCAACTCGTTCTGAGACTTTCTCAATAACGCTGGACATATTACGGATAAAACTAGTATGGATAGGCTTATTATAGTCATAATTATTTTGGGGTAATTTTAGTTCGAGTGATAGTTTTGCTTTAACCCTTTGAGTGCCAGAGTGGCACGGAATGCATTGCTTTGCAATGCATTCCGTACCACTCTGCCACTCAAAGGGTTAACACTTTGAATGCCAGTGGGGGTATCCAACATCGGGCACACAAAAGGGCTGCATGTTTAAAAAAGGAGGTGGCATTCTGGAGCAAACCAACAGCACTATAGGGAGGACCTAAATATTCCCATTGATTTAAATGGGACTTTTAACCCCTTGAATGATAGAGAGGTCTTCAACACATTGTGAAGCAATGCAATGTGTTGGATACCTGGCTGGCATTCAATGGATTAAAAGCCCCATTTAAATAAATGGGGATGTTTAGGTCCTCCCTATAGTGCAACTTGTTTGCCCCAGAATTCCTCCACTTTTCTTTTGAATATACTGCCCAAAGGGCATACCTGGGAACTCTCCGGATTTGCCCCGGAGACTCCGGTTCTGACAGAACTTTACCGGGTCTCCGGGGCAGAGGCTGATTCCTCCGGATGTGGAGAGTTTCTATTGAAACTCTGCCACATCCGCTTTTTCTCCTGCTGATACTCAGTCCCCAGCCCTCTGAGTGCCAGAGTGGTAAGGAATGCATTGCTTTGCAATGCATTCCGTACCACTCTGGCACTCAAAGGGTTAAGCCCCCCCCCCCACTCGCGGCAAGCCCCGCCCCTTTTTGACGCGATTAGCGTCATTTTTGTCACCCCCTGGTGAACAGAGGACTACCCTCCGGGTAGCCCTTGACTGGAAGTTCCCAGGTATGCCAAAGGGTTAAGGACAACAACTCACATGTTCACTGGGGATGATGGGAATTGCGGTCTTGAACAGCTAGAGAGCTTGGTGTGCTCAAACCTGTCCTAATCCTACTCCACCCCAATCTGAGACCCACCAGCTGTTAACCCTTTGAGTGCCAGAGGGGGGTGAGCAAGGCATTACCTACCCCTCTGGCACTTAAGGGGTTAACCTTTTGAATGCCAGAAGATGTCAGCGTTGAATACCCCTCTGGCACTCATAAAATTAAGAACTACAATTCCCATAATCACTGAGGATTGTAGGAATTGTGATCTTGAACAGCTAGAGAGCCTTGCTTTGCCCAGACCTTCCCCAATCCCATTCCACCGCCCCCATGTTCCCTCACCTCGTCTTCTTCACCTCTCCCCGCCATCTTTAATCCAGAAATGGCCGGGATTTGTAAAGGACGAGTGTAACAACTATATGAGACTGCACTGTATCTGGATGGGAGCTGAGCAGGCCGAATGGCTCTTATATGCCATCAAAATATGTATTTATGTGTTCCTCAATAGGCCTCTACTTTGTGGTCTCCTTACGAGCTCTAAATAAACGCTTACCGCAGACTAGACCAATGCCGCCCGGACACATAGCGGCCGCACACAGATGTAAATGTATCTATTCATACAGCGCACTGTATACGGTAACACAAGCGGAAAAAACCCAACAAAATGGCCGCGTACCTCCACTGCAGCGACAGCTATGTCACACTGGCATTTGCAGCCAACTATGTAGAACGGTCCCGGTAATCCGGGGGTGGGCGGGGCTTTTCTTCAGAAGATCATCGCCGCTACGTGACGTCACGCGGTTACCGGGATGATAGTTACCAGGGGTGGGAATGAAATGGCGACTTGCGATTCTCTACAAAGGAGGGCGGAATTGTAAAGAATCACGTGACTCTCCGTACTGATGTCATCATTATGCACCGCCTCTTTGTCCCATAATGTTCTTGTGCGTTAGCAGGAGAGATGTGTGAAATTGTTTGCTTTTTTTTAATAAGCCATAACCATATCTCCCAAGTGGCCTTGTTTTAGACCCAAATCCGTCTGTCCCTCTTTTCCACCCTGATGTCCCTCTTTTTGGGAGATCAGACTGTGTGGTGTGTACATAAGCATACCTGGGAACTCTCAGGGTTTTGATCCAAATCTCAGGGTGAAGGGCCAGATTCTCAGGGTGAGAGAGGTCTGTTTCACCTACTATATGATTTGCCCCAATTAAATGTTTCCTTAGCCTCTAAATTGGTGCCATTAGTACCAGAAAGACAGGGGGAGATGTACTGCTTGTCTTGTTTGTGTTCAGGCAGTGAGATGTCTAAACTGTAGCATGTTAACCCCTTAAGGACCATTGTCGTGCCAGGACCATCACGGCAGTCCGGCACTTAAGGACCAATGACGGTCCTGGCATGGCGTTTAGGGCTCCCGTCGCAGCTGCACGAAGCTCTGAAAGTCCTGAACCGGAAGCGCTAATAAAAACAAATGCCCCATGGTCCGAAAGTGCCGGTCCTTAAGGGGTTAACGGTCTCTTGCACACAAGCTGGATCACCTCTGTGTTAGTTCAAGCAGGCATATATTCATACCTGGGAACTTTTCATGCAGGGCTACCCGGAAGGTAACCCTGTCAGTGCCGAAAATGACGCGATTTGTGTCATAAAAGGGGTGGGGCTTAGTCGCGGGGGGTGGACAAAAAACCCTGCAAGAAGAAGGTAAGAGGGCAGGGAGTGGGAGGAACCGGGCAGGATGGAGCACAAGTGGGTAGAGTTTCTACTTAAACTCTGCCCACCCGGTGATTCACACATTGCCCCGGAGATCCGGTAATTCAGTTTGAAATCCGGAGTCTCCGGGGCAAAACCGAAGAGTTCCCTGGTATGCATATATTGCATAAAATCTACATTACGTGAAGGTTTAAGGATTAATATTTCAAAGATCTCAGGGTCAGCTCATTTTGAAAGTTCTCAGGTGTGTATACAAGTGTATCACATTGCTCTACAGCAATAAAACTCACATTGCTGTTTGTAGAAATGTCAGTATATGTGTTTATAAATGAGTCTGTGTAAATAAAATACTTTGGTCTTGTTCTAAATAATTTATTAGGTTTCACAAGTAGGTGTCAATTGGTCATGAAATAGCCTAAAAATTCTTAGTAATGCCATGCCCCCAGCAACACCCCCTAAAACACAAGTGTCCCTCTTTTTAGGACATCAGACTGTGTGGTGTGTATATTAAGTGTATCGCATTGCTCCACAGCAATAACACTCACATTACTGTTTGTATAAATGTCAGTATGTGTGTTTATAAATGAGTCTGTGTAAATAAAATACTTTGGTCTTGTTCTAAATCATTTATTAGGTTTCATAAGTAGGTGTCGATAGGTCACGAACTAGCCTATAAATTCTTAGTAATGCCACGGCCCCCAGCAACACCCCTTAAAACGCAAGTGTCCCTCTTTGGCAATTTGAAATGTTGGGAGGTATGCATAACTAAGGGTTCTTTTTGAGAACCAAATCCCTCTTTCTCACCCTGATGTCGCTCCTCCTTGGAGATCAGACTGTGGTGTGTATATAAGCGTATCACATTGCTGCACAGCAATACAACAGTGTTAGTTTTAACAGGATAGTAATGCCAGCTGTTAATATTTTAGATATTAAGTATAAATTTAATGATATACGTGCTGTCTATCAAACATTTATAGTTTGAGAGATATAAGCTTTTAAAGTTCCACCCTCTTGCCACTTTCGCAGACCTCAGCACTCTAGCTGACAGAAGGAGATCCTGGTGACAAGTCCCCCTGCGGTTTTTCAGCAGAAATAGCACTATCTAGAAAGAAATATTTCACTGGAATGGTCTACAAAGTGTGCTTGCGAACCAGGCACACTTTGTAGACCATTTAAATATTTCTTTTTAGATAGCACTATTTTGGCTCTGCTGAAGAGCCGCCAACTGGTACTGGGACCAGGATCTCATGCTGTCAGTTAGACCGCTGATGGGCAGGAGTGGGGAACTTTAAAAGCTTATTTTCAAACTATAAATATTTGAGAGACAACACATACATAATTGAATTTATATTTTTAATATCCTATATAATAATTTGCTAGGATGTTTGTCAGAAGCCGTCATGCACAGTAGAGACTGCATGAGCTGCAGTCATGCGCAGTACAGACTGAACGAACGCACCGCAGCCGATACGGAGCAGGGCGCTCCAAATTCGGACCAGAGTTCTCTCTGTGCACCTTCCTGGGACTGCTTGGTATTTGGAGCTCTCAGTAAAAGTTTAGATCTGGCTGTGTTCCCTCTAATCTTATCTACATGTCTTTATTTCTCCTTCCTTCCCCAGCACTTCTCATTACTCTCTGGGTAAAGCATGTTACCCTGTTAGCAAAAGAAAAAGCAGGAGAGTGTCTCTCATTAGTTCCACCTCTACCTCTCCCTCAGAGGCGTGACTAGAAGCCACGGGGCCTGGTGCAAGAATTGCCATGGGCCCCCCCGACCACATTGGCCCCCCTCAACTACATTGGCCACCTCCATATTGCCCCTTCCACATTGCCCCTTTCACAATGCCCCTCATTCTCCACAGTGCCCCTTCATCTCCACAATGCCCCTCATTCTCCATATTGCCCCTTCATCTCCACAATGCCCCTCATTCTCCACAGTGCCCCTTCATCTCCACAATGCCCCTCATTCTCCATATTGCCCCTTCCACAATACCTCCATCACAATGCCCCTCTTTCTCCACAATGCCTCCCATCACAATGCCCCTCATTCTCCACAATATCCCTTCCACATTACCCCCATCACTATGCCCCTCATTCTCCACAATGCCCACATCACTATGCCCCTCATTGTCCACAATGCCCCTCTTTCTCCACATTGCCCCTTCCACAATGCCCCCATCTCCACATTGCCCCTCGATCTCCATAATGCTCCTTCCACAATGCCCCTCATTGTCCATAATGCCTCTTCCACAGTCCCCCTCATTCTCCACATTGATCCTTCCTTAATGCCTCTACTGACCGCCCCCCTTCTCCTACCTCGAGTCCCTGGTGGTCTAGCGGTGTGTGATGACAGATCTGTGCCTCATTCGGCACAAACCTCTGCATCGCAAGCTCCAGCGCGGCTCTTAGCAATGCAGAGTGCTGGGAGATGATGTCATCTCCCAGCGCTCTGCATTACTAGAGAGCCGCCTGCTGGGAGATTGGTTGTGCTGCGCGCGTGTGGCGAGGGTGTCGCAGGGGGCGGCCGGGCCCCTGAGAGTGACGGGCCCGGTCGCAGGTGCGACCCCTATTGTTACGCCACTGCTCTCCCTGCTCACCAGATCCCCCCCATATCTCTCTCCCTGCCATCTTTATACATCATACTCTACCTCCTGGCTTCTCTCTTTGCCCCATCATACACTGTATAACTCTGATGTGTATTTGTTTTCCTTATATGTCTGAATGTGAAATCTATAGGGGAAAAACTCCCACCCATGATTCCACAGACCCATTATCTCTATTAGATAGCCGCAAGTAAACACCTATAGGCTATCGCAGAGTTCCAATGCAGAATTCCTTTTAATGGCATGATGCGGGATTCTAGTGGATAAGGTTAAAAAAAAAAAAAGATGCAAAAAATCAAAACATATGGTGAGGGCCCTGTTGATTACATTTGCTCTGGGCCCCATGATTTCTGATGGCAGCCCTGGTTGAGACCACTACAGCAAGGCCTACTATTACTATCAATACACAGAGCCTGTTTACAGGAATGTTGCTGAGCCCACTGCCACTTGATACAGGAATGATTCTGTGTGCTCTTCCAGGGCTGCTTTAGTAAGATTCAAAATGAAAACAGTTCCAATTAATCTTCATATTATTTCAGCCAGGGCTCAAAATTTCAAGTCCTGAGCTACTAGCCAGGCCTGAAAAGTTACTCGCCACCAGTTTCCATACCTAGCCCCACCCATATCCCCGCCTTTAACCCCACCCATGATTTAACCATGTGATAGGTTGTTCAGCAGACACCTACGGTATATCATAGTTTTAATTCTTTAAGAAGCAATGATCCTTACAGAGCTTACAGTTCACAAGTCATGTCAGAGAGATTAATATTCATTGGGTGCTACACAAGTGATGCTAAAGAGTTTACAACTCATTGTGTGAGACCCATGTGATGCTAAAGAGCTTACAATTCTTAGAATACTACACGAGTGATACCACAGACCTTGTAATTCATTGGGAGCTACACAAGTGATACCACAAAGTTTAGAAATGATAGGGTGCTACACAAGTGATGGCGCAGAGCTTACAAATGATAGGGTGTTACACAAGTGATGGCGCAGAGCTTACAAATGATAGGGTGCTAAACAAGGGATACAGTTATCACAAGTGATACCATTATAATTTTGGTAGAGCAGGCAAATAAATTATTTAGTACCACTCTACCTGATTCCAGTACATCAGTATGATACCAGTAGCCTGTGTACATGTGCAAATACATACAGACACAGACCATTTAGCATATGCTATGCTGATTAAAAAAAGAAAAAAAGCTACACACAGACTGCAACAATGTTGGTGTGGAAGGCATGTCTTCCTCTTTACAGCCTGACGACCTGCAGTGACACGCTCATAGAACAAGCAGAGGCCCGCCAGGGATTTACTTGGTGCCACATTGGGCTCCTGAAATTATGGGAGACAATAACTGGAAAGGAGGTACTACAAATATCTAAGAGAATGAGCTAATTTTTAGGTATCTGATATTTTAACTCTTTGAGTGCCAGAGAGGTAGCCAATGCATTTAATGGATACCTCTCTGGCACTCAAAGGGTTAAGACAGGATAACCACCACATCATTTGAGGGCAGCAGTAGCTTGCATTCAGGTTGGCCCCAGGAAAATGCACCTACCGCGCTAGTCCGGCCCTACGGAATATTGTTTCATGTCATGTCTGTGTGTGTGTGTGTGTGTGTGTGTGTGTGTGTGTGTGTGTGTGTGTGTGTGTGTATCGGGGGGGTGAGTCAGGATGTGGGACATCAATCAGGGCTGCACACCTAACACTCGGGGCTTAAGCCCTTTTGCCCCCTCTAGCAACGCCTCTAGTAACGTCGGCAGCAGCCACCGAGCTGCTTCTTGTGAAAGTGAAGGTGTGCAACAGAGGGAGAGAGGGCAGAGCAGGAGCGTCACTGGACTTGTGCTCGATCACGCGAGGAGCGTTAGTGGAAGCAAGCAAATGTAAGTAGAATTACATTTGCTTGCTTCCACTAACGCTCCTCGTGTGATCCAGCACAAGTCCAGTGACGCTCCTGCTCTGCCGTCTCTCCCTCTGTTGCACACCTTCACTTTCAGAAGAAGCAGCTTGGCGGCTGCTGTCAACGTTATCGCAGGAATAGTAATCATGATTAAGCAGTGTTCACGTGAAACGTGAGACCATGATATTTGTACCTGTCATTTTAAAGGGATAGTAATGTTTCATAATAAAAGCAGCTCTAATTAATCATCATAGTATTTGGACTTTGGAGAGTGTTATTTCAATTCTGTCAGAGTTGTAGTTCAAGAGTAATTCAATGACAAAGTGCCCCCCTCCCGCCCCTTTTACTGATGTAACACTGCTCAGCCAGATCAGAAGGGAGGTGCCCAGGTAGACTGCAGAGAGGGACAATCTTCAATTAAGATAAGGGAAAAACCTGAAAAACTTGTCTAGGGGGGCAGGGCTTTCATTGTTCTCATAGGAAGAAGATTGTCCCCTTCTGTTATCTGTCTGGTCTATGGACTGGATTCCACATCTGAGAAGAGATGGCTTACACTAGGTAAAAGGAGCGGGAGGGGGAAACTTTGCTTGTGAATATCTCTCAAACCATAAAGGTTTGAGAGATAAGACTTATATCGTTCTTCATGTTTTTTTAATGCCTACAAAATAAAATAAAGTTAAAACGAAGTATTACTATCCCTTTAATGGTGTTCGAATAAATGCTGTTGGTTTTACATTACCGGACCTATTTCACTTAATGGTGCAGCGAATTTTATGCTTTGTCTTATGAGTATCAGTAGCCATGGTAATAACTAAGCAGAGCTGTGAGTATCGGTAGTAGAGTTAAAACTAAGGAGAGCTGCAAATATCAATAGTAGAGGTAGTACTAGGGAGAGCTGTGAGTATCAATAGTAGAGGTAGTACTAGGGAGAGCTGTGAGTATCAATAGTAGAGGTAGTACTAGGGAGAGCTGTGAGTATCAGTAGTAGAGGTAGTACTAGGGAGAGCTGTGAGTATCAGTAGTAGAGGTAGTACTAGGGAGAGCTGTGAGTATCAATAGTAGAGGTAGTACTAGGGAGAGCTGCGAATATCAATAGTAGAGGTAGTACTAGGGAGATCTGTGAGTATCAGTAGTAGAGGTAGTACTAGGGAGAGCTGTGAGTATCAGTAGTAGAGGTAGTACTAAGAAGAGCTGTGAGTATTAGTATTAAAGGAGGTAAAAGAGCTTTGAGTTTCAGTAGTAGCGCTGCTTCCACTAACGCTCCTCGCGCGATCCACCACAAGTCCAGTGACGCTCCGGCTCTGCTGTCTCTCCCTCTGTTGAACACCTTCACTTTCAGAAGAAGCAGCTCAGCAGCTGCTGCCGACGTCACAGGGAGCAAGTTGTAGGGAGTGGGGGGTGAACACTAGCTACGTGGCATTGGGGCCGTTTTCGTACAGGGCATACATTTCCACTCGCCCTCACTCATTTTCTACTCGCCAAATACGAGGAGGCGAGTGGAAATTTTGAGCCCTGATTTCAGCCATGGAGAGTGTTATTTCAATACTGTCAGAGTTATAGTTCAAGAGTAACTGAATGATAAAGTATCCCTCTCCCGCCCCTTTTACCTAGTGTAAGCCACCTCCCATCAGATGTGGAATCTGGTCTTAAGACCAGACAGATCATAGCAAGGGACAATCTTCTTACTGTGAACATAACCCTTATGTTAATTGAAGATTGTCCCTCTCTGCAAGCCATCTGGACACCACCTTGCTGCTCTGAGCTGAGCAGTTACATCAGTAAAGGGGGTGGGAGGGGGATACTTTATCATTCAATTGCTCTTGAACTACAACTCTGACAGTGTTGAAATAACACTCTCCATGGCCCAAATACTATGAAGATTAATTGGAGCTGTTTTTATTTTGAATCAATAACATCCCTTTAAATTAAGACATTGATGGGCCATGGGCAAAGTTCATGATGTTAGGGTCTCCCCTCACCCTACATACCACTCAAAAATTTGAAAAATACCATACAATATGAAATGTAACAAGAACATTATGTCATTATTTATAATTACAAGATAATCAGAATTTATATTGGTCTTTCAACTGATCGAATGCTAAAGAGGTCTCTAGTACACTTTAAAGGGATAGTAATACTTAAAATGTAAAAAAATATGTTGTAGAGTTTATCCCCCTGAGTAAAACAAGAGTACTCCCACTGCTGAAAGGTGTTTGATTCAAAAGTTATGAATTTTCAAAGTAGAATTTTTTAGGTGCAATATCACAATGGCCTGAAATTGTACAGTGGCGCTGTTGCTACATCATCCTATGGAGATTTATGGTCCCGGGACCAGAGCTGTCCATAGGATCATGTAGCAACAGCGCCACTGTACAATTTCAGGCCATTGTGATATTGCACCTAAAAAATTCAACTTTGAAAATTAATAACTTTTGAATGAAACACCTTTCAGCAGTGGGAATACTCTTGTTTTACTCAGGGGGATAACCTGTATCTTTACAGTTGAAGTGAGTGTGCTGTGTTACTTGGTGAATAAGGCCCTGTATCCTTACAGTTGAAGTGAGTGTGCTGTGTTACTTGGTGAATAAGGCCCTGTATCCTTACAGTTGAAGTCAGTGTGCTGTGTTACTTGATGAATAAGGCCCTGTATCTTTACAGTTGAAGTGAGTGTGCTGTGTTACATGATGAATAAGGCCCTGTATCCTTACAGTTGAAGTCAGTGTGCTGTGTTACTTGATGAATAAGGCCCTGTATCCTTACAGTTGAAGTGAGTGTGCTGTGTTACTTGATGAATAAGGCCCTGTATCCTTACAGTTGAAGTGAGTGTGCTGTGTTACTTGATGAATAAGGCCCTGTATCCTTACAGTTGAAGTGAGTGTGCTGTGTTACTTGATGAATAAGGCCCTGTATCCTTACAGTTGAAGTGAGTGTGCTGTGTTACTTGATGAATAAGGCCCTGCATCCTTACAGTTGAAGTGAGTGTGCTGTGTTACTTGATGAATAAGGCCCTGTATCTTTACAGTTGAAGTGAGTGTGCTGTGTTACTTGATGAATAAGGCCCTGCATCCTTACAGTTGAAGTGAGTGTGCTATGTTACTTGATGAATAAGACCCTGTATCCTTACAGTTGAAGTCAGTGTGCTGTGTTACTTGTAGAAGGTCACAGTGAGAAGATGTTTGTGAGTAAAGGAATAATTTAGATTACAGCAGTGGATACTGCAGTACATTTGAAGAAATAGGTTGGCAGACAGAGGGTTAAGTGACAGATGCAGTGATAGATAATGTAATAGTGATGTGGGAGTAAAATGGCGAGATTGGGACTATGGATGAATGGCAAGGGGATAGGTGAGTGGGGGTGACAAGGAAGGAGGAGATGAGAGATTGAGGAGAGGAGGGACAGTGAAGTGTTACAGTAAAGTAATGGGTGAGGGGGAGAAATGACTATACATAGACAGTGACGTAGACATGAAATACAGGGCTGTAGGGTTACTGCATTATACAGACCTAGTGTAGTAGTTGGTTGGAGTGAAGCACTTTAACTCTGAGTGTGAGAGAGGTACACAACACATTGCTGTGTAATGAGTTGTATAGTCCTCTGGCAGTGAAAGGAATATGTGACACATGTTGGGCGCTCCTTGCATTAGTGGGCCGTGGTGGTCGGCTGGGACAGAACCAGATTATTTGTCCATGGGCCGTAGGCAAGGGATCAATAGAGGGACCCCTAACAGCTAATAGGCTTCAAAACAGGAAGGCTCATATACTAAGGAAAGTGGTGGAATTTTGTGGAAAAGTAACAGCAGCACAGGGAACAATACCCATTTATTTAAATGGGCGTTTTAACGTCTTCAACGCTAGAGAGGTCAGCAAAGCATTGTATTTATTCTGTATGGTACAGATGAATTGTTCCTCTTTGTGTTAGTACATCAGCCTCACAGATCACAGTGCACAGTCAACTGCTGCAAGAGCCAAAAGTATAAATGGGTTTAGATTAATGGGGTAACAGTATAACTGTATGGGCCTTATGTATCAAGATAAAGGGTACAAGTAAAAAAAAACTGACACCATAGGGTTGAATTGAAAAATCAGGAAAATCGTGTTGACATAAATGGGGCTTTAACCCCTTGAATGCTACAATGGTCCCCAACGCGTTGCTTTGGCAATGTGTTTGCATTGTCTGTAGCGTTCATGGAATTAATAGTCTCATTGAAATCAATGGACATTTTCAAAGAAATCAGTTTAACCCTGTGGGCCACTTGTGAGGAAAGAGTGGGCTGCACAATACCCAAATGTGGAAGCTTTCCAAACAGATATTAACCCTTTGAGTGACAGAGGTACGCAGAGCAATGTGCTGCATATCATCTCTGGTACTCCAAGGGTTAATGGGCTTAACCCTCTGAGTGCCAGAGAGGTATCCAAGGCATTGCAACAGCACTCAAAGGGTTACATTGAAACAAAGTGAGTCCATCAGCCCCAGTTCTTAGCATGGAAACTGAAGATGTGTGTGTTCTAACCTATTCCCCAGCTGACTCTGAGTGTCCCAGTGTGTCTTTGAAAGAAGTGATCAATGTGTGGCTCCCCAGCAAAATGGGAGCTGCTGGTTGGTGGGTTATAGTATTGTGCCATGAGTTGTTTACTGTAGGAGTTGTAAGTCGAGAGAAGTGATGTAGCAGTAGGTGAGTTGTGGAGGAGAGGGCTAACCCTCTGACTGCCAGAGAGGTACGCAACGCAATACAATGTATGTGTAGCCCTCTGACACTCAAAGGGTTAAGGTAGGCTGACCAGATCTCACCTTTAACCGGGGACACATAGGAAATAGCCATTTTGCAGTACTTCACTGAAATGAAAGCAGTCCTGCTGTATGCATTTTTCCTATGCGTCCCAAGTTAAAGGTGAGGTCTGGTCAGCCTAGGTTAAGACTGATGTTGGGGGGCAAGCTAACTGTTCCTTACAGCCGCCCCTGGGTGTGTGTGGCAGGGGACACAGGTTTTCTCTTATATATATATACACTACCAATGTGGGACGGTGTTGGGCGCGCGTGTGTGAAATGTAGACACACTGATAAACACAGATATATTCAACACACAGGCAGACACATACACACAGTGAGCGTCAGAGACATGCAAAAGACATGCACACACACACCGGAGATGCACACATGCACACAAATATGTAACAGAGATGTACACACACACACACGCAACATATACGCGCAGAAACACATGCGTGCATGAGTTGTGCACCCCTCTGGCACTCAAATGGTTAATGTATAGAGAGGCATGTCAGAGTTAAATAGCAGTGGGAAGTGTATTCATACCTGGGAACTTTGACTTGTGTAGTCCCTGGAAGGGAGTCATGTGGTGCTGATATGGAGAGACAAATGGGGCAATCTGGGTTAAAAGTGGGCGGGGCTTAATCGTGAGTAGGGGCGGGGCTTAACATAAATGTGGAAAAGTGTTAGTAATAGGCTGAGGAAGGAGGAGAAGTGGGAGGGGAATGCAAGTTTACAGTGTGAGGGGGTTGAACACACTCCCTGAGGGGTAAAACGTGATACACAACCCTGTGGCAGTCAGTGGGTTAAGTGTGTACCTGATGGCTGTCTGTCCTGTGTCTTGCATGGCAAATGATGACAGTGAAGAAATAATTCAGCAATGAGGGCCTACCTTAACCCTTTGAGTGCCATTTTGTTCCCCTGGTGATGCAGCACCGTTCAGTGGCTATACTACAGGTCCTGCTGAGGCCACTGGGAGTCAGGGTGAGTGACTGTGTGTCAGCCATATTTCTTTCTGGCTTTGTGTGTGTTTGGTGCTGTGTAAGTGGGGCATGTGTGTGTAATACCTGGGAACTTTTACTTGTGGAGTCCCTCATGTGGTGCTGATGTGGAGAGAGCAATGGGGCAATTTGGGTTAAAAGGGGGTGGGGCTTAATCACAAGTAGGGGGCGGGGCTTAAGAGAAATGTGGAAAAGTGTTAGTAATAGGCTGGGGAAGGAGGAGAAGTGGGAGGGAAATGCAAGTTTACAGTGTGAGGGGTTTGAACACACTCCCTGAGGGGTAAAACTTGATACACAACCCTGTGGCAGTCAGTGGGTTAAGTGTGAATCTGATGGCTGTCTGTCCTGTGTCTTGCATGGCAAATGATGACAGTGAAGAAATAATTGAGCAATGAGGACCTACCTTAACCCTTTGAGTGTCATTTTGTTCCTCAGTGGCTGTAGTACAGGTCCTGCTGAGGCCACTGGAAGTCAGGGTGAGTGAGCCATATTTCTTTCTGGCTTTTGTGTGTGTGAGTGGGGCATTTTTGTGTGTGTGTGGTGCTGTGTGTGTGAGTGGGGCATGTGTGTGTGTCTGGTGCTGTGTGATTGGGGCATGTGTGTGAGTTTGGTGCTGTGTGAGTGGGGCATGTGTGTGTTTGTCTGTGGTGTAGGAGCAAGTGGCGGCCATATTGTTTTTTTCTGACTTTGATAGTGGTGGGCGGGCTGCATAGTGGGGGCGGGCCAACTCCCTGCATGATTTTCACACCAATAGCAGTGGCTGAATTGGTGTGAAAATCACTCCCCCATTGAATCACCCAATGGGAACAGTAACCCCTCCTTATTGCCACCCCTGGGTGTGTGTGTGTCCTGAAGAGACATAAATTATGCAATGAGCCTTTCTTTTTTATATATATATAGATATATATTGTAGGGATTTTCCTGTTGAGCATCCCACTGCTGGCAAATGCATATTTTCAGAGTTATTACACTTTAAACCAGGGGTAGCCAACCTAGGTCCTTAAGAGATACCAACAGTGCATGTTATCAGGGTATCCCAGCTGGTATACAAGCAGACCAATTAACGTGACTGCGCCACTAATTAGTCCACCTGTGCTCCAGCTGGGATATCCTGAAAACATTCAGTGTTGGTAGCTCTTGGGGACCTGGGTTAGCTAGACTAATAGATACAAGTATTGCCAAAGCTGGTTAGTACATAACTCACCCCCCCAGCTTGTGACCTACCTCCCTACGGGTAGCCCGGGGCTCCCGTCTTCCAGGCCTGTAGTATGGTGGGCCTGCAGTGGTGCTTATCCTTGGACCTGTCTCTTGTCATGCTCCGCGTCATCGAGCAGATCAGCCACTCTGACACAAGCGCTTGCATCAGAAGTCAGGGAAGGTAAGGCCAGGAGCATGTCACGATGCAGCTGTGCCTTTTAAGCTCATAATTACACACGGGGGCGGGTGCTGCCAGGCTCCTCCAATTGGACGAGGTATTTACTGGGCAGCAGGGCCTCTATTTAAACCCTGGAAGACCTCCATTTGGTGCTTATTTGTATTTGCCCCTTAACCTGTTGTAGTATTGCTGATCTCCTGGGGGCTGTGTCTCTTTCAGCCACTTCAGGACATAGGTTCCATATATGGGTTTGTATCTACCTGCATCTGGGCACCAAACCCCAACTTCATCATAGTACCCAACACAGACACACACACAGACACACACACAAGTACAGACACACACATATACATACACAGACACACACACACCATCATTTTATGTATAAATTAAAGAGATAGTAATGTGCGGATATTAAAACAAGGTGAATTATTCTTTTTTATAACTATGTGTACTTTTCTAAGTGTTCAAAACATTATAGTCTTCGTTTTATTTTATTTTAATGTACACCCCTCCCACCCCTTTTCCATATGTCATGCTGCCTTCCCTCAGATCTGAAGCCAGTCGCTTGACTAGACAGATCTCAGCGAGGGACAATCTTGTCTTTATATTAGAAGGAAAACCCTGCTCCCACCCCCACTGATGAAGGAGGGCAGGTTTTTCCTTATGTTGACACATGATTGTCCCTCATCGTCATAAAAAAGTATCTGTATAACATAAATTGCTAGGCTGCAAAGCTCCCTGTGTGCGTAACATGCACATGCGCAGTAGAGACTGGCCGAACGCGCTGATCCGGAGTGGGGCGCTCCGAACGGCCCACCGCCTGTCTCTGCTCCTGGCTCCAGGTCAGCAGTATTAAATAGCTGACCTTGCCTTAAAGGGATAGTAATACTTAAAATGTAAAAAAATATGTTGTAGGGTTTATCCCCCTGAGTAAAACAAGGGTACTCCCACTGCTGAAAGGTGTTTCATTCAAAAGTTATTAATTTTCATAGTTGAATTTTTTAGGTGCAATATCACTGTGGCCTGAAATTGTACAGTGGCGCTGTTGCTACACGATCCTATGGACAGCTCTGGTTCCGGGACCATAAATCTCCATAGGACGGTGTAGCAAGAGCGCCACTGTACAATTTCAGGCCACTGTGATATTGCACCTAAAAAATTCAACTTTGAAAATTAATAACTTTTGAATGAAACACCTTTTAGCAGTGGGAGTACTCTTGTTTTACTCAGGGGGATAAACCCTACAACATACTTTTTTTTACATTTTAAGTATTACTATCCCTTTAAAGTGAAATGACATTCACTGTGGAGCTCCCAGAACTTCTTTGCTCTGTTGTTTACCTCTAGTAATAAGGGGTTAATGGGCCATAAGCCATTACTGGGGTCCTTCTCAGGCTTGGAATATTTACAGGGACAAAGGGCTGAAATTCATTGACTAAACCATCACCCAGGCGGCAGGGATACAAAGAACAATGCCACCCTTTCTTTGAATAGTAGGAGCGCCCCGGATTGGCCGCCATGAAGAGTGACATAGGCAGCAGCCTGACTGTATTGAAAGACGTGCAGGACAGGTATTCGCTCAACTGATTGGGCATTGAAACGGATACAATACACATTAGCCGCTGCACCTCTTAAATCGTTCTCCCCAAATGTGGCAGCACGAGTAACATCAAACAGAAGGCAACCAATAGTGTAATATGTTTGAAACAATAATATAATCAGTGTATATGTAGATGGGCGCTCACAAGTAGAGTGGTCAGCTAGAGGGTAATGCTGACATAAGCACACACAAAGTGATTGACCCGTCTCTGTTTGGCTAATAACAGGGGATCCCCAACAGCGGTCAAAAGAAAATACAAAAAACAGCTTCCAAGTATAAAAATTTATTATAAAAAAGAGAGGTAGTGTAAAAGCAAATAATTGCTCAAAAAACATGTGAATTCAGTGAAAACTATTGGGCGCCCTCTATTTGTTGTTATATGTATTTCCTCTGGCCACCCCGCAGGACATGGTGGCCCAGAAAGGACGAGATATTACGGGATTCAAAAAGCAGGCCACTGATCTCCTTGACATGAATGAGGAGATAGCACAACTGGCCAGGATGACCAATCTGCCCAGGGACTCCAACCCTAGTCCCCGCTCCAGGCTCTCTGAACACCAAGAATTGGTGTGGCAGCCATATCTCAACAACCCGATGGCTCAAAAGGTGCAGAGCTGACTCCGGAGACAGTGTCTCAGGTCATGGCAGCGGTGCAAGAATAATACTTGGCTGAGATAGGGCACACTCAGTCTAATGTGCCTAGCCCAGCCAGTGAACCCCAGTCAAATTGTGAGGTGACCAGTTTGCTTCTCATCCATCAAATGTTCAAGTTATTCGTTGATACCACGGGGGACATAGAGGACTTCCTACGGGACTTTGAATGACAATGCAGACTATTCCACGTCGACTCAAAGGAGTAGGTTGCCATTCTTGCTGGAAATTTGACCGGCCGGCTGTAATGGGCAGTCCTGGATGCAGACAGCGCTAATTACAAGGAGGTAAAGAGACGGCTGCTACTCCTGTATGCTTGCTACTCCTGTATGCCATCACCCCGGACACCTACCACCGAAAATTTAGGGATGCCAGAAGGCTGGCCAAAAATACACATGCAGAATGGGCCCACACCTTGGACAGAGCCTTTAGAAACTGGATGAATCGGTGTTCATTCACTGGAGGGATGCTTTCAGCAGTTGCCCCTGGAACAATTCTTTTTTGCATATACCTGATAATGTCCAGGACTGTGTGCGAGATCAGGAGCCCCAAACCCTGGACGATGCCTCTCAATTGGCAGACAAATATGAGGACACCCAACAGATGGGGTCTCATCCCACATTCACCCCGGAACCCCCATTCACCCGGTCGGAGGACCAGGGACCCACTCTGCTCTAGCTCCCCTTTCTGCCCCCCGAATGGGCCCAACAGTCCCAGCTCAAGGATGTTCCTCACTCCTCTGGGCAGTTGCTATGGACCCGGAATGTTATGGTTACCATTAGCGGGGGCCATATGCAATATGCAATGACAATGTCCTAAAAGCCGATGCGGCTCAACTCACAGTCGTGGGCCTCCTCATTTTCCAAAGCACCAGCAACCACAGCCCGGACAGGCCCATTGTCTGTCCGATGATTCTCCTGCAGGCATTCTGGCTCCCCTTTTTGTGACAGACTACCCTTGGCCGGACCCACTAGAGATTTTCCTGCCCCAGGAACTCCCAGTTGAGTGGGAATACTTCCACAAGGTGACTCTGGCCCAACAACCTGGGGGCGACAACCTCCGGAACTAAGGAACACAGGAGCTACCCTCACTTTGGTGCAGCCACACTGTGTGGCATTTTCCTGCAGAGTTGATCAAGCAATAGAGTTCAGAGTGGCCGGGGGCAAAGTTTACTGGATACTCATGGCAGAGGTCCACCTGGACTGGGGTACAGGCCAAGGGACCAGGATTGTCGGAGTTATGCCAGGACTTCCCACGGACATGCTGCTAGGAAACGACCTGGGGCACCTACTACTGATGAATGTCAAGTACTCACTTGAGCTGCTGCCCGCCGATTCCCACAGATCGACCCTGAGGCTGACCCTCCATCCCCTGGTCCCCACCGGCAGAGTTCTGTGTGGCTGTGGTCACTGATTCCATCTTAGAGGGATATAGGAATACGTCTGAGACAGGAGAAGTGGGGCCCCAGGGAGAGCAGTTTATATGGGATAAAGGCCTGCTAAACTGTCAGACATGCACCTCATGCCAGGGAGAGGTGTAACAGAGGTTACACGCATCCAGTACATCCCTAATTTTGCTCCACATGCATTATTGATTAATTTCTGTGGACCCCTGATTTAAAGGGATAGTAATACTTCGTTTTATCTTTGTTTTATTTTGTAGGCATTAAAAAAACATGAAGAATGATATAAGTCTTATCTCTCAAACCTTTATGGTTTAAGAGATATTCACAAGCAAAGTATCCCCCCCCCTGTTCAGCCAGATCAGAAGGGAGGTGCCCAGGTAGACTGCAGAGAGGGACAATCTTCAATTAAGATAAGGGAAAAAAACTGAAAAACTTGTCAAGGGGGGCAGGGCTTTCATTCTTTTCATACAAAGAAGATTGTCCCCTGCTGTTATCTGTCTGGTCTTACAACCAGATTCACATCTGAGAAGAGATGGCTTACACTAGGAAAAAGGGGCGGGAAGGGGAAACTTTGCTTGTGAATATCTCTTAAACCATAAAGGTTTGAGAGATAAGACTTATACCATTCTTCATGTTTTTTTAATGCCTACAAAATAAAATAAAGTTAAAACGAAGTATTATTATCCCTTTAAACTCTTTGTTCCTTTTTTTTTTTGTTACATTAGCAGTGCCCTCTAGTGGTCAGATTCAAATTATTAATTCTGTCTCTCTATTTGAGAGGAAATATGTTGACAAACAGTTCCCCATATAATGTGATAGAAACTGCTGAGTCACTTCCTGCCAATTAGAACTCACAGGAAGTCAACACACTGTAATTCCCTTCCTGACTATATGAATTGTTATAATTTTTTAATTAAACAACTGACAGCAGTGGCAGTGCCCTTGTTTTACTCAGCAGGAAAAGGTTTATAACACACAGCTTTTCATAAAAGGTTTACTGCTTCTTTAACTCTCCAGTTCCTATGTCATTCTATGGAGCCCATGTGCTAGGGTGTCTCAGGTTGGAACAGGAGAGTTAATCACACTGGAGAATTTATCAGCATTTTGTCACACGTTAGTGCAGTGGTTCTCAGCCAGGTTGCCGTACTGTACCTGTCATTATGCCCTTGATAAATGACATAAAATATGTTAAGGGTGCTACGAAAATGTCATATTGCATGTTAACCCTCTAACATATTTTTAGGTTTTCCTATTCCATAACAAATCTCACGCCAATTATACCACATCCACCAATTGCTTTGCAACGGGTTAAGAGCAGGGAGCACTTTTCCTTCAAATACGATAATTAAAGACTATATAAATATCCTTATTAGAATAAAATTAAAATTGAAGAATTGCATTAGTACATCATAGTCCTCATACCCTACAATAATTGATATGATGTAATGATAGTTATTACTGAAACAATACAACTGGGAAATTTTAACTGGACACTTGCATGCATGCCACACACTTCCTTGCTCCTCTCTCTGAGGTCCTGTCTTCTAATACAGGTCTTGAAAGGCACGTCCTGGCAGGACCTCAAAAGCCATAGAGGGGTAGCAAAGTAAGTAAGTGTGGCATGTTTCAACTGAATTCAAACATGCAGCCTGCTGGATAAAATAATGACTGGCCTGGGGCCAATCTCTTTATCAATGGGCAGCAGGGATAAATTAAACAAGGCCCTCCATCGTTGTGCCCTGTTAATAGTGAGCCCTGGGCAAATACACACTTTGCCCTTTGTATAAAGCTGCCCTGTGCTCTTCACTGCCAAGTCCCGGTTATGTTTAGGACTTTACAATCTCCTGACAGTAGTCTGTAGGATATGTGTGCATCGTTAAACCAGCTCCTGGGATATAAATGTGACAAAACAAACAGTCTGGTTTGAAGCTGACTACAACCACTTATCTTTATGGATGTATACAGGAAATCCATAATTAGGTCAGAGTTCTGGCTTCTCAATTTGCAGCTTCCTGGTGGATACCCACCACTTCATTCAAACCACTTAATATTCAGTGACATAGCAATGTGCACAATTTCCCAAATGATTTATAGGGCAACAAACCACTCTCAGTACCAAAGACCTGATAAAAAGCAAAACATGGTTTATTCTTATCCAGATGTGGAATCTGGTCTCTTGACCGGACAGGTCGTAGCAAGGGACAATCCTCTTACTGTGATCATAAGGAAAACCTTGCCCCACTTGACAGGGTTTTCAGGTTTTTCCTTATGCTTACTGAAGATTGTCCCTCTCTGCGATCCATCCGGACAGTCTTGCTGCTCTGAGTTGAGCAGTGCTACATCAGTAAAAGGGGCGGGAGGGGGATACTTTATTATTCAATTACTCTTGTACTACAACTCTGACAGTATTGAAATAACACTCTCCATGGCCCAAATACTATGAAGATTAATTGGAGCTGCTTTTTTTGTGAACTTTACTATCCCTTTAAGCTTGATGAATTAGGCCAATAGATCTGGTTTCCTCCTAGTAATAAACAGTATGTAGGATGTACCACTAAGATACATGTGGTGCATGTCAGGGATCTGTATAGCTCCTGATATAATTTGTGTGGCGCACCATAATGCATGGAAGATGCACACCCCTAATACACATTACAGGCAATCTCACAGCCGCCCATAAATAGATATGAATGAACACCCCAACATCAGGCAGTTTCTCTAGAATGTACCTGCCACTCTACTGGACAATACCTGCCCGCACATTATTAATGACAACATCCATGGCATTGACATAATGCACACCAGAACCTGATTCAGAGGTTATATCTCTGGATAAAGTCATTTTTTATTTTGCAACAAATGACTACAGATACAGGACAGGAAATAGTCCTTAAGGTTTTGCATGTTTCACAAGGAAAGCCCAAGTTTAATCATAAACCAAACAAAGACATCCAAGCTTCTAGACTCAGTTATAGGTTAGTAACTCTGCCCATGATGGTCATATCCAGTAGTAAACATCAAAACCATTGAGATATTTGTAACCAAGCTCATCATAGTGAAGGGATCATAGTAAAAAACGCATAACAGATGAATGCGAAAGTGGTGTAGGTAATAGACCTCCACTAATGGCTTGAACCTACATTTTTACCCAAACAAATAGTTTCTACCTTCACAAGTTTAGAGGCATGAATACAATAATAGTATATGTATATAAATATATTTCTGGTTCTCTGTCTGCCCCATTCTGGGGTGGCAGGGGGTGGACTGTGACCACAACAGTAAGTCGTCATGAGGCAGGAGACAGGAGTGGCCAGTGGGGTGAAGCCTCCATGGCCACTACTGTCAAAATTGCTGCAGTGAGATTCACCGGGGTGGAAATTTTCACAGGAGTGGTCAGCGGGGGCAGGCTTCATCCTCTTGCCACTCCTGTGAAAATCGCTGAAGCGAGACTCACCACATCGGAGTTCCAGCAGGTCTCAGACATGCATGATTCACTGAATCTCATGGGCAACGCCGTGCAGCAGTTGCATGGTTCCCGTGCAGAGGAGACCTGCCTGCCATTTTGGAACTGGACCACCCTTTTGGGTGGGATTAGTCTGCTATGTACATGGAAATTTCTCCTCTGTAATGGCACTAGAGAGCTCAAATGTGACACTTCTGAGCTGTGACTAGCCTTAGAACAAGTAATTGTGCTTTTGTTCGTCCTCACGTTCTCTCACATTTTGGTATGTATCCAGAAAGAAAAGCCATACAAGATATGTGTTTTCATAATAAAGGTTTACTACCCCTTTGAATACCCTTAGGGGATAACCCTAAGAGTGACGGGTAATGCAGACGTGGACCCCTTGCTCTCAGTGCCTAGGGAATACACCTGTAATTCACTGAAAAGGCAAAACAAAGCCAAAATGTACATCTGGGGTTAGGTGCTGTTCCTGTTCAGAGGGGACTTGCCCATTATTTTGGAACTAGACCGCATTTTTGGGTGGGATTAGGCTAATGTGTATGTTTAAATTTCTTTTCTGTTATTTGCACTAGAGAGCTAAAATGTGATGCTCTGAGCGGTGACTAGCTGTAGAACAGGCAACATTACTTTTGTTCATTCTCAGAGCCTCTCACAACTCTTGGCTTTTTGTTTGAGAAATACTTAGGGTGTCTCCCTAAGAGTAAAGGGGAATTCAGATGTGGACCCCTTGCTCTCAGTGCCTAAACCAGCTGCACATCATAGACGAGGCCAAAACATACCTCTGGGGTTAGCTGGTGTTCCCGTGCAGAGGGGACTTGCCCATCATTTTGGAACTAGGCAGCCTTTCTGGGTGGGATTAGTCCAAAGTGCAAGTGTCTATTTCTCCTCTGTAATGGCACTGGAGAGCTAAAACGCGATGCTTCTGAGTGGTGACTAGCCGTAGAACAGGCCTTTGTGCTGTTTGTTTGTCCTCAGAAGCCTCTTACATTTTGTTATGTACCCAGTAGGAAAAGCCATTCACGACACATGTTTTTATAATACGGGTTTACTACCCCTTCAAGGAAAAAGGGTAACATTCCCATTAATGTAACCCCTTAGTGCCCGGCCGCGCGCACGCGGCTGGCACTTAACGACGGGGGTTTTTTTTGTTTTTTTTTTTCCCTATTATAGCGAATGACTTCCTGGACTTACCAGGTACGTAATCTGTCACTAAGTGACATTTTTGCATGACGTACCTGGTAAGTCCATTGTCGCGATGGGGTTAAATGGGGTTTTTAAACCAACTGAATGCAGGAGAGGTCTCAAACACATTGTGCATTGTGCATTTAAGTGGTTAAAATCCACACTTAAATCATTGGGAATTTAGGGAGATTTTAGTCTCCAGTAGGGAAGTTGTTTTGCTTTAGCATTACTCCATTCAGAAACTCACCGTGCTGATGATGGGAGTGTCCAAGAGACATGATTCATGTCAATATTCTGATATTTGGCACAAAGCACAAACTGTGTAATCCTGGTAATACCCACCTATCCATTGTAACAGAGTCTAATCGTAAATTGGCCCCAGTAGACTCCTACAAATATCTTGGTATGTGGCTTGACCCCAACCTCACTTTTGGTCATCATATTGACAAGCTAACCTCCAAGCTTTGTCCCAAAATCAGTGCTCTTTTTAGACACAAGTCATGTTTAAGTCCCCTGGTTAGAAAACATATCGTGCAACAGATGTTGCTGCCTGCCATAGACTATGGTGATGTAGTTTATGCTCCAGCACCAGAAATGCATCTTAGTAAACTTGACACCCTGTATAATTCATTATGCCGTGTTAGCCTCCAATGCATAGGCGTGTGCACGGGGTGTGCCGGGTGTGCCCAGGCACACCCTAATCGGCCCTGTGCGCACCGGCCAGGGAAGCTGGGAATTTTTTTTTTTTTTAATACATCTGCCGCTAGGAAGTGCTGATTTACACTACCAAGCGCTCCCTCGCGGCATCTATGTGACCTTGACACCTCAGAGAGACCCAGGCTCTGTAGTAATACAGAGCGCTGGGAGATTACATCATCTCCCAGCGCTCTGTATTACTGAGAGCAGCGCACGGGAGCTTCAGCCTTGTGCCGAAGGAGGCACAGAGCTCCCTTATGACACGCCGCTAGACCACCAGGGACTGAAGGTAAGGGATAAAGGGGCTATATGGAGATGAATGGGGCATTGTGGAGATGAAGGGGCATTATGGAAGGGGGCAATGTGAAGATGATGGGGGCAAGTTGGAGCTGATGGGGGCAATTTGGAGCTGAGGGCAAGTTAGAGCTGATGGGGGCAATGTTAGGGCAAGTTGGAGCTGATGGGGGCAAGTTGGAGATGAAGGCAAGTTAGAGCTGATGGGGGCAATGTTAGGGCAAGTTGGAGCTGATGGGGGCAATGTGAGGGCAAGTTGGAGCTGATGGGTGCAAGTTGGAGTTTAGGGCAAGTTAGAGCTGATGGGGCAATGTTGGGGCAAGTTGGAGCTGATGGGGGCAAGTTGGAGCTGATGGGGGCAATGTTAGGGCAAGTTGGAGCTGATGGGGGCAATGTTAGGGCAAGTTGGAGCTGATGGGGGCAATATGAGGGCAAGTTGGAGCTGATGGGGGCAAGTTGGAGTTGAGGGCAAGTTGGAGCTGATGGGGGCAATGTGAGGGCAAGTTGGAGCTGATGGGGGCAAGTTGGAGTTGAGGGCAAGTTAGAGCTGATGGGGGCAATGTTAGGGCAAGTTGGAGCTGATGGGGACAAGATGGAGCTGATGGGGGCAAGTCAGAGCTGAGGGCAATGTGGAGATTATGGGGGAAATGTTAGGGCAAGCTGGAGCTGATGGGGGCAAGTTGGAGCTGATGAGGGCAGTGTGAGGGCAAGTTGGAGCTGATGGGGACAAGATGGAGCTGATGGGGCAAGTCGTAGCTGAGGGCAATGTGGAGATTATGGGGGCAATGTTAGGGCAAGTTGGAGCTGATGGGGGCAAGTTGGAGCTGATGAGGGCAATGTAAGGGCAAGTTGGAGCTGATGGGGCAAGTCGGAGCTGAGGGCAATGTGGAGATTATGGGGGCAATGTTAGGGCAAGTTGGAGCTGATGGGGGCAATATGGAGCAGATGGGGGGCAATCATTTATTTAGCACACAAACACACACACACATATATATATATATATATATGTATATACGTGCATTCGCGTATGTAATACATATACACACACATATATATATATATATATATATATATATATATATATATAATGTGTGTGTGTGTATATGTATTACATACGCGAACGCACGTGTGTGTTTGTGCTTTTGGGTGCACACCCTAATGCAATTGGCTGCGCACGCCTATGCTCCAATGTAATTACACTACTCATCGCTGTGATATGTTAAAAGAACTAAATTGGTTAACACTCAAATCTAGACGTACCCTTCGCCCTTCTTGTTTAGTACACAACCATTTCTCTGGAAAACTGCCACACTACCTGAGCAGTATGATCATTCCTGCTCTCCATGCTAACTATAACCTCCGCTCCACCGCAAACAACTCGCTACGTATACCACAATACAAGAAAGAAGCAGGAAGATCTGCCTTCTCCTTCAGAGCTCCAAAGGCCTGGAACAATCTGCCTGAAATAATCAAATCTGCTCCCAGTCTAAAATCCTTAAAAGTAAATGCTTCTCTATATCTATATCTAAAAACAGAGTGTAACTGTTTATAATTTTAAAATTTCCATATGTATGTATATTCGTATGTATATTTTATAACATGTAATATATGTTTCTCAATTTGTGTAAATATGCAACTCTCTACTGAAAACTGTCCAGCACATACTTGAAAACGAGAGAAATCTCAATGTATTCTTCCTGGTAAAACATTTTCTAAATAAATAAATAAAATATATGAGTGGGTGTAACGGATCCTACCCATTACTTGAGCCCTTGTCTGGCCATAGAACTATTTATCCAAAGACTGTGGACATTTTGCCCTGGTTGTGCACTAAAAAAGACTTTTGATAGACTTTATGGGAATGGGGCTAATGTACTGTATTACACAAACCTGCCCTGCATTAGACTGCTGGCTTGCTTCCAATGGAAGGTGCAGTGAGGGGTTAATTCTTTGAATGTGTTTTGCAGTCCCTCAAGCCATTGTATTGTGTATTGTAAAATGTATTGAGACCCCCTGCTGTGTGTTAATCCATTCACACCCCTCAGTCTGTAAGTCACCTATTGTATAACCTGAAACTCTGTTGTCAGTCCTTTGTATTATATGTTGTGAGTTGATTACCTCTGTGAATGCTCCCATTGTGTCAGCCCTTACCATTTGCTGCTGGTTCCTTGTCTTATGTTTGGACTGTATTATCTCTGCCCCTTACCCTATTATATCTGGTTGGCCAATGTACTTCAATGTAGTTGATCTGTATAAATATGTGTGGTTTTGTACAATAAAGTCAGTCTTACTCTGAGTGAACAAGGAGTCCTGGAGTCTTGTATTGCTTATGGTTTAAAGTGTCCACTCTGATACCCATCTGCACCAAGTATTGTGAATCGCCGACCACCTGCTGCCAGCTTCCTGCGACCCAACTTTGTATTCGGTCAGGCAGTGACGTGGACTCCATCTTCTCATCCTTGTGTTCCTGCGACATCTTCCAGTGATCTCTTTGACTGGGGGTAGAGACCTCACTCTCTACTGCCCATGCTACCCTGCTTCCAGCGATCCTGCAACTGTTTCAGTGACTGTCCATACTTCAACCGGTGCATCCGACGGCGCTTATCTGGCGTAGAAAGGGAAAGACCCGGGAATGACGGCGGAAGGCGACGCGGTCCCTTCTCAGCTTCCGTTACAGTGGGGCTTAATCATGTAGGTGGAGTTGGAAGTTTGAGAGGCAGTGGCGTAACAATAGGGGTCGCAGCGGTCGCAACCGCGACCGGGCCCGTCACTCCAGGGGCCCGGCCACCCCCTGCGACACCCTCGCCCGCATCAGCAGCTCTCCCGTTCGGCGCCGCTCTAGTAATACAGAGCGCTGGGAGATGACATCATCTCCCAGCCTCTGCATTACTAGAGCGGCGCGCGGGAGCTTTTGCTGTAGAGATCTGTGCCGAAGGAGGCACAGATCTGTTAAGCCACGCCACTAGACCACCAGGACTGGAGGTAGGGGCAATGTGGAGATAAAGGGGAAATGTGGAGATGGGGGCATTGTGAGATGAAGGGGACGTTATGGAAGGGGCATTGTGGAGATGAAGGGGGGCATTGTGGAGATAAAGGGGAAATGTGGAGATGGGGGCATTGTGAGATGAAGGGGACGTTATGGAAGGGGCATTGTGGAGATGAAGGGGGGCATTGTGGAGATAAAGGGGAAATGTGGAGATGGGGGCATTGTGAGATGAAGGGGACGTTATGGAAGGGGCATTGTGGAGATGAAGGGGGCATTGTGGAGATGAAGGGGGGCAGTGTGGGGATAAAGGGGAAATGTGGAGATGGGGGCATTGTGAGATGAAGGGGATGTTATGGAAGGGGCATTGTGAGATGAAGGGGGGCATTGTGGAGATGAAGGGGGCCAATGTGGTTGGGGGGGGCCCATGGCAATTCTTGCACCAGGGCCCCGTGGCTTCTAGTTACGCCTCTGTTGAGAAGTGGGATTTGCCAGGAAATGGGAGGGGAAGGGTTTGGTAGAACGTGTTGTAAAGCAGGCGGAGTTGCCACTGAAATCACCGAACCAGAGACCCAGTAATATGAAAGCCGGCGTCTCCAGGGCAGCTCCAGAGAGGTCTCTAGTAAGTCATTCCTCCCAACATTTCACATTTCTAAAGAGAGACACTTGGGTTTTAGGGGGCGTGGCTGGTGGCCGGGGCATTACTGAGAATTTTTAGGTTATTTCATGACCTATTGACACCTCTTTGTGCAACTAATAAATGATTTAGAGCAAGACCAAAGTATTTTATTTATACAGACTAATTGATATACTCATATACTGACGTTTCTGCAAACATTAAAGGGATAGTAATGTCACTTTAAAAGTTGCTCTCAGAGTCTTCTGTATGTTAAAAGTACCCGAATGCGCTATGTCTAATTCCTTACTTGTTTGTAGTTCAAAAGTTATTCATCGCTAAAGATCCTTTCTGGCCTCCTCCCTCTGATTCTCAAATCTGGTTGTGGGACTTGAAGGCTGCAGCAAGGGACAAACTTCAGTAAGTATAAGGGAAATCCTGGCCCCCTTGAAGAAGGAAGGCAGGATTTCCTTTGCTTACTGAAGTTTGTCCCTCGCTACAGCCGTCCTGACCAGACTGCATCTTCTGTGTGATGTACCAGAAAGGGGCGGGCGGGGGATCTTTATCTCTTCATAACTTTTGAACTACAAACAAGTAAGGTATTAGACATAGCGCTATCGGTTACTTTTAACCTACAGAAGAATCGGCGAGGAACTTTTAAAGTGACAGTACTATCCCTTTAATGTGAGTTTTATTGCTATTGAGCAATAAGATACACTAATGTACACACCACACAGTCTGATCTCCTAAAAAGAGGGACACCAGGGTAGGAAAAAGGGACAGAGGGATCTGGGTTTCAAAGAGGGACCCTTGGGAGGTATGCTATGTGCAGGGCCGGATTTGCCATAAGGCAGAGTAGGGGCGCCTGTCATTGAATACTTTTTTTTTTTTTTTTTATTTATTCACAGCATTTTTTTTATTTGTTTGTTTTTTATTTTGTTTTTAATATTCATAGCGCTGTGCACAGTAACCCGCCATCCCAGCCCGCCCGTCGCATGGTAACTGTAGCTGCTTTTGCTCCCCCTCGTCGGCTCTAATGCAGAGCGATGGGATATGACATCATCTCCCAGCACTCTGCATTCCTAAATAGAAGACCGCGCGGGGTGCAACAGCTGTGGAGAAGGAGGCACAGACATCTCCTGCCTCTGGACCACCAGGGAGGTAGGAAACGGATACGGGGGGCAATGTGAAGATGATGGGGGCAATGTGGAGCTGATGACAATGTGAGGGCAAGTTGGAGCTGATGGGGCAAGTTGGAGCTGATGGGGGCAATGCGAGGGCAAGTTGGAGCTGATGGGAGCAATGTGAGGGCAATATGGAGTTGATGGGGGATAAGTTGGAGCTGATGGGGGCAATGTGAAGATGATTCATTCATTCATTCATTTTGATTAGTACAACTGTACTTAATCAGGGAAATCCTTAAAACCCTTTGAGTGCCAGAGGGGTACGCAACGCATTGCTCTGGAATGCGTTGTGTACGCCTCTGGCACTCAAAGGGTTAAATCCTGGCCTGTTGTTGGCCCTTGAGGACTGAACGTGGACAGCCCTGACTAGGCCACATTTTGTATACCAGCAGTGGGCCAATGTGAGGACCTCTAGCTTTTGCCAGACTACAATTCCATGTTATGCCTTGCTAGCCAACAGCTGATGGCGATGATGGGAATTGTAGTCCCGCAGCAGCTGAAGGGCCTCACATTTCCCATTCCTGTTATAGATGTGCAGATTATAGTTAAAAGCAGATACTTTCTGACATTGAGATAATTCATGTGTGGATCCAGAAAACAAATAACTAAATCATTTTTATTTACTGTTATATAGGAGCACAGCCAGGTTTTCCAGGGAGTGGTTTCCAAAAATGAAATAAGCATACAATAACATTGCAGATCCATGCGTATAGACTAGGGGCTCAATTCTATTACCCACGCTAAAACCGGCGTTACAAGAAAAATAAGTAGTGTGAATTTTGCAAACATGTGTTACGTTGGTATTCTATTGCAGAACCACAGTAAAACAAAACTGGCGTAGACCGCCCTTTTCAGAGTAGTAACAAAACTGGCGCTGTCTGCTTTTATTTGACTACCGCCTAAAAAGAATACGCAAAATGTCAAAGTCCAAGGAAATAGGCGTACGTTTGACGACATTGAGGACAACCGGAGGGAAGTACACTTAGGTCCACCAAAGCATCACCAGCCCAATCACAGTATGAGCCATATGATCCAGTGTTTTGATGCTGTATAATACTTTGTTCTATATAGTGGATGTTTTTATTTGTATAATAAAGAATGTTTTTAATACTGTGATTGGGCTGGTGATGCTTTGGTGGACCTGAGTGCGCTTCCCTCCGGTTGTCCTCAAGTCTGTGGAATTGTGGCCATGATTGTGGGGAGCGGCACCGGGTCCGCAGACTCAGATTTCAAGTGGTGAGTGACATTATTATATTTGATGTTATTTCAGTAAGATTGAGCGACTATTCTTATTTTTTGATTTGAGAGTACATTTGACAACCGAAAGATCAAGTTCAGTGTTAGATGTGTTCCCCACATTATCAAAATCCGACCAAGATCACCCCACTTCGACATATTAACCCCCCTTTTTAAAAGTCGACTTGCAGTGCTTTCTTTCACCACTTTAATTCAATTAATATTGTTCACATTAAACATTTTACCCATCCCCCATGACTTTCTTTCACCATTTATATCTGACATTTTTCTTCTCCTTTTGTTTTTCGACATGCCCTGGTATTTTGTATTGCAAGATTAACCCTATGAGTACCAGAGAGGTAGCAACGCATTGCAATGTGTTTGCTACCCCTCTGGCACTCAAAGGGTTAAAAAAAATAGTGGAAATAGTGCTCCTACACATGTAAGGGCTCCACCACTCCACCTTCATGTTAATAGGTATCACACCATAAATTAGTGTGAATAGAAAAGAGAAAGACTGCTTTTATGGTATATTTAATATTCATACGTTGGAAAAATTGAATAAACCACAGAAGACATCTTTCTCTTTTATTTGCTGTTCGATCAATGTCCATTCAACTTATCCTAATGTTATTTTCACTTAATTCCAATAGCTCTGAAAGAAGCACCAACATTAAAGGGATAGTAATGTTTCATTATAAAAGCAGCTCTAATCATCATAGTATTTGGACTTTGGAGAGTGTTATTTCAATTCTGTCAGAGTTGTAGTTCAAGAGTAATTCAATGACAAAGTATCCCCCTCCTGTCCCCTTTTACTGATGTAACACTGTTCAGCCAGAGCAGAAGGGAGGTGCCCAGGTAGACTGCAGAGAGGGGACAATCTTCAATTAAGATAAGGGAAAAACCTGAAAAACTTGTCAAGGGGGGCAGGGCTTTCATTGTTCTCATAGGAAGAAGATTGTCCCCTGCTGTTATCTGTCTGGTCTATAGACTGCATTCCACATCTGAGAAGAGATGGCTTACACTAGCTAAAAGGGGTGGAAGGGGAAACTTTGCTTGTGAATATCTCTTAAACCATAAAGGTTTGAGAGATAAGACTTATATCATTCTTCATGTTTTTTTTAATGCCTACAAAATAAAATAAAGATAAAACGAAGTATTACTATCCCTTAAAGTAATTGTCTCACAAATTCCCTGCCCTCCCAGTCCCATAGGAATAAGATGACTGCTACCTCACCCAAAAACACTTAGGTTTGCCCACATTTCAGTCTAAAATTACACATTTTATTACCTTGCATACAACCAGGGAGCAAAAAAAAATTTTTTTTTTTTACACACCTATAAAGGATTACAAGATTAACCCTATGAGTACCAGAGGGGTAGCAAACACATTGCAATGCGTTGCTATCTCTCTGGTACTCATAGGGTTAATCTTGCAATACAAAAACCGAGGGTATGTCGAATAAAATAGGAGAAGAAAAAAATCAGATTTTAATGGTGAAAGAAAGTCAATGGAGCACTGTAAGTCGGATATTAAAGGGGGGAGGGGCTAATTCATCAAATGTACAATATTTGTTGAATTAATATGGTGAAAGAAAGCACTGTAAGTCGGATTTGGAAGAAGAAGGGTTAAATTGTCGAATATGAACAATATTTATCCAATTAATGTGGTGAAAGAAAAGCACTGTAGGGGGCACTCTATGTCGGATTTCTGTGCTGTATACTGTATTACACACTGCTTTTGTTTCAACAACATGATTCTGAAACTGTCGTTATGGCTTCTACACCTCAACCTCTGAGGTGCAGAATTTCCTATTTAACTTTTATAAACAAAACAGGCGGTAATACTGAACGTGGGTAATAGGATACTACTTGCATGTTGTTTTTGATTGTTTCCTATGGGCTTTTTTCTGACTGGCAGTATGTATAATTACCGCTGATTTTGTTCTCACAAGTCGGGTAACAGGATACCAAAAACTGAATTAAAAAAAACACAGCGCCTGTTGTTGTTTTTTTAGCGCTGGTAATAGAGTGAGAAAGATGTGTGCTCCAGCTGTCTTGGACTACAATTCCCAATGTTGTAGCACATTACTGGAGTGCTAAAGCTTTCTCCTCCTAATCTGATGTACCAAAATGGCTGGCAACAGTGGGAGTTCTTAGAAAAATGGAAACCTCTTCTCGATTTGGCCTTCATGACCAGAAAATCCTAATGGCCCTTAATAGTTTTGACGTTTTTTCTTTGTTCAAGAGATCAGGACCCCAGGACCTCAAACTCTTGAGGAGAGGACCTTTAAAGGGATAATAATGTTTCAAAACACAGCAGCTCCAATTGATATTCATAGTATTTGGGCCATGGACAGTGTTATTTCAATACTGTCAGAGTTGTAGTACAAGAGTAATTGAATGATAAAGTATCCCCCTCCCGCCCCTTTTACTGATGTAACACTGCTCACCTCAGATGTGGAATCTGGTCTTGAGACCAGACAGCTCACATCAAGGGCCAATCTTATTGTGAGAACAATGAAAACACTGCCCCCCTTGACAGGTTTTTCCTTATGATCACTGAAGATTGTCCCTCACTGCGATCAATCCGGACAGTCTTGCTGCTCTGAGGTGAGCAGTGTTACATCAGAAAAAGGGGCGGGAGGGGGATAATTTATCATTCGATTACTCTTGAACTACAACTCTTACAGTATTGAAATAACACTCTCCAAAGTCCAAATACTATGATGATTAATTAGAGCTGCTTTTATTGTGAAACATTTCTATCCCTTTTAGGTGTGATAAATATGCGATAGAGGTGAGGACTTCTGCAGTGTGATAAACTCTAGAGTTCCCTAGCTGTTCTATGGAGCGTATGCACGAATAACTCTAAAATTGCAGATCTATTATTGCATAGGCTCAATAGAGGAACATGGGGAATTGTATGTTATATTCTTTTAATCCCTCCTTAGTGATTCTTCTCTAACTCACCAGTTTATTGAGGTTAACATCCAAATAAATACAATCAAACAGATTAACACATTCAGTGTACTTAGTCCATGATAAAGTTCTTAAGATGTTACTTTTTCTGTCCATCTCACAATGTCATTGTTTAGTAATTTGGTATTGCCTATTCTTGCATGTCTAATATATAGTTCAATACAGAATTCTGCATCAATTATTTAAACAGGAGACAAGTATAGTCAAGTTGATACCTTTACTGGCTAACTAAGCGATTTAAGAGGCAAACTTTCAAGCCGTCTCAGGTCTTTTCCTAAGACACGGTACCATCATGTTTTATCAATTATTTATTGCAGTATTACACAATACCCAGTTGCTAAACCTTAGAAGAACCTAATCAGGGATTGTTTCATTTCATTGTACACATAAATCTCCACTGAGCATATTTGTGCTTTCACTGCCCTACCCCCCGGGATATCTCATTTAGACAGAATGTTCATTGTCCAAACCATACCAAATGTTACATTTCAACGTCTTACTTTGGGCCTCTCTTAGCATCTGGTTTCAGTTACATGTATCCTGGCTGGTTATCTCTGAATATGTGAGAATTTACATCTCTCTTACTGCCTAAGTTTAACCCTTTTTCATACCTCCCAACATTACAAATTGCCAAAGAGGGAGACTTTTGTTTTAGGTGGAGTTGCTGGGGTCAAAGCTGGTGGTGCTGGGGCATTATCAATAATTTTTAGGCTATTTCATGTCTTACTGCCACCTCTTTGGGTAACTGATAACTGATTTAGAACAAGACCAAGGTATTTTTTTTTTTAGTTTTATTGCAGTGGGGCAATGTGATACACTTATATACATCACACAGTCCCTCTGATTTATTAAAAACAGGTACACCAGGGTGAGAAAGAGGAACAGAGGGATTTCGTCCTCAAAGAAGGACTGTTCCTCCTAAAGCGGGACACTTGGGAGGCATGCTTTCTTACAATTTTCACTAATTTTTGTGAGGGTACAGCAACAGCCTATACCCATCAGTATGGGACTTACATCTGTCTATTTACATGGATAGTAATACCTCAATTACTCTCAGTCTGGTCTGGATGGAGAGCGGCAAGGGACAGTCTTCAGTAAGCAAAAGGAAAATCCTCCTTCCTCAAGTGGTGCAGGGTTTTCCTTATCGACTGAAGATTGTCCCTCACTGCATCCGTCCGGTCCCATGACCAGATTCCAGATCTAAGGGGAGGTGGCCAGAAGGGGCGGGAGGGGGATCTTTTACTCTTGAACAGTGTTTGAATTGCAAATCTGTAAGTAACTATCAGAGGTGTAACTAGAATGCTCCGGGCCCTGGTCCAAGATGTGCCATGGGACCCCCCAACCCCCGAACACATTGTCCCCCAGGCCCTCCACAATGCCTCCATTTCCTACCTCCCAATCACTGGTGGTCCAGTGGAGTGGCAGGAGAGACGGGCTGGCGCGTTGTGCTCCCGAGCTGTCCTCTTCTGTAATGCAGAGCGCTGGGAGATGATGTCATCTCCCAGCGCTCTGCATTACTAGAGTGCGGGAGGGAGCTTGCGGCGCCAGGAGGGGGTCGCAGGGGGCAGCCGGGCCCCTGGAGTGACGGGCCCGATCGCGGTTGCAACCCCTATAGTTACGCCACTGGTAACTATATATAGCACAGCATGTTAACACCTTAAAGACGCAGGACATGTACGTCATGGGTGGGTGTCCCTAAAAGACCCATGACTTAAAAGTACGTCATCGATTTCAGTGCCCACTGCGTGGCTGCACACCGATCAGGGAGCCCTGAATCGGAATAATAATAATAATAATAATAATAATAATAATAATTAAAAAAAAAAGCTCTGTGGTCCTTAAGTGCCGGCTGCGTGCATGCGTGCCGGTCCTTAAGTGGTTAAAAGAAACGTAAATAATACTCGGAGCTAAAGTTTACTTGAGGTATTACTATCCCTTTAAATACTGAACACAGTAAACGGTTCTCTGAGTTCACTTAAGGTCTCATCTTCTTGTTCCAGTGCATTTAATCTATGCAATTACTATTATTATTCTTTATTACTATACAGATATAGTTTCCCAGGAAGACTGTATTTCCAGCAAGATTGCCACAAATGAAAAATTATTATTATTATTAGTAGTAGTATTTTCTATTGCGCTTAGAAGAGATCCTTTGTGCTGCTTTTTGTATTTTTCTTTTTATTTTATTTTTCTTTAGTAGTTTTCGTTTCTTGAGTGGGGACCCAACGAGCGTGCGGCTTGTGATCTGGGGAAGTGGGACTATACCAAGTATTTATATCTTCCTACTGATATTGTGGACTTTTGTTATTAATTTTATACTGTCTGTTTTTTATTTCATTTCAGTTTGTCACGGTGTTCCCATTTTATGAAAGGAAAAAAAAAATAAATAAAAAAAATTATCTTATATATAAATATATATATATATATATATATATATATATATATATATATATATATATATATATAATCAGGGCTTATAATTCCTAATAAGTCCTTTGCTAATAGCCAGACCTGAAAAGTTACTCGCCACTGCAAGCCAAAACATACCCACCAGGGCTGAATTTTCACTCGCCATTGGCTAGTGGAAATTTTGAGCCCTGTATGTATGTATGTATATATATATATATATATATATATATATATATATATATATATATATATATATATATATTACACACATATACATAGACACACACACACGGCTCATAATTTCCACTCGCCACTAGCCAATGGTGAGTGGAAATTTGAAAATTCAGCCCTGGTGGGTATGTTATGGATTGCAGTGGCAACTTTTCAGGGCTGGCTAGTAGCAAAGGACTTCAAGTTTTAAGCCCTGTGTATGTGTATATATATATTCTCTAGTCTAATTGATATTAGAAGTGAACTGTGAAAAGAGGCGCAGTTGATTAGGAGTTTCTGTGTACATCTTAGGAGTGGTGGTTTCACTTCTTCTTTCTTTTGGAATTTTCCAGCAAGGTGGCCAGCCCACGGTTCACTTTTAAACACAGTAACCATGTCGCCATGGTTAAAATGGCGACATGCAAGAGTTTCATGTCACATAGTCAAACACCGCATAACTAACTACAACTGCCATCATGCTCACCTGAGATATGTGTGTGCTGCCACCCTTCACATATACATCCAGGTTCTCTCTCACCTTCCCTGTCAGGGCTGGATCCAAATGCAGGTGCTAATTTTATCTCTGCTTTTATCTCCAGGTTTCCCTATAGACTTCAATAAAAAAATTTTTGATAAAACTGGAGATAACATTTATCTCCTGCATTTGAATCCAGCCCTCAGTTTGCACGCAGAGAAGAGAAGAGAGCATGGAGCAGTGCTGAGCATTAACGCCGTGAATAAATGTTAATGCCATTACAGCATTACTTTACAGGGGTCTCTTTTGGAATTGAATATCAAAACGTGAGGATAAGAATGTATATGTGAAGGGTGGCAGCAGGCACACATCTTGCGGTGTTCTATCCGATGCACAGGTGAGCATGATGGGAGTAGCAGTTACGGTTATGTGATGTTTGACTATGCAACATGAGAGTCTTGCGCTGTCATGCAGCGCGAGATTCTCATGTCGCCATTTTAAGCATGGCGACATGGTTTACTGTGTTGAAAGGTTGCAGGCTCTTTTGCGTGTGACCTTTTAAAAGGATACCCCAGCCCACCACCTTGTGTGTGAGTCAGAAGTCATGGAGGTGTTAGTCTTTTCATGGACCACTGGGGAGGACAACTTATTGTGAAGGGCTTTTCTAGCGAGCAAAATAAAATGGAAAATGCCTTTTTTCAGATGTTAGTTTTATTATATTAACCCTTTGAGCGCCAGAGGGCACAATAGCAGGTAAAAATGAAAGCTTTCCGCTGATTTAACCCTTTGAGCGCCAGAGGAGTACGCAATGCATTGCGTATCCCTCTGGTGCTCAAAGGGATAATGGAAGCTTTTAATCCCTTGGATGCTACAGAGGCCACTACCGGCCATAGACACAAATTAAAAGAAGCAGTTCTGGAGCAAACCAACTGGATCGGTGGGGACCAATAAAACTTACCCAAATTCCCATTGATTTGGATGGGGTTTTAACTTCTTAAATGCTAGTGAAGTCTCCAGTATTATGCAGTAACATGTTGGGCATATCAGGGATTAAAAGCCCCATTTAACCCTTTAAGTGCCACAGACTTATGGAGTATGTCCTAAAAAAAAAAAAAAAAAATATATGTACCCCCAGGTCCGTGGATGTACCCGTTACATCCGCTGGGCACATTTTCTTGCCTCCTCCATACAAAACTCTTTGGGGACATCAAGACGTTCCTGATCGCATATCTTATCAATACTGCGACCCGGAAGCATAGGTGGGAAGTCTCCGGATTTGAGCCAGAGACTGATTCTCTGGATGTGGTGAGTTTTTAATGAAACCCTGCCAATTCTACTCATTCACAGTCTGTTCCTTCCATGTCTGCTCCTTCCCCACCCTGTTCCTCCCAATTCCCTTCCTTCCCCACCCTGTTCCTCCCACTTCCCCTCCTTCCCCACCCTGTTCCTCCCACTTCCCCTCCTTCCCCACCCTGTTCCTCTCACTTCCCTTCCTTCCCCACCCTGTTCCTCTCACTTCCCTTCCTTCCCCACCCTGTTCCTCTCACTTCCCTTCCTTCCCCACCCTGTTCCTCCCACTTCCCTTCCTTCCCCACCCTGTTCCTCTCACTTCCCTTCCTTCCCCACCCTGTTCCTCTCACTTCCCTTCCTTCCCCACCCTGTTCCTCCCACTTCCCTTCCTTCCCCACCCTGTTCCTCCCACTTCCCTTCCTTCCCCACCCTGTTCCTCTCACTTCCCCTCCTTCCCCACCCTGTTCCTCTCACTTCCCCTCCTTCCCCACCCTGTTCCTCCCACTTCCCTTCCTTCCCCACCCTGTTCCTCCCACTTCCCCTCCTTCCCCACCCTGTTCCTCTCACTTCCCTTCCTTCCCCACCCTGTTCCTTCCACTTCCCCACCCTGTTCCTCCCACTTCCCATCCTTCCCCACCCTGTTCCTCTCACTTCCCTTCCTTCCCCACCCTGTTCCTCCCACTTCCCTTCCTTCCCCACCCTGTTCCTCCCACTTCCCTTCCTTCCCCACCCTGTTCCTCCCACTTCCCCTCCTTCCCCACCCTGTTCCTCCCACTTCCCTTCCTTCCCCACCCTGTTCCTCCCACTTCCCCTCCTTCCCCACCCTGTTCCTCTCACTTCCCTTCCTTCCCCACCCTGTTCCTCCCACTTCCCCTCCTTCCCCACCCTGTTCCTCCCACTTCCTCTACTTCCCCACCCTGTTCCTCCCACTTCCCCTCCTTCCCCACCCTGTTCCTCTCACTTCCCTTCCTTCCCCACCCTGTTCCTCCCACTTCCCCTCCTTCCCCACCCTGTTTCTCCCACTTCCTCTACTTCCCCACCCTGTTCCTCTCACTTCCCTTCCTTCCCCACCCTGTTCCTCCCACTTCCCTTCCTTCCCCACCCTGTTCCTCCCACTTCCCCTCCTTCCCCACCCTGTTCCTCTCACTTCCCCTCCTTCCCCACCCTGTTCCTCCCACTTCCCCTCCTTCCCCACCCTGTTCCTCCCACTTCCCCTCCTTCCCCACCCTGTTCCTCCCACTTCCCTTCCTTCCCCACCCTGATCCTCCCACTTCCCCTCCTTCCCCACCCTGTTCCTCCCACTTCCCCTCCTTCCCCACCCTGTTCCTCTCACTTCCCCTCCTTCCCCACCCTGTTCCTCTCACTTCTCCACCTTCCCCTTCCCCACCCTGTTCCTCTCACTTCCCCTCCTTCCCCACCCTGTTCCTCTCACTTCTCCTCCTTCCCCACCCTGTTCCTCTCACTTCCCCTCCTTCCCCACCCTGTTCCTCCCACTTCCCTTCCTTCCCCACCCTGTTCCTCCCACTTCCCTTCCTTCCCCACCCTGTTCCTCTCACTTCCCCTCCTTCCCCACCCTGTTCCTCTCACTTCCCTTCCTTCCCCACCCTGTTCCTCCCACTTCCCTTCCTTCCCCACCCTGTTCCTCCCACTTCCCTTCCTTCCCCACCCTGTTCCTCCCACTTCCCCTCCTTCCCCACCCTGTTCCTCCCACTTCCTCTACTTCCCCACCCTGTTCCTCTCACTTCCCTTCCTTCCCCACCCTGTTCCTCCCACTTCCCTTCCTTCCCCACCCTGTTCCTCCCACTTCCCCTCCTTCCCCACCCTGTTCCTCCCACTTCCTCTACTTCCCCACCCTGTTCCTCTCACTTCCCTTCCTTCCCCACCCTGTTCCTCCCACTTCCCTTCCTTCCCCACCCTGTTCCTCCCACTTCCCCTCCTTCCCCACCCTGTTCCTCTCACTTCCCCTCCTTCCCCACCCTGTTCCTCCCACTTCCCCACCCTGTTCCTCCCACTTCCCTTCCTTCCCCACCCTGATCCTCCCACTTCCCCTCCTTCCCCACCCTGTTCCTCCCACTTCCCTTCCTTCCCCACCCTGTTCCTCCCACTTCCCCTCCTTCCCCACCCTGTTCCTCTCACTTCTCCACCTTCCCCTTCCCCACCCTGTTCCTCTCACTTCCCCTCCTTCCCCACCCTGTTCCTCTCACTTCTCCTCCTTCCCCACCCTGTTCCTCTCACTTCCCCTCCTTCCCCACCCTGTTCCTCCCACTTCCCTTCCTTCCCCACCCTGTTCCTCCCACTTCCCTTCCTTCCCCACCCTGTTCCTCTCACTTCCCCTCCTTCCCCACCCTGTTCCTCTCACTTCCCTTCCTTCCCCACCCTGTTCCTCCCACTTCCCTTCCTTCCCCACCCTGTTCCTCTCACTTCCCCTCCTTCCCCACCCTGTTCCTCTCACTTCCCTTCCTTCCCCACCCTGTTCCTCCCACTTCCCTTCCTTCCCCACCCTGTTCCTCCCACTTCCCTTCCTTCCCCACCCTGTTCCTCTCACTTCCCCTCCTTCCCCACCCTGTTCCTCTCACTTCCCTTCCTTCCCCACCCTGTTCCTCTCACTTCCCCTCCTTCCCCACCCTGTTCCTCCCACTTCTCCTCCTTCCCCACCCTGTTCCTCTCACTTCCCCTCCTTCCCCACCCTGTTCCTCCCACTTCTCCTCCTTCCCCACCCTGTTCCTCTCACTTCCCCTCCTTCCCCACCCTGTTCCTCCCACTTCTCCTCCTTCCCCACCCTGTTCCTCTCACTTCCCCTCCTTCCCCACCCTGTTCCTCCCACTTCTCCTCCTTCCCCACCCTGTTCCTCTCACTTCCCCTCCTTCCCCACCCTGTTTCTCATATGTCTGGTAAGCACCACATTGTGCACAAAGAGACTTCAGCTATTTTCTGATAAAGTTAGTCTACTTTCAGGAAGCACATACTTTTGGTATTTTGTATGTTTGTACGCAAGGAATTCTGATTAAAAATGTAAACTTTTTACAGCCATTATAAAAGGTATTTGATACATGATTTTATGAGATTGGCAAAATATGTAATTTGTGTACAACTTTGTTGTATTTATAATATCATAGCTTATTGCAAACATTACTACACCATGATAATGCTGAATTTGTTTTGGGGAACCCCCCACCCCCACAATATATAGTTTTCCATGTATAACTAGAAAGTGACATACAGGCACTGAAAGGGTTAAAGTTATAGTACTGTTTCACAATAAAATCAGCTCCAATTAATCTTCATAGTATTTGGGGCCATGGAGAGTGTTATTTCATTACTGTCAGAGTTGTAGTACAAGAGTAATTGAATGATAAAGTATCCCCCTCCCGCCCATTTTACTGATGTAACACTGCTCACCTCTGAGCAGCAAGACTGTCTGGATGGATCACAGAGAGGGACAATTTCCAGCGAGAATAAGGAAAAACCTGTCAAGGGGGGCAGGGTTTTCCTTATGATCACAGTAAGAAGATTGCAGCAAGGGACAATCTGTCCAGTCAAGAGACCAGATTCCACATCTGAGGTGAGCAGTGTTACGTCAGTAAAAGGGGCTGGAGCCAGATACTTTATCATTCAGTTACTCAGACAGTAATGAAATAACATTCTCTATGGCCAAAATACTATGAAGATTAATTGGAACTGGTGTTTTTGTGAAACTATCCCTTTAAATCAACGTCCATTTATTATTAGTTCCCTGCAGTGCAGTTGGTATGCTCCAAAGTTGCCCCCCTTTTTCTTTGTACATAAGGTTCAATCAGGCTGATATACTAAACAATATTGGAGCAATTCCTGGCCATTGAATCGCACCATACTGGGCAAATTAAAAATTCAAATAGATCTAAATGGGGTTTTTAGTCCAGTGAATCCTAGCAAGGTCTCAAAAGCACAGGACAACAATGTATGCAGGTCAAAATCTTAACCATTTAAGTGACAGAGGAGTGCTTAGTTGGACACCCCTCTGGCACGGAAAGGGTTAATCCCCTTCCCCGTAGTGCATGATCACGTGCTGAAGCATGCCGTGAATATTGGTACCACAGTCTGATTCCCCGGCTCTAGTGAGAGTTTCCTATAGACAGCACTGGAACGTATGGAATGGTCATTCTTGTTGCCTTGCAGCTATGAAACCTGTACATGGCAGCAAGTAGCACAAGAAGGAATCTTAACAATTTAAGGACCAGAGACCTTAAAGTATCAAAGATACAGTCACCTTTAGATTTGACTTTACTACTTATGCAAGTGCAGAATAAAGTAAAATTGCCTATTTTTTTTTTTTTTAGGGAAAAAAATATATAACTTTTTTTTATTTAATCAGTGGAATCACCAGTTCCTCTCTACAGAGGAGGACCCATATGAAACAACAAACAGTGTACAATGTATTACCGAACCTCACCAGAAAAGACTGGATGGCGGTAGATCACTACCGTATCCATCGTACCGTATACAGGAGAGCGCGTTCAGGGGACTATAGACTGTGTGTGTGCGGGAAGATCGCGGTCCACCAGATGTCATTCACATTGTGTGGGGGACTCCCCTGTACTACCCCAATATCAGTGAGGCCTTCCGTGACCTTACCTCCTCACAGCTCCTGTCCCTGCTATATGAGAACAAAGGCAACAAAATATATATATATATATATATATATAAAATATATAAATTATATTTTTTTTTTTTTGTATTATTTATTTTTTATAGGAAGGGCAATAAGGATGAGGATTTTTTTACCTCAGGATGCTGTGTTTGAAGATAGACAGATAGATAGATAGATAGATAGATAGATAGATAGATAGATAGATAGAATTAAAAAAAAGTGCTAGATATCTTTTTACGAAATATAATCTTTATTCATGTTCTTGTGAATGTAGCAAAGGGTTTGGAAAAGGAAGAATGGATGAGGCAAGGGAAAAGGTTATACAGCAGGAGAGAAGTGAACACGCAGGCCTCTTCGGAGTATTTTTACATAGTACATAATGTATACGGACATCATTAACAAATAACAAGATTACATCAAGTGTTCATTTCCAGTTTCTCAAGAGATACCTTGTGGGTCAGTGACTGGTATTAGCTTGGGGGATGAATTGCTTCTTGATCAATTGACACTAAATATTCATCCCATTTAAACCAGGTTCATATAAATTGGATTGTAATATTTTGGTTGCTTAAGTGGAGGTGTACCATGATTCTAATTTTGTTAAAGTCGAACTTTGAAACAATTGATTTTGAAAGAACATTTAAAAAAAAAAAAATCACCTATATTTATGTAATTTTTATTTAAACAGTTTATTTACTATTTGAGTGTGTGTATTTGCAAGAGTCTCTTGAAAGGTATCAATGTTGAGAATGGTATATGGGTAATGCCAAGAGATGTGACGAGTAAGAGATGCAGAGGTTTATATTGGTAAAGCAAGACCTTTTACAAAGAGAAATGATGAGCAGAGGTCTACAAAGCAGGGATGAGTTGGGTCAGTATAACGCTAGAATTTTTTTTTTGTATTTTTATATCTCCTTTCTCCCAGTGGGACTCAAAGCCTTTCAGCTCAGGCTCTGGGAATTAACTGAATATGCAGCCGAATAATAGATATTATTATTACTCAATCAATGGTACTCATTTATGGACCTCGGAACAATGAAGGGCTGAGTTGACGCTGTTGGGATTTGAACCTGCAACCTTGCGGTTTAAACAGGCTCTGTAGTCAGGGTATTTACCACTGAGCTATCTCACTAGCCTAATACTATATCTAATGATTACCCTGTGGAAAGACACTTTACAGATCATATTGAGTCCATTCAAATATTATGTTATGGATGACCGGTGACTGAGCAGATAAGGTGAGAAAGCAGTCCTTTAATTGTGTTGTGGCTTTTGGACTCAGTGGGCCATATATATATATATATATATATATATGTGTGTATGTATGTATGTGAAGCAGTGCAATTCTGGATTAATCCAGTTGCATCACAGGGGGCAAATACAAATTACCCAGACTGCCATTTGAATTAAAGGAGGCTATTTAACCCCTTGAGTTCAAGATAGGTCTCTATTCAAGAAGTTATCTGTTCCATGCAAAACAACTGTCATTTTTGTACATTTCAGATAGTGAAGATGGTTTGCCCAGAACTGTACATCTCCACTTTAAGGGATAGTAATACTTCGTTTTAACTTTATTTTATTTTGTAGGCATTAAAAAAACATGAAGAACGATATGTCTTATCTCTCAAACCTTTATGGTTTAAGAGATATTCACAAGCAAAGTTTCCCCTCCCGCCCCTTTTACCTAGTGTAAGCCATCTCTTCTCAGATGTGAATCTGGTTGTATGACAGGACAGATAACAGAAGGGGACAATCTTCTTTGTATGAAAACAATGAAAGCCCTTCCCCCCCCCCCCCCTGACAAGTTTTTCAGGTTTTTCCCTTATCTTAATTGAAGATTGTCCCTCTCTGCAGTCTACCTGGGCACCTCCCTTCTGCTCTGGCTGAACGAGGGGGGGGATACTTTGCTTGTGAATATCTCTTAAACCATAAAGGTTTGAGAGATAAGACATATCATTCTTCATGTTGTTTAATGCCTACAAAATAAAATAAAGTTAAAACGAAGTATTACTATCGCTTTAATACTTAAGGCCCAGTGAAGATAAAAACTTTATTCAGTATATTTTTGCGATCTACTTCCAGTCTTCCAGTGGCCATTCTTATATTGATGGGTGGGAAATAAGAGGGGAGAGAGAGTGAGAGAGAGGGAATATTCTTCATTTTAGACATTTTCGTTTGCTGGATATAATTTTATTTATTTATTTTTATTTTTTTTTGGGGGGGGCTTAAAATTAGTTTGTCTTTTTTTTTTTTTTTTTTTTTTTAAGAAAAAATGGTATGATGCTTATGCTGCCTTTTTATTAGGAGGTTACTAAAATATCACTAAATGAACAGATCACTAAAATATAATCGCTGAATAATTTAGTTGTTAAATATGGTGTTTTCATTCCATTTTCGCAACACATGAAAGGAACACTTCCACTTTCATCTTCGGTGTCTCACCCTGGAGCTCGTCACATAATGTGGATATTGTCTAATCTTTATACCAGTAAGAGAGCAGGATCAAGAGCTCAGGAGGGAACATTGCCTGTGACTGTGTATTGTGGTGCATTCCACACTGGAACACATGAAGAAAATGCTTACTATTGAATTAGATTTCTTATCATGACACTATAAATGGTTAAAGGAGTAAACATTTTTTATGAAAACCTAGAGGATATAGAGCTTTCCCTGCCGAGTAAAAAAAAGTTCACTCCCACTGCTTGCAGTTGTTTTATTTAAACCTTATAACAGTTCAAATAAGCAGTGTGTTTACTGCCCCATAGTTCTGACAGGAAGTGACTCAGCAGTTTCTATCACCTTCTATGGAGAACTGTATGTCACTGACTTTCCTCTCCATTAGATTGTAACAGGATAACTATTTGGAATTTGACTACTAGAGGGCACTGCTAATGTAAAAAAAACAAACACAAGTTTAAACAGTAATAACTCTGGGAATATGCATCTGTCAGCAGTGGGAGCACCCTTATTTTACTAAACAGTAAATGTCCTAAAATATATATTTTTTTTCATTTAAAAAAAAAAAAAAAAAAGTTTATTGCTCCTTTAAGGAGCATGTTCACATTAAATATGCAAAAATCCCCAAAACCTTTGCACTGATTTAAGTGTGGCTTTCAACTCCTAATGCCAGAGATGTCTCTGATATATCGCAATGCTTTGGGGACCTCTGTAACGGTCAAGGTGTTAAAAGCACCACTTAAAGCGGGCAGTTTTGGGAACCTTTAATTCTCTCCATTGGTCTGCTCCTGAATTGCCCCTTTTCTTTTGTGCATAAGGCCCAAAGTGTACAATCACTTTATATAACAACATTTTTTTTGTTTGTGTTCCTATGGGGCCTACTAAAGGAGTACTTCAGGTTTGTTTTTGTTTTTTTTTTGTTTGTTTTTTTTAAACATGGTGCTTCCCATCCACGTGCGTGAAGTGCGGTGCTGGTAAACTTATCTTTCCAATACAAATGAGTGTGCATGATAGGACGACTATAGGGTAGTATTACACGTGACTGGATGATGTGCTTTTTCATACTGGAATGAGTGGGAAACTGTGCAAGATTCATATCGCTATATTCCATGAGACACTGTTTGTACCGCAATTTCTTATGAGACAAAGCACTATTACAGGCCTACCGTGTTTGCTTGACTGTAAGGCCGCCCCCACCACACACACACACACTTTTTTAGGTTCCTGAAATAAATAAAAATGCGGAATGCAATGCAACACAGTGTGTCAGTCCTTCACTTGATTTCTCTCACCCTCCCTTTATTAATTTATCTCATCTTCCTCTCCCTCCCTTAACTAGTTCCTCATCTCAACTTCCTTTCCCTACAATTCATCTCATCTTCCTCTCCCTCCCTTCATGAATTAATCTTGCTTCATCTTCCTCACTCTCCATTCAATCTTTTAAATCTCACCTTCCTCTCCTTCCCTTCAATTCATCTAATCTCACCCTCATCTCCCTCTAAGTTTTCATTAAATTATGTCATCCTTAACACCCTTTACCTTACATTGTAGTGTGTGTTCCAGCTGCAGCCTTGTTCAGGTGTAATGTAGCAGGCAACACCTCTGAATTCTCCTCTCGCTTCCTTGCATATATTCCATGTCACTTACAGGTCCTTCTATCAATGTGCAAACTCAAATGGGATGCACTGTGGAAGTAAGACATCAAATCTGGTTTGAGTACGCGCACTGATAGAAAGTCCGGAAAGGATTTAAAAATCAAGTGCAATATACCTTATGAAAGGAGGCAAATTCAAATGTGTCTCCCACCAAACTGCAAGTCTACAAGGCTTCAGATGGAACACTATGATGTCAGGTAGAGAGAAAGAAGGAGACAGATGAACTGGGCTGCCCGCTGGATTGGATCTTCCACCGATCCAATGGGCAGCCCGAATATAGGGCTAAATTGTACAAACAAAATCTCTTCTTATACAGCAAATACATTTTAGAGAGAGAGAGTGTGAGTGTGTTTTTTTTCCAGCTGTGGAACACTTCTAGTAAAAAGAAGACAAACCTGTACCACTTCATAGATATTACTTTAATGTGAACAGGTGTATTGTTTGTATAACAGCCCATAAACACCCACATATTAACCCCTGAAGGACCTATGACATGCCAGGACTGTCACGGCTAAACTTGCGTTAAGGACCAATGACGGTCCTGGCATGTCATGGAATGATGAATTCATTTTGAAGAAGAAAAAAAATAAAAATAAAAATTCTCAGGGGTCCTTAAAGGGATAGTAATACGTAATTATTACTAATCACTATATTAAAGTAATATTAAAAATTAATGTATTGCCCCCAGTGTCATCTCTCAACTCCTAAAGTTGCCCTCTCCCTCCCCCTTCCCCGAAGTCAGCGTTCTAGCTGACTGAAGGGAAATCCAGTCAGAGATCATCAGGCGGCTCTGCAGAACTGCCGAGATTGTGATAATAATAAAAAAGAAATCTTTCACTAAAATGGTCTTCTACGTGTGCTTGCAAACCAAGAACACGTAGAAGACTGTTCTAGTGAAAGATTTGTTTTTTATCAACGCGATCTAAGCTCTGCTGCAGAGCTTAAAGGTTTGAGAGATGACACTGGGGGCAATACATTTATTTGTAATATTACTTTAATATAGGGATTAGTAATAATTAAGTATTACTATCCCTTTAACAGCCATCTGCGTGGCAGGCAGTTAAGGGGTTAACACATTTTTCAAATTGACCAAAATATGTTCAAGCTTACCTGCCATGCCAAGGCAACCTGTACTAGTCAAGTCCTATCCAATGCATGTTTGCCATATCACATGGCTAATAAACTGTTTTACAGTAAAAGCTCTTAATCATACATGTATAGGCTTGCACTAAGCTGCTGTTAGGCAATACCTACAGTGAGTGGGAAGTGACCTCAAAACCAGAGATGTGTCCACCTTCCTGAAACACAATCCATATCTATAGAGGTCTGCCCCACCCACTGCTTTTAACTCCATGGAGAACATATTGTGGATGAACTGTGCAAGAAAACATCCACTTGAAACAAATGAGTGAATATAAGGTTGTTTTGGGTAGTAATATCAACTTATACATAACTTCACATTTAAATGGCTAGTAATTGTCACAGTTTTACCTCGGCCTGTGCCATTTGGCCGTGAGCAGGGGTCTGGACTGACGCTCTGGCGTCACTAGCTGCATCCCTGTCTGCCTGCGGCCTGGTTCCTTGTTACTGGCATCAGGAATCAGGCACTTGCCTGGACGCCTGTTATAGGCCCAGCTTGGGGGATTTAATTGGTCCCGCCTTCTCCTACTCCTTTATAAACCTCAATGGGCCTGTGTATCATTACCCTTACATTGTTGTTCAGTGTAGTTCTAGTTCCAATTGTTTCTGTATCCTGTGTATGACCTGGCTTGTCTGACTATCCATTATGGTGCTGACCTGTGGCTCTGTCTGACCATTCTCTCTATGCGCTCCATTTGCCTTACAAATCGAATCTGGTGCAGACCTGTGGCTCTGGCTGACTACCCGCTCCGTGTATGGCCCTGGCTTCTCTGATTATCCATTCTGGTGCTGACCTGGGGCTCTGTCCTAGTATCCTCCCATTGTTACCTACTCCTAGTGGACATCCTATCTGGTGCAGACCTGTGGCTCTGGCTGACTACCTGCTCCGTGTATGACCCTGGCTTGTCTGATTATCCTAGCTGGTGCTGACTGGTGGCTCTGTCTGTTCGCTCCGCTGTGTTGCCCGTTTCCCACAGACATCCATCCTGGCGCAAACCTGGGACTCTGGCAGACTCCGGCCTTACTGACCACAGGCGCGAGTCAGTAGTCTCCATTGTTGCCATTCTTATTGGAAACAAACTCTTCCTAACTGACTGCAGACGTGAGTCAGTAGTTTCCATTGTTGCCATCCTTATTGGAAACAAACTCTTCCTTACTGACTGCAGGCGTGAGTCAGTAGTCTCCCTTGTTGCTACATTACGGGAGACTGTAGGTTCTGTGTTGTGTTTCACCTATTACCCTGAGACTACCAGTTGGCTCCGGCCTAGTCTCCACCAGTTGTGGTTTACCAGTCTGCAGTCACCCTCTGCTTATAGTATTATTATTTGCCTACTACTTACTATTCTAATAATGGTGATTTTAACTATACTGTCTGACTTCTTGTCAGAACAATGAAAACTCTGCCCCTCTTGACAGGTTTTTCCTTATCCTCACTGAAGATTGTGGCTCTCTGCGATCCATCCAGACAGTCTTGCTGCTCTGAGGTGAGCAGTGTTACACTAGGTAAAAGGGATGGAGGGGGATATTTTATTATTCAATTACTCTTAAACTACAAATCTGACAGTATTGATATAACACTCTCTGTGGCTCAGATACAATGATGATTATTTGTAGCTGGCCCAAACACTATGAAGATTAATTGGAGCTGCTTTTATTGTGAAACAATACTATCCCTTTAAGCCATCTACAATGTAAAACAGAGATGTCTTCCATTTGATGTATTTAATTTGAGAATGTGTACAGGGACCCCTCACTTCTTGCTGTACTTCACACTCCGCCCACTCTGTTCACACGTATATTGTATCGTGTTCTAACAGTTTTTTTTTTCTCTCTCTCACTTGACAAAAGGTCCAAGAATTAAAAACCATAAAGAACTGTAAAGTACTGCTGTAAATATCTTGAGAATATATGTTTATATGCTCTTATTGTGACTTGGTCTAAACTGAACATTGTATAAACAAATCCACAACTTCAGTTGGAACTAATACTGTTTGAATATTAAAGAAAAAAATAAGGATGATGATATTAATAAAAGTGAAAAAATAAAATACAAAATGTAAAAAGCTACTTAGAAACCTAAATCAGGACAGTTGTTTGTATTAATGTATTAGACGCATGCCTGATTTTTAGGGCTATTGTGGGGATTAACCTATCTACATAGCATTTCCTCTAGATGCAGTGTCCAAATTTATATTATGGATAGTGCAGTCTTTTTTTTCTAATTGATTTAACATTTTGAACAAATTGTCAGCACTGGAAGTACCTTGTTGCACTCAAGATGAACAGCTTTATAATATAGGTTTTAAAAACACAAGAAAAATGTCACTGATCCTTTAAAGCATTTCCATAGTCTGAAAACATAAACTGTTTCTCTCCTGTGTGAATTCTGAGATGTGCCTCAAGATAAGATGGTTTAATGAAAGCTTTCCCACAGATCTGACAGATAAGTTGTCTCTCTTCGGTGTGAATTCTCTGATGTTTTACAAGACTTGCAGCGGCAGTGAAAGATTTCCCACACTGAGAACATACAAATGGTCGTTCTCCTGCGTGAATTCTCTGATGTTCAATAAGGTTTGTAATTCTGTTAAAAGATTTCCCACATTCACTACACACAAATGGTTTTTCTCCTGTATGCTTTCTCTGATGTACAAGCAGATTTGAGGCAGTAGTGAAATATTTCCCACATTCAGAACACATAAACGGCTTCTCTCCAGTGTGAGTTCTCTGATGTGCAACAAGATGTGAAGAAGAAGAGAAACATTTCCCGCACTCAGGGCAGACAAATGGTTTCTCTCCTGTATGCCTTCTCTGATGTACAAGAAGATTTGAAGCTGTGGTGAAAGATTTCCCACATTCAGGGCACACAAATGGTTTTTCTCCAGTGTGAGTTCTCTTATGTGCAACAAGTGTTGATGTCTGGGTGAAAGATTTTCCACATTCAGAACACGAAAATGGTTTCTCCCCTGTGTGTGTTCTCAGATGAATAGCAAGCTTTGACGATGAAGGGAAAGATTTCCCACATACAGAACACTGAAGAGGCTTCCTTTCTCTGTGCATTTTCTGAAACGAGACAGGTCTCTTATGCTTGTCTTTCCTATTTATAAATGTATTAATTGGTGCGGAGTCATTTTCCATCCCTGTGTGATCTATTTGAGAACCTGTCAGATTTAATGTTTCATGTAAATTTACATCCATACCTAGAATTGTCTCAGATTTTCTCAGAGTCTCGCTTGATAAACTGTCATTAACAAGGTTTTCGTCATCATCATCATTCTGGGTGAAACTGTTGTTGTACAAGGCACACTCTGGATCTGAAAGTGAAATGCAATACCTTTTAGTTTTAAGAAATTAAGTTAATTGTTCATATATATATTGAATATTTATAATTTACCCCTTGAGGACTGGTATTCTCGTGACATGAGAATCTCACTCTTTTCATGCAGGGCGAGATTCTCATGTTGCCCCTTTTAATCAAGGCAAAATGGTTATTGTGCCTTTAGGTTGGATGCTGTTTTGTGTACAACCTTTAAAAAGTGAACCTGAGGACCAGACGGGTGTATAATGCATTATGAAGCAATACGTTGCGCACCCCCACTGGTGCGCAATTTAATATACGATCACATCCAATAAATCATTTACATCAGGGATAGTCCATCTTTCGACCTCCATCTGCTGTGGACTATGACTCCCATCGACCTCAACCAGCCATTGGAAGTCCAAATAATGAACACCCATGATTTACATTACAGACGGGTATGTTCACATACAACTTTAGTGCAACATTTTACCACTATTGTGCTGTGTACACATATTATTTTCACCTTAAAGGGATAGTAATGTTTCATAATAAAAGCAGCTCTAATTAATCATCATAGTATTTGGACTTTGGAAAGTGTTATTTCAGTTCTGTCAGAGTTATAGTTCAGGAGTAATTCAATGACAAAGTGTCCCCCTCCCGCCCCTTTTACTGATGTAACACTGCTCAGCCAGATCAGAAGGGAGGTGCCCAGGTAGATTGCACAGAGGGACAATCTTCAATTAAGATAAAGGAAAAACCTGAAAAACTTGTCAAGGGGGGGCAGGGATTTCATTGTTCTCATAGGAAGAAGATTGTCCCATGCTGTTATCTGTCTGGTCTATGGACTGGATTCCACATCTGAGAAGAGATGGCTTACCCTAGGTAAAAGAAGCGGGAGGAGAAACTTTGCCTGTGAATATCTCTCAAACCATAGAGGTTTGAGAGATAAGACATATCATTCTTAATGTTTTTTTAATGCCTACAAAATAAAATAAGGATAAAACAAAGTATTACTATCCCTTTAAGTGACTCTCCACAACTGCATATGCTGCAACTTGGATGCATTCTGCTCTGAACACCTCTAAGTTGCAGCCTGGGGACACCATGCACATTCTTCACACGGGTGGCACTGGATGTTACAATGCCGTTCTCAACTTCAAATGAGTAGCAGACCCATTTTGGTGCCAGCTAGCCGTAGACCAATCAGTCATCATACACACCTGCCAAGCATTAGCACTGCTGGGGGAAATGCAGATCAGTGTTTCTTCAGTTAAAGGGGCGGGAGGGGGATACTTTATCATTCAATTACTCTGGAACTACAACTTTGACAGTACTGAAATAACACTCTCCATGGCCCAAATACTATGAAGATTAATTGAAGCTGCTTTTATTGTGAGACATTACTATCCCTTTAATGTAAGTGAGGTGATGACAATTCCAGAGTGTAATAAATTCTCTAACTCTTTGAATCTCTCAGGGTGTTCACGACCATGGGCTCCTCTAAGCGGCTGATTGAGGATCAGAAGATAAATATAATTTGACTCTTACAAAGCAGGCGAAGGCTATAAAGATATCCAAATGCTTCTCGCTTGAGTTTTCACTGTCTGAAATGTCATAAAGAAATGAAACTTAAAGGGATAGTAATACTTCGTTTTAACTTTATTTTATTTTGTAGGCATTGAAAAAAACATGAAGAATGGTATAAGTCTTATCTCTCAAACCTTTATGGTTTGAGATATATTCACAAGCAAAGTTTCCCCTCCCGTCCCTTTTACCTAGTGTAAGCCATCTCTTCTCAGATGTGGATCTGGTTGTATGACAGGACAGATAACAGAAGGGGACATTCTTCTTCCTATGAGAACAATGAAAACCCTGCCCACCTTGACAAGCTTTTCAGGTTTTTCCCTTATCTTAATTGAAGATTGTCCCTCTCTGCAGTCTAACTGGGCAGCTCCATTCTGCTCTGGCTGAGCAGTGTTATGTCAGTAAAAGGGGTGGGATGGGGACACTTTGCTTGTGAATATCTCTTAAACCATAAAGGTTTGAGAGATAAGACTTATATCATTCTTCATGTTTTTTTAATGCCTACAAAATAAAATAAAGTTAAAACGAAGTATTACTATCCCTTTAAGGGGAACTGTTGAAATCAAGACAAGATCTGGAAGACCAAAAAAAACTAATAGAACTGCCCATAGACTTATCAGGAATGCAAAGCAAAAACCCCATATCACTGCAAAGTATCTGTAGGAAAGTTTAGCTGTCACTGGAGTAGTGATGCACCAGAGGTTAATACAAGGATCTCTGTGGTGAGCTATTCGTTCCAAGGCCCAATCAAAAGACATGGGGACACCCCTTGAGATTAGAGGAAAGGATGTTTAGACTTCAGCAGAGGAAGGGTTTTTTTTTTTTTTTACAGTAAGGTCTGTCAAATTGTGGAATTCATTGCCCAAGGAGGTGTTTATGGCAGATACAATGGATACATTTAAGAGAAGATTAGATAGATGTCTTTCAAAAGGGAACATACAGGGTTATACAGTTTATTTGTAGGCAGATCAGGAAGGTCTGATAAAGACTAACTTATTTGGTAGCAGGAAAGCTATAAAATTCTCATGTCACTGGATTATGAGGCAAGGGTTGAACTTGATGGACTGGTGTCTTTTTTTCAACCAAATTTAGTATGCATGTTGCTATGTAACACAAATGTTTTCTCCCCTGTGCGATTTCTCTGCTGTATAACAAGATCTGAAGATGAAATGAAAGATTTCCCACATTTACATCACTCTAAGTTTCATGTGTGTGTAATCTATGAAAAAAGACAGGTGCCTGATGTTTCCTTTCATTTTTGTAGATTTAGTGCTTGGAGTAAAGTCCTTTTCCATCCCTGTGAAACCTATTTGAGAATCTGTCAAATTAAATTTTTCATGTAAAGATACAACCATACCTAGAATGGCCTCTGATTTTCTCATAGTCTCGCCGGATAAATTGGCACTAACCAGATTTTCTTCCTCATGTTTGGTAACACTGATGTTGTACAATGCACATTCTGAATCTGAAAGTGAAATGTAATGATTTTTTAGTTACATTTTGTCATAGAAGGGAACCACCACCTGGACAGGAAAAAAGTATTACGAATGATGTAATGAACTTAATAAATATTACTTTTTTTTTTTTTTACAAGTCATATTGAAGATTTACGCAGACTGAACCAGTCACAGAAAGAATGTGCTCAATACACTGAAATATAAGCACTGAGGAAATAAGACAACAAGTACAGGTACCCAGTTTACTTGAGGCACTCTGACAAGGACCAAAAGTATATTAAAAGAGCAGTAAACTCTTTTTTTTTTTTCTCATAAAAAAAAAAAAAAATTGTATGGCGTTTTCTGTTGAGTAAAATAAGTGTACTCCCACTACTGATAGATGCATATTTCCGGAGTTATTACTGCTTAAGCTCAAATTTTTTTTTACATTAGCAGTGCCCTCTAGTGGTCAAATTCCAATTCGTTATTCTGTTACATTCTAATGGAGAGGAAAGTCAGTGACTTACAGTTCTACACAGAATGTGATAGAGTCACTTCCTGTCAGTTAGAACAAAACAGGAGTAACACAGTAAATTCACTTCCCGATTATTTGAACTGTTATAAAGTTTTATTAAAACAACCGATAGCAAAGGGAGTGTCCTTGTTTTACTCAGCAGGAAAAGCTCTATAACATAGGTTTTTGAAAAAAAATGTTTACTGCTCCTTTAAAGTGGAAATTTCACCTCTAATTAACTTAACTGGAGTAGGTCTAGTTACTAAAAAAAATGTTAAAATGTATAATCATTTGTTAAAAATTGCATTCTTTTTTTTTTTTGGTGATGTCCGGTGGGGTACAGGCAGTACCGAACCGCTCTATGGAGCTGCACATGGTCTTTTCCCCACCCACCTCCACCTGCATATGGTCTTTTCCCCACCCACCTCCCATCCCAGCTATCCCTGTGCTACTTGATGTGATGAGATATTTCGCCTGCCTACAAGTGAGGGGCAGGCTTTGTAAGAAAGACTGCCAGCTACGCATGAGGGAGAGCGCTGCCAGTCACTGGAAACATAATGAAGATGGTGCCGCTCTCCCTCATACTATCGGAGAAGAAGGAGGTACTTTTTTTTTTCTCTATCTTAAATGAACTTGTTCAATATGATTCCTATGGTTTTTCAATACGTTATGCAGCGAAAAACTCATGGGAGTGGACATATGACAGTGTGACAATTCCGCTTTAAACAATATGGTTTATTGTATTAATACAAATCAATGAAAGGGACTCAGAAAAGTTAAAAACAATTGAAAATACAAGAGATGGTAGAACTGATAATGCAGATTTTGAAATCTATCATTTTTAGACGAACTTGAAAAACGTATACATTTACACGCTACATTTTATCATTTATATCAGTTTTGTATCTAGGTACAGACCTTCTCTCTTAAGCCAAAGTTTTTTAATTGATGAATTAACCTCCTGTAAAATATATCAGAGACTTTTGCAAACTCCATCCACAGCAATACACTTGTCTAAGTTACTACTGACCTTGAAGAGAATGCATTTGACTGTGACAATCTACAAGTGGCTGTATCTGCAGCACTGTCAATTTCCACAAGCCCAACTGTAGTTCCACTACACTATAAAAGCATCTAAATGTGTGATGACATCCTTTTATACAACTCTGCTAGTAATTCTCAAACTGTGTTCTGTAGAAGCCAATGGTTCCAAGAAGAAACGGACTGATTCCGCTATAGGTGGTTACAAGAACAAGGTTGCAGTGCCACACCGTATATGTCTGGTATGTCATTCAGTATGTGTGGCTTTGACTACCATTGAACAAGTCTGATGTGACAGTGTGGTTCTGTCATTACTAGCGGATATATGTAACACTAAACTATTCAAAATAACTAAAAACATGTAGCCTGATAGTTTAATCTCAAGCTACAGAACTTCTAATCATTCCGATATCTGGATGTTTATTAACTCCTTGTATTAAAAACATAGAATTTGTTGGTGGATGAGAAGCAATCTAGTCTGCTTGTTTCTGTATGTATTTAAAGAGCTACCACTTGTATCCTTAGTATCTCTATGCCAAGAGATTTAAAATTAAATTTTCCCATTTTAGCTACTACTACTGCTGAGTGGCTATCCCATGTTTCCTGCATTCAAAGTGTTATATCTTCTCCCAGCTAATAGAACAAAAAAATAATCCAGAAATTATGAAATCCAACCTGTACCACCCCCTCGTCTATGTTTCTTAATAATCTGTAGGGATGAAATTGCGATTCTCGGATAGAGCTTTACTTTTATGGCTTCGAGGATCTTGCTTGGTTCTGTCAGTACCTGGTGATCTGATGCCACCCTTCAGGTCTCCTGTAGGTTTCACATGCTGCCTCTCTTTTTCCATCCATAGGCCACAATATCAGGTAACTGGACATAAACTTGGTTATAATGTCACTGACCCATGACAGAACCAAACGCAAGATAGCAATGCCAGAAGGAAGCAAACGATCTGAAGAGAAGCATTTGAAGGCCAGATAGATTCATGCTGGGATTAGGGCAGGATTGCTTAGTTAGACTTGTTTTACTGGTAAGTGTTACTGCAGTTCAGTTCTTGACTACTTCTTAATGTTGAATTCTGTGGCTGGTGCCTGAGGTTTTTCTGAAAAAGTGGATTATTGGACTTTATTTGCTTTCCAGCATTACTAGGGTGGATTTCTCTGTCCAGTCAGGGAGGTATCCTTTTGCGTGCGACCACATCTCGCATTAATCATGTTGCAATGCTAAAAATGGCAACCTGAGAATCTTGCACTACATGAAAGCTCAAGTTTTTTTAGGTCTCGCTATGAAACGCTGCATTCATGGTAATGATAAAATGGGCACGATGAATTAGGAGAACACTACAGGTGACCCCTTTTAGATCAGTGGGACAGCCTCTGTGGTAACTAGACATAACTATCCAGATCTCTTGTTTTTCCTCAGCAGAATTCATCAAAACATTGAGCATTTTTTCCAGATAAAATAAAGCAAACATGAAACAGGTCCTTGATAGTTTCTCCGACTGTGCATATAGCTCCAAATATGGAGGATGTCTAATTGTGGACCTCACGCAAAGTAGAACTGGAGCCATTTTGGCAGAAACCCATAGCACCATAGGGAACAGAATAAAAATCCCCACTGATTTAAAATGATGCTTTTAACCCCCCCTGAATGCTAAAGAGGTCTCCAACTCATTGGTTCGCAATCAGCTGGAGACTGAACTAGCATTGAAAGGGAATTTTTATTTGGACCCCATAGTGTAGTTGGTTTGCTCCAGAACAATCCCACTTTTTCCCTGTGCATGCGGCCGTAGTATTTATTTCTCACCTGTGCTGATGTCTGTAGGAATTTTCTTCTCCTTACACCGCTGGGGAGACATCACATCTCCAGCCTCCATCTGTGATACAACATCAAATGTCACATGGTCATGTGAGTCCCAAATAGAAAATCCAATTCTGTATTGTCTCAGGATTATAAAATGCTTAACAAGGAATCAATATGAAATCTATGGCAAACTACTAATTTCCTGCTCCATATAAAAACGCGGTGATGCTTATTTACTAAGAAGAACTGGACTAATTCAGGTGCAAACCAGCTGCATCATATGGTTGACTTATGTGGGAGTTTTAACTTCTTAAAGGGGAGCCACCACCCCAACTAATCAGGCATCTAGCGATAAGCTTAACAATCAAACTGTTATGTAGAATAGAGACAGCGTTAATCAACAATCCTACCTCAACCAACACTGACGGTCAGCGCAGACATCTGCGTGTGATGTCGTGTGCTGAAACGCACGTTTATTTTGTAATTCACTGTCTCCCATAGGGTTACTATTGCTCACCATAAAGTCTAGCTGCAGTACCTCTGTGAGGAGGAAAGGGCAGGAGGTCACTTTGCATGTCCGAGGGGAGACTTGAAGTTCGAACACCTACTGCTTTCTTAACCGTTTGAGTGCCAGAGAGGTATCCAACGCATGACACTCAATGGGTTACATGCTTTGTGATACCTCGGACCTGCAAAGTGGCATCCTGCCCCTTCCTCCTCACAGAGGTACTGCGGATAGACTTTACGGTGGAGCAATAGTAATCCTATGGACGACAGTGAACTGCAGTATAAAGGAGAGAATTACAATATGAACGAGCGACATCATGTGCAGACATCTGAAAGCAAAGATGCCTGCGCTGGCCGTCAGTGAATTACAATATAAACGCGTGATGTTTCAGCACGCGGCATCTGAATCTCGCCCTTTGATGCCGGCAAGATTCTTAGGTCGCTCTTTTCATGCTGGTGACATTTTTAATGCAGCATTTGGTTGGGAGCCCAGTAGGTTGTGACAATTTGAAAGTGAACCACAGTTCAAGAACCGATGTCTGTTAAAGGGATAGTAATACTTAAAATGTAAACATGTTCTAGGGTTTATCCCCCTGAGTAAAACAAAGCTGCTCCCACTGCTGAAAGGTGTTTTATCTAAAATGTATTACACCTCAAACTTTAATTTTTTTTTTTAGGGGAGTATCACAGTGGCCTGAAATTGTACAGCGGTGCTGTTGCTACACGATCCTATGGAGATTCATGGTCATTTAACCAGAGCTGTCCATAGGATGGTTTAGCACTGCGATACTGAACCTAAAAACAAGACAAAAAACACATTTGAGGTGTAATAACTTCGAATAAAACACCTTTCAACAGTGGGTACCCTTGTTCTACTCAGGGGGATGAACACTACAATATAGATATCATATTTACATATTAATATTACAATTACTCTGAATATCAGTACTGTTATTGACTTCATCAATAAACAGATATTCTTCAATATCTGACAGACTATATACACCATCATTATTAAAATAAAAAACCATAATAAAATAAAATAACGCTGCCCTCACATTTGTGGCTTTCTGACAATGTAATTTAATAAAATCCTTGCAAAAAAATAAAGGCGCTGAAAACAGCGTCTCACCCTAGTGATGATGTCACAGATGAGTCTGTTATGTTAATTTGCATAAACAAGTAACGAGCGCTCAGATGGTGATAAAATAATTACAACCCATATAGGAGTACAGAGGATGCAGGCTAAACAATAAAGTATACCTAGCAAAATAAACAGAATACAAAATTAGCCCAATTTCAAGTGAATACTGAAATAATCTGTGCACAGAAAAGATACACAGAGGGTGCCCAGTGTAACACAGACGAGTATTAACTTATGACAAATTTAATGGGTACTCACAATGATGGTCAGTAAGAGTAAAGCTGACAAACAGGCACACAGTCTCCATTCGGAACTTACATACAATCCAATCCTTATCAGGTGTTAATAAGAATCCAGGCAGCTATAACCTTCATGAATAATTAACCCTTTGAGTGCTATTGCTTTGCAATGCATTTCACACACCTCTGGCACTCAAAGGGTTAAAATAAGCCGACTATATTATAATAATAATAATAATAGCTATACCAACAGGTGTAGGACCATATAAATAGCCAATGTGTTTTGAAGTACGAAACCACCGCTTTCTCAAAGCTCGGATCAAACAATATAAAAGGAAAAAAGGCGCCGAAACTCACACAATTTTAAGATCCATCGAAAAGATAATTGGATGGGCCCAACCTGACCATAACCACATCGTGATTGGACATAGGGGACAAGCCTCCATTATCGTCGCAAAAACACATTGTGATTGGACACAGGGAAGAAGCCTCCATACCACCGCAAAAACAATAAAAAAATGTGTTCTTATACAAAGCTTACATCTATCACAGTGAACAAATCACAAGAGTACACAAATATTATCTGATTAACCCCTTAATGACCTCGTGCTGGTCATAGCACGTCTCGTACATTTTACTTACAGCATTTCTCTGGGAGTATTGTAAGTAAAAATGGGTCTGAAATGGATCTCACAAAGACTAGAGCTGTCTCTCTCAGGCACCAACAAGGCGCACTGATACTTGCAACAGGTCACATGTACCGTCACGTCGGAAAGGACCAAAGTAGTCCATAAGGGAAGGTTACTTCCCAGGATGCTGGTCCTTAAGGGATTAAGGATCGTTCACTAGAAAACAAAGAGTAATCAACCCTGACCATGAACATCAGGGTCTATTAAACTAATACCCAAGTGATCTCTTCAGCGAATGTGAAGCTGCTGGTCACTCTGTCCTAAACAGGATACCTCGTTGAAAATGAATAGTCCCTGCTCCGCTACCTAGTACAGTAGTTCTCTACACCAGACAAGGAGTGATTGCTGCCTTTGTGGAGGCAACAGAGGAAAGCATTTCATTGGAACTCTAGAGTGGAGGTTAGCCTCCTGCAGGTGATTGCCAAAGGTCTGTTTTGTGACATGTAATCCAACACATCACAGAACTGTACAGCTTTTGTCCTGCGGTCTGTCAACTCCATCCGGCCCATGTGTTTATCATCTCTCTCTGTAACCCTTCTGGGTGGCCCTGCCCTGGGTCTGTGACTGTGTGTGTCTGTTCATTTACCCATTGATGCTCCAAAAGTTGCGCAGTGGAGGCATTCTGTCCAATTCGATCTGCAGTATAGTGGATGGAAATGCCAGCCTTACACATGCCAATGATACGGCCCCTCTCAAATTCAGATCGCTGGTGAAATAGTACTTGTCTGCCTTTGTGACATATTCGGAGTACGAAAAAGGGAGCTCCCATTAAGGAAACAAAGCTACCTTTTTGATCAGATCAGTTTGTCAACCCAGAGAATGTTACATCATCCACCATTATGCCATGACTTGCTGATTTGTACAGAAATTACACTTAAATGTTAAGTGTTTACTCACAAGCTCATAAGCATCACTCGTGAAATTGGTGAAAATCAGATACAACCTCATGGGGTTGCACTTTCCATTTTAATTGTATTTTTCTATGAAATGCGACACATGAAATATTGCTTCATATTTTAAATAATTGTTAATACATATTTTTTAACAATTGAATATTTGCAGTTTAATTCACTTTCACTGTCGTCCAATACAGGTCACTGGTACCATGGGATGTGTAGTCCCCTTTAATAGGCAGGAACAATTATGCAAATAATTTGCAAGGGGCGGAGCCTCCCCTCTTACTTAAGCCACCTTCTGGCCAGAGCCACCCATATTGATTTGTTCCTGGTGTGCTTGCACACCAGGCAGAGAACAGCTATGCTTCTTAGAGTTTTATTATTTTTTATTCAAATATGGAATACCACCATTAGGAGGGTGACCATGGCTGTGAATTGCCCTCTTCAAAGTGGCTGGTGCAGCTTCCAGGGATTTCTGTGGACCTATACCTGAAGAGGGGACAGCTTGTGTTAAGCAGCTCCCCTGTTGGGGAAATTACCTCTGGTTCTTTCCCTCCCTATCATGGTCACCTGAAGACAGAAGTCTGCGAGAAAGGTGAGTCACCCATTGAGTGCTGAAGGTCCACTTGTCCCCACAGTGTCCCTTTGATGGGCTTGTATTTGGGAGTTTTAATACACTCCAGCACTCATAGGGTGTTTTTATTGCATTATCACTATTTATGCAATTTCTGTGTTATTCTCTGAGTTTTGGAGCATTGGGTATTCATTTATTTATGTTTCTCATGTATTTCATGCTTGTTTGGGCACTTTTTAATGTTTTACTAAACTTTATTAAAAATGGTGTTCCGCGCCTTTAAGCGCGGCTTTTTCCCGCTCAGCAGCAGAGCTCCTTTACTCTCTATGGGAATTCACAGTTTGGGACATATCTCTGAAACCGCTTGTCACAGCAACTTCAGAATGGGCTCATTTTAATGCTAGGCTCCTGCTCTATCATCCGGTTGGTGTTTTATTAATGTAGGGGGTTCAGGGGGGCTTCGGGCATTGTTTGGGGTACTTGCATAGGGAAAACTACATTTCCCATGAGCGCTTAGCTCGCGCTTGTTTCTGATTGGCTGTCATGACGGCCGCCATTTTGTGGTACTTTTCCAAGGCGAGTACACTACGCAGGGACCGAGCATTCTCTCTCCTCACCAGATTAACCCTTCGCTGGCCAGATAAGTCCGTTTTTAGACCTTTTCTGGGGTGAAACTTTAATCTTTAACACTTTTCTGGGTGATAGTGTTTTTTGTGGGGTATATTGACGCTGTGAGCATGTCTACTTCACTGGAGCTAGGGGCTAGACCCAAGACTAAGGAGGCTGGGGGGTCTTCTACCCCCATGGCGTTTTGCTCCTCTTGCCACATTGGGCTGGATTGCGATAATGTGGGGGATCTATGCCCTAATTGTTCTGATAAAGATAGCAACCCTGGGCTTCCCAGCCACGCTATTGAGCCATCTTGGGTGAGGGAGTTTAAAGCTGCCACTAGGGATCTCAGATCCACGCTTCAACTCTTTCCCTCTCAGGTACAGGGGGCTCTCCAGGTCTGGCAGACCCCCTCTACTATCAGGACCTCCCTGCCTAAGCCACAGGGAGCTCCTGATATCACTGATTCTTCTGAAGAGGAACTTTTACAGGATTCTGATGCTGAGGAACGTACTGTTATTGAATCTAACAGGTCCATTGGGGACCCCTATGAGTGTGACCCTGAAGTTTCGGCTGAGGGTCTGATCAGAGCGGTTCTGAATACGCTCAACCTTCCTCTGACTCAGGAATCCTCTTATGATCCTACTGATGTTTTTCAGAAAAAGCCATCTAAACCTGTTGTTTGTTTTCCAACTAACCCTACTCTTGCCCGTCTGGTTTCTGAGGCATGGAAGAATCCTGATAGATCTTCCTCTGTCTCCAAAAAGTTTGCCAAACTTTACCCTTTTCCCGAAGCGGAGCTGGCAAAATGGGTTCATCCTCCCAAGGTGGATGCTCCTGTGTCTAGACTATCCAAATCTACTGCTTTGGCTGTCTCAGATGCCTCTGCCTTGCAGGACTGGACGGATAAGAAATTAGAGCTCTCTCTTAAATCTATTTTTGCCTCTATTGGCACTGCCATGCGCCCCACCTTTGCTGTGGCATGGGTTAATAGGGCTATTGCAGCCTGGACTGAACGACTGACTGAAGCGGTTCGCCAGGATGCGCCTGTATCTGAACAGTTGCAGCTTCTTGCTAATATCACTGAAGCTCAGAACTATGTTGCTGATGCTGCTTTTGATGCTGTGCGCATGATGGCGAGGGCCTCCACTTCTTCTGTGGTGGCTAGACGCGCTCTTTGGCTGAAAATTTGGTCTGCTGATACAGCCTCTAAGAAAGCCTTGCTTTCCTTGCCCTTTCAGGGGATTTTGCTCTTTGGCTCTGAGCTCAAAGAAATGATCAGTGAGGCTACTGGCGGTAAAAGTACTCTTCTACCCTCAGTTTTTAAGAAAAAGTTTCCAGCCAAACGCAATCGGTCCTTTCGTTCCTTTCAGACTGAGACACGCTCCTCGGCCCAAACGGGTCCTCCCACTACGCGCTCCTCCTCCAAGCCCAAACAGTCCTGGAGGCCCAAAGTTGCCTCCAAGGCCAAGACCTCCAAGACTGCTTCGGCATGACTCGCCGAACCCGGGTCCGCATCCGGCTGTAGGCGGTCGTCTCCGCATCTTTCGCCGGACTTGGGAGGAGTCAGTGGCGGACCCATGGGTTCTTCAGGTGGTGTCAGAGGGATACAGGATCCCTTTCTCTTCCCTTCCTCCTTTTCGGTTCCATTTTACTCGTCCTTCTCAGGAACCCTCAAAAAGGCGTCTGTTCGACGACGCTATTCAGGATCTCTTGGACAAAGAGGTCCTGGAGGCGGTTCCGCAGGGGGACACAGGTTCAGGATTTTATTCCAACCTGTTTGTGGTAGCCAAAAAGGACGGAGGAGCCCGTCCCATCTTGGATCTCAAAGATCTCAATGCCTATGTGGTGACTTCCCACTTCCGCCAGGAGTCCCTGCGCTCTGTGATTGCAGCAATGTCTCCAGGGGAGTTTCTTGCCTCCCTGGACCTTCAGGATGCTTATCTTCACATCCCTATTCATCCAGAGAGCAGGAAGTATCTCAGGATTGCCTGCCACAGGGGACACTTTCAATTTACAGCGCTCCCCTTTGGACTGACTACAGCTCCTCAGGTCTTCCAGCGGGTGCTGGGCTCCTTGATAGCGGTGCTCCATCAGGATGGGATCAGAGTGACACCCTACATGGACGATCTCCTACTGAAGGCCTCCTCAGCGGAGCTTCTCCACCAGCAGTTGCAGAGGTGCTTGCACACCCTGAACCGTCACGGATGGATCCTGAATCTGGACAAGTCGGACTTGATTCCTTCTCAGAGGCTTCTGTTCCTGGGTCTCCTGTTCGACACTCGCCAATGCATGGTGTTTCTTCCAGAGGACGTGGCTCACCAGATAGCCGTCAGAGTGGCTGGGATTCTGGACATGGACGAAATTCCAGTTCCGAAGTTGTCGTCCTTAGTGGGGAAGTTCATTTCCACGATCGAAGCAGTACCATTTGCCATGGCCCACTCAAGGGATCTTCAGAGATTTGTGATCCAGACGTGCAGGAATCATCCAGATCATCAACATCTGTCTGTTTCTCTTCCTCCTCATGTCGAGTCGAGTCTGCACTGGTGGTTAGATCTCTCTCATCTCTTGAAAGGGAAATCCTTTCTAGTTCCTCATTGGACCACAGTCACAACGGATGCCAGCCTTCGGGGCTGGGGTGCAGTCTGGGGTCGCTTCAGTGCTCAGGGGAAATGGGGTCTGGAGGAATCCATGCTCTCCATCAATGTTCTGGAACTTCGAGCTGTCCGGCTGGCCCTGAGGCACTGGGAGTCTCAATTGACCGGTCTTCCAGTCAGAGTAGAGTCCGACAACGCCACGGCGGTGGCTTACATCAACAGACAAGGCGGCACAAGAAGCGGTTCCGCCTGGTGGGAAGTCAAGGATATTTTGTCTTGGGCAGAAGATCACGTGCCTGTCATCTCTGCAGTTCATATTCCAGGCGTGGACAACGTCATGGCAGACTTCCTCAGTCGTCACACCGTCGACAGCGGAGAATGGGCTCTTCACCCAGAGGTGTTTCACATGCTCACTCAACGGTGGGGGATGCCAGTGGTGGATCTGATGGCTACCAGACACAACAGGAAGGTTCCGGTGTTTTGCTCCCGTCTGAGGGACTCCCTTGCTCTAGCAGTGGATGCCTTGTCGATCCCTTGGGACTTCTCCCTGGCTTACATCTTCCCCCCTCTTCCTCTATTGATCAGAGTTATTCAGAAGTTGAAGAGAGAACGTTGTCCTGTCATCCTGATTGCTCCAAACTGGCCTCGCCAGTCCTGGTTTCCGGAATTGATGGCCATGTCAGTGAAGGATCCAATCCCACTTCCAGCCCGTCCGGACCTGCTTCTTCAGGGGTATCTGTGGAAAGAGGATGTTCACTCTCTCCGTTTGATGGCATGGCGGTTGAATCCTCGATTCTAGCTAAGAAAGGCTTTTCTCCTTCTGTGGTGTCGACGATGCTCAGTGCTCGTAAGCCTGTGTCTTCCAAGATCTATCATCGCATTTGGTCAACTTTCGTGACATGGTGCTCTGTCAAGCAGTTGTCTCTTGACTTTCATCTTCCCACTGTCCTGGCCTTCTTGCAGGACGGTGTGGACAAGGGGCTCAGTCTGAGTTCCCTCAAAGTTCAGACCTCTGCCTTGTCTGTGTTTTTCCAGGAACGGATTGCCATCCTTCCTGATGTGAAAGTCTTCTTCCAAGGTGTGACTCATGTTCGACCTGCCTTCAAGAGTCCTGCTCCCCAGTGGGATCTCAATTTGGTGCTGGGGGTTCTTCAGCGACCACCGTTTGAATCCTTGGCTTCCATTCCATTACGTCTTGTGACTTGGAAGATGGCCTTCCTTTTGGCTATTGTGTCAGTACGCCGGGTGGCAGAGTTACAGGCATTGTCTTGTAAACCTCCTTACCTGGTGTTCCACAAGGATAAGGCTGTGCTTCGCACTACCAAGGAATTCTTACCCAAGGTTGTGTCTGAGTTTCACATCAATCAGGAGATTGTGGTTCCCTCTTTCTGCCCTAATCCTTCATCTGACAAGGAAAGAGATCTCCATTTGTTGGATGTGGTGCGTTGCCTCAAGTTTTATGTTCACCGCACCGAATCTATCAGGAAGTCTGACGCTCTATTCGTCATTCCTGAGGGGCCTAGGGCAGGAAGACCGGCTTCCAAAGTTACCATTGCCTCTTGGATTAAGGCTACCACCCGTGAAGCCTATAAGTTGAGGAATAAGCATGTTCCCTTCAGGGTGACTGCCCATTCCACCAGATCTATTGGGGCCTCCTGGGCCTACAAGAATCAAGCTTCTGCTGATCAACTGTGCAGAGCGGCCACTTGGTCCTCTGTGCACACTTTTTCTAAGCACTACCGAGTTGATGTACTGGCATCGGCTGATGCCAGCTTTGGAAGGAAGGTCCTGGAGGCAGTCTTGCCTGTGTAGGTCTTCCGATCTGTGATCCTTAGTGCTTCCTTACTGTTGAGCCCGGTTGGCTCGTGTTCCGTGTGCTGTGTTAAGTTCAGGGATTGTTCCCTTGGTTAGTGTCCGTTGACACTTACAGTTTGGGCTATGTTATCAACTGGTTAACAGTTCTAGTGACTTGGGCCTTGCGCCTGGTCCTTGCCTTACTTCCCGCCTCTGGATCAGCTCAATGTTTGTACATCCCATGGTACCAGTGACCTGTATTGGACGACAGTGAAAATAGGATTTTAGTCTTACCTGTTAAATCCTTTTCACTTAGTCCATACAGGTCACTGGTCTCCCACCCTGTCAAGGGACCAGTCTTGGTTCTCCTGTGGCATTCAGTGGGAGACCGTTCGGGCATGCTCACAGGAGTCTTTCTTTTTGCTTACCTGGGGTCAGTTTAGGGTCTCAAATCAATATGGGTGGCTCTGGCCAGAAGGTGGCTTAAGTAAGAGGGGAGGCTCCGCCCCTTGCAAATTATTTGCATAATTGTTCCTGCCTATTAAAGGGGACTACACATCCCAGGGTACCAGTGACCTGTATGGACTAAGTGAAAAGGATTTAACAGGTAAGACTAAAATCCTATTATCTCAGTAGTTTTGTTAGGTCATTGGTTGGAAGCTGCTCACGATATAGCGTCACTTAGCTGAGGAACCTGGGAGCAGGGTGGAAGTGCAACTTCTATAGCCTGACTGTGAACACCACAATGTGCGCAATCTAATCTCATATGCAAGTGTAACATCATCATTTACATTCAAACTGTTTAGTCGCCCCCAGTACATATTCTCTCTCTATTTCTAAGGGGTTATTGCTTTACAAGAGAAGAGCATTTTTCAACACCAAATTATTGCCTAGCTATATCTCTGTGGATGAAGAGTTAATATGCACACAACTGGTGCTTGACCAGAGCTTCACGCTGATGGCGTATCCAAAGTGTGAGTGCATGTAAGTCTTTTGCCTTATTTATTTTCTAAATTTTGGCTCTCCAGCTGTTGTGGACTGCGACTCCAATCACTCCAGTGTTGTGCTGACTGCAGGGATATCCGGTCTGACTTTCATCAGGCGTCTCTGCAGCAGAGCCACGATCGCGTTAGTGAAAAATAATTATTTCACTGAAACAATTCTTTTTCACTAATGCAATCGCAGCTCTGCTGCAGAGCCACATGATGAAAGTCAGACCGGATATCCCTGCAGTCAGCACAACTCTAACTTCAGGGAAGGGGGAGGGAGAGGGGAACTTTGCCTTCGGTTATCTCTCAAACCATAAAGGTCTGAGAAATGAACCTGGGGACAATTAAATTCTTTTGCAAATATCTACAATATGGGGGATAGTAATAATAAAGTATTACTATCCCTTTAAGTCTGCAGTTTTTCACCTGATAATCCTGAGTGTTCCACTTATCTTCCTCTGTAAAGTCCTGTGAATAATGAAGGATGGGACGTGCTTCTGGTGTGTGTCTGTTACCGGATTCATCTGCAAGAAATAAAAATTACAGTAAATGAATACATGGATTATATATGTTTAGCTTTGAAAAGAGCAACATTGGGGCATGAAATTGATGTTGGAAGGGGATAACATACAATCTTTGTAACTTAACAGTAGACGTTCTGACTAAATGATAGATTTGAAGTTTTATTTGGCAAGTGCCATAACCATTTTCCTTATTTTTTACAATATTATTTATATACTGGATTACTTTGTGTTGACGAGCACCAGAGATTTTTTAACCCTTTGAGTGCCAGAGGGGTACGGAATGCATTGATTTGCAATGCATTCCGTACCCCTCTGGCACTCAAAGGGTTAAATAAATAAGTGTACAAGAATGAGGAGAAGCATTTGGGGACAAAACTTCCTTAATAAGACGTGGTCTGTTAAAAGGCCCTCCTGCTTTACTAAACACAAAGCTACCAGTCAGCTGAAAGGAGTTAAGGTGCATTGGACAGGTGAGATATTATGGCTATTTGCAGTGGGCATCACGTTTACCGTTTCCACATATCATATATATTATATATTTAATACTTAGCAAGTGATGTTGAAATCACTGATCTGCATTACAGTTGGCTGAACGCGCTGCAGTCATGCACAGCACAGACTGCCCGCACTGCGGCTGATAACAGAGCGGAGAGCGGCAGGCAGTCTTTACTATGCATGACTGCACTGAGGCCGTTGCTGGGTGGCACTGTAGGCCATGTACACGGGCTCTTCAACTAGTATTATACAATGGGTCTAAGGACTGATATACACAGATAGTCTCATTCTTTGACTCTTATTTCATTACAGACCGTTTGGCCTACCTCCATTAAAGGGATAGTAATGTATCACAATAAAAGCAGCTCCAATTAATCATCATAGTATTCAGGCCATGGAGAGTGTTATTTCAATATTGTCAGAGTTGTAGTTCAAGAGTAATTGAATGATAAAGTATCCCCCTCCCACCACTTTTACTGATGTAACACTGCTCAGCTCAGAGCAGCAAGGTGGTGTCCAGATGGATCGAAGAGAGGGACAATCTTCAATTAGCATAAGAGACCTAAAAACCCTGTCAGGGGGGCAGGGTTTTCATTGTTCTCACAGTAAGAAGACTGTCCCTTGCTGTGAGCTGTCTGGTCTCCGGACCAGATTCCACATCTGAGGTGAGCAGTGTTACACTAGGTAAAAGGGGCGGGAGCGGGATACTTTATCATTCAATTACTCTGGTACTACAACTCTGACAGTATTAAAATAACACTCTCCGTGGCCCAAATTCTATGAAGATTAATAGGAGCTGCTGTTTTTGTGAAACATTACTATCCCTTTAAAGATGATAACATGCATAGAACGCCAAACTGTTTCCTGAGGGCAACTTGGGTATTGTAAATTATGACATATGTCCTGGTGGATAAATGTGATTGATGACATGAGGCAAGACAGCCTCATTTCATAAAATCTGAAAAGACATGAGAGAATTAGCATTTAATTGAAACCAACCACATATTGTTTCACCAGATGCAATGCAATAGTAAGCACTCATTTCAAACCTTAGACCTAGTGACTGAACGGGAAGAGGTTAGGTGGGGGCATTTTGGGAGTAGTTACAGAAAAAGGAGAGAGAAAAAAAAAAAAAAAACGAAACAACTTATTTTCTCCCCCTACTTTGTGTATATACATAATTCTGTATTACCTGTAACACACACTTGTTGAATCCTTTAACAAAAAATTAATAAACTGTACTGATGGTTCCGTGCCACAATGAGTCTGTCCCGCACAGATATGTGTAAAATCTTATTACACAGTAAGTGTCTTAGTCCCACAAGGATTAGGAGTCTGTCACTGGGTATGTGGACATATTCTCCCCTCCTGAAGGCCCCGATTATCACTAACACTCAAGCTCTGTATCACTCTCATTCCTTATCAGATCAGGATTAACAGTAGAATCGCTATTGCACGAGTAGGTTACTTTCAGACTTTTTTTTTTTTTTTTTTTTACATATTTGAAAACTTCATTCACAACTGCCTTTGCATCCTGTTAACCAAAATTTAAGCAAAATAGTTTAGGAAATATTCATGTTTATTTCTGGGAAAAGTGAAAGTCTCCTGGTGCATCATATAACTTAACATATGAAACATTACTGAAAACCTTCATTAGCATATGAAACCGCACAAGTACTGCAATTAACATTATGGTACCATGTATGAATATCTCCTTAACATTTGCTGGTCTTTGGCTAACTTGACACATAGGCAGTTTTTAATGAAATTTTCAAATAAGCAAACAGGTCCACTTTAATTTAACAATATATTGCAAATAAATAAATAAAAAAAAATTATACACTCAGAATGAACGCCATTTCAGGTGATCACATTTTAATTTAAAAAAAGAAAAATTGGGTTAATCACTGCTATGAAGATAAATACAAATACATATAAAGTTTAATTATTATTGAATCAAATTGAAATTTAAAATGAAACTGGTCTCATCTTTTCCACTATATCTACCCGTCAATAATACTATATGGTTTACAGGTTTGTGCATCCCCCTCTAGATGGACATTAATATTAGAATGAGAGTAAGTCTATTCTTACCCAGTAGATGTTCCAGGGACTTCCTGTCCTCGTCATTCTCCTGAATCAGTGAATTAGGTGACGCTTCCATGATGGGGCTCTGGGTCCTGTAGAATCTGTCTGTTACATAAGGACTGCTGTTGTCTGAGACACGGTCGATCTGCTTCCTTACAACCATATAATCCTACAGTGTGAGACATTACTAAAGATCACTCTGCAATATGGAAGGTTATGATTGGGTCATGTTTTTTTGTATAGGTGTTAACTACTTTCTAGTGAGAAGAATCAGCATTATCAATCCATACTCAAGGGATCCTACCAATTGTTTATTATGTCACCTGACTGCACTAAACCTACCAACTCCTCTATAACTATTATGAGCACAATTACAATACAAATATTAAACAATTTCAATATCTGAAATGATACCATTTTTTTTAAGAGACTCAGTGGATAGAGGAGTAGAACGAAGATCCCCACTTGCACAAACAAGTCTCTTCCTAGATTTGAAGGGCAATTATCCCCAGGATAGTGCTCCTTAGGCAGACCTACTCCTCTGGATGCACACCTGCTGATGAAGCTGAGGTTACACCGAGCCCCAGCACCAATAGGGGGGCTGAATACAGTCCTGGAGTTGTTTCCTGTCCTGCACAGTGCAGATCCCCACAGATCATCTGTAGCAGGTTTGAAAGCCAGACACAGCAGGTATATTGAGACTGAGGCTGAAAGCCTTAGACTTCCTGTTGTGTTTCAGCCTTTTGGCCAATAGGAACTGTTTTGGTGCTGCACAGTGCAGCCACAAGGTTTTTACTAAATGTGTCCCCAATGTAACAGACTTAAACGTGATAATTGCCATTTACTCATTTTGCCAGCTTCGAATGGACTCAGATACTTAACTAGATAAGTCCAAATCATGGAGGACACCTCCTATTAACAACCTCTCAATTATCATGCTACAGCCAGATAATCCTGATGGCCTCTATGAATTTTGTTCTTGAGACCTTGTTGAACAGATAATACCTTCAATTAATTCTAGAGGTCATGTCCATGGAGACAGACATGACTGTTCCTGGCATAATTCACAAACCTGTTTAACAGTTTAAAGTGGATCATTATCATAATATTGCCCCCCAGTACGTTATTAATATAACAGGCAAAGGCATAATTCTATTATGCTGAACTAGTGTAAAAGCCTGTGTACACGGGCCAAGGTATGGGTGATGTTAACCCTTTGAGTGCAAGAGGGGTACTCAACGCATCGCAAAGTACCCATCTGGCACTCAAAGGGTTAAGAGGCAGGTCCTGCTCTGCATCATGCACTGTAAAGACTGCCCCAGCACAGAACTCCCAGCATTCTGTGCGTCCGGGCAGTCTCTACTGCGCATGACGGTTTCTGACAAAAATTCTAGCAAATTATTATAGAGAATAAGTCTGTGTTATTGAAGTAAACCAGCTTCTTCTGCAGACAACGGCTGATAACAGTCCAGACATCTTAGAGGAAAGGTACCTCTGAGTCTGCGCTGTCTGTCCCGTGCACTGCCCAGATTGGTGGTGATGCCTGTTGGTTACCTTAAGGTAATGGAAGTTGCTGATGGAGCAGGAGCACAGAACAGCTGGATTACTTCAATAACGGACTTATTCAGCATAATACAAGTATTCAATAGCCTATCGCTATAACAGTAATGGATTGGGGGGCAATGTTATGATGTTGATAGTCCCACTTTAAGAACAAATTGTGTGTGTGTTGTGCATCACGGAACAATGGTCTTCGCATCGCCCTGTTCATTATTAAGTTAAGATTACCATGTGCAGTGTAATGGAGATTTTGTCCTGTGGTCCTGCTAACAAATGTGATCTCTACCTTCATGGAGATAACCTCCAAGACAGACTGAAGATGTTATTACCTCTTGAACAAAGGAGAAATTCATAGAGGCCATTAGAATTTTGTGGCCAGAATAAGGTAAGTGGGGTTATTATTAGGAAGATACTGACTTGATTCAGGTTTACATATTTGAAAACTTCCTTATAAACTGCTTATGTGTCATGTTAGCCAAAAGACCAGCAAATGTACAGTTAACCCTTTGAGTGCCGGAGGGGTACGCAATGCATTGCGTACCCCTCTGACTTTCAAAAGGTTAAGGCGATATTCATACTTGGTACCATATACTTATGTATGCTAACTGCGGTACCAGTGAAGCTTCATATCTAATTAAGCTTTTCAGGGAAGTTTCATATGCTATCTAAGCTCTGTACTGCACCAGGAGACTTTCACTTTTTCCAGAAATAAAAGTGTGCATATCTCCTAAACTAGACATCTGCTGGACTTTTGGTTAACAGGACACAAGGGCAGTTTTGAATGACATTTTCAGATATGTTAAAGGAATTCAAAGTGATAGGTCCACTGACAACAGCAGCAGAAAGTGAGTTGATGATTTAAAGGGATAGTAACAGCTCAAAAAAAAAAAAACTCTGCTCCGATTGATCCTCATATAACGTAGGTCATGTAGCGCTCTATTTCAATATTTTACGTTTTGTATTTCAGCAGTAATTCAGTTCTAAAGTATCCCCCTCCGTCCCCTTTCACCTACATCATGCTGCCTCTCTGAGCCAGCAGGATGGATCGCAGCGAGGGATAATCTTCACTGAGCAGAAGGAAAATACTGCTCTCCTTCGTCAAGAGTGGGCAGGGTTTTCCTTATACTCAGTGGATGAAGACTGTCCCTCGCTGCGAGCTGTCCGGTCACATGACCAGATTCCACATCTGAGGGGAGTCAGCATACAGGAGGTAAAAGGGAGGGAAGAGGACACTTTAGAACTGAATTACAGCGCTACATGACCCACGCATATGAGGATCAAATCGGAGTTACATTTTTTCCAGCTGTTACTATCCCATTAAAAGGTAGGAAAGCAATGCAGCAAAGCTGTGAGAAGAGTCAGCAGTATACTCGACGGTAAGAGCATAAACAGCAGAAAATGAGTTTCTCATGGTACTTTTTAGATCACTGCATGGACATCAGAATACAGTATACAGTTCTGTGGACAATAACTACTCCAGTAGAACACAAAAAAATAAATACATAAATAAATGTTTAGTTTATATAGTCATACAAGGGCTAATAAAATGGTGAATGGTATAAATAATAAAGATATGCGAGTTGGATACCTCTCTGGCACGCAGATGGTTAACCCCTTAACGACCAGTGCATCGCGGTTACTTAAGGACCACGGAGCTTTTTTTTTTTTTTTTAATTCCTGTTCCAGACTCCCCGAACTGAGTGCAGCCCTGGGGGGGGAGACCGGAATTCCTTGATGGTCATAGTATGTCATGGGTCGTTAAGTCACATCTACCCATGACATACTATGACCGTCAAGGTTCGTTAAGAGGTTAAAAGAACCCTACCACCAATAAATGAATTAGGTTGATATTAATTTAAATATCATATAATTAGAGCTAGCATAAGTACAATTAGCCCTTTGAGTGCCAGAGGGTTATGCAACTCATTGCAATGAGTATCCCAGTATCCCTCTGGCACTCAAAGGGTTAAATCACATGCAACTTGCCTAAAAGAATACAGAAATATATATTATATATATATATATATATAATGTATGCACAAATCATTACTAGCATCTACATTCTGTACCAAGTGAGAGGCGTAGTGTGATGCTCTGTAGTATTCTGAAGGACATCACGAGGGTTAACAACCTATTTCTGTTACAGAACATTAGTGCTCACTGCTGAAGACTTTGCTTGGCCCTTATCTCAGTTTCTGGCCCATAAACAGACTCCTCTGAACTCCCTACATTCCAAAAGAAAACTGTTCTGGTCAGGCTAAGCAAACGAGATAGCACAAGTACACAAAAATAGGTGACACAAAGAGTTGGTTGTTAGGCAGAGAAATAAGGATTTATCAGTCACGGGGAATTACATAGAAGGCAAACACATGCACTAACATTTCTGAAGACAGTACTGTGTTTACACTTACAAGGGATAGTAATACTTGAATAAAAGTCCAGGTCCGAGTCTTCTTTATATTTTTTCTAACACACAGCGCTATATTTTAACACTTACATGTTTGTAGCTCAAGCGCAATTCAAGCTAAAATGATCCCCCTCCTGCCCCTTCCCCATTAGATGTGGAATCCGGTCGTGGGACCAGATGGATGCAGTGAGGGACAATCTTCATTCAGTAACTATAAGGAAAACCCGCCGCCCTTGACAAAGGAGGATTTTCCTTTCGCTTACTGAAGATTGTCCCTAACAGAGTGACGCAGGGGAAAGGGAAAGGAGGGGGATCCTTTCCGATTGAATAACACTTGAACTACAAACCTGTACGCATTGAAATATAGCGATACTTGTTTAAAAAAATATAGAGAAGACTTGGACCTGAACTTTAATTCAAGTATTACTATCCCTTTAAGCCACAGTTTCTCAACAAGGGTGGCGTGGCGCTTTGGTGTTCCACAGACATCCATTTAGGATGCCCCCATTTTATCTATAAGGCTTTGACAAAAATGTGAATCTAGACTTACCACTGTATGTTTAAGGCTATTACCATGCACAACTTGGATTATTTTAGTTGAGAGGTCTAATAACAACTCTATATTGATGTCTTTATAAATTTCATTACACCCTTGGCAAATGACATAAAATGATAGGGGTGCCAGCTCTGTACCGCGCGGTCTGTCACTCTTCCTCTGCTCCCCTCCCTCTATCCAGCCTCCTCCAATGACGGAGGCTTTCTGCCTGTAAGCTGGAGCGGTCTCTGGCCAATGAGAGCGCTCGAGCTTACAGGCAAAAAGCCTCCATCATTGGAGGAGGCTGGATCGAGGGAGGGGAGCAGCGGAAGAGCGACAGACCGCTGTACAGAGCTGGTAACTGTAGTCTGTCTGGAAGTAGGGCACAGGGCAATATTTAGACGTTTAATTTGAGCAAAATAACAATTAAAAAAAACCAAAAACAGTTTTCAATCTAATCTCTATATACACACTAACGTTTTAGTCAAACATGTATAGGGGTGATAGATCCCCTTTAAATAGGCAGGGTAAATGGGTCAGTTGGTTCTTATCTGCCTTCAAAATACCAGGTAAAATTTCAGCGAGGCAGGTACAAAACAAAAACACAATGTGACTTAGTGTTTTAACCCTCTGATTAAAACATTTTTCCCAAATAATGCACATTTGATTTGCTTCACTTTCCACTTTATGTATTTTTCCCTCACAAATTACATCAAGTTTGCCAAAGTACCTCCTTATCAGACTGACTGATCGGTCCTGGGGGCAGATGAACTAAGGTGTGATAAAGAGGTGATAAAAGCGTCTCCAGTGATCTCACTTCTCCAGTTCTTATATTATTATATGGAGCCTATGCACCAAGATCTCTCCTTGAAAAATGTTAGTGCATTGGCTCCGCAGAGTAGTATGGGAAGTAGAGAATTTATTTTACTTTATAAGTGATCTCCTCTTTGTCACACCCTATTACATCTCCCCACGGTCTTACATTGACAGTGGATCTTTTTGCACCCAAACATCGCACAGACTCCTGAGCTCTTCTCTTATTACGTCTATCCCTGCACACTGCTTTCTGTCCAGCTTCCAAGTCAAAGCTCTGTAGGCCCCAACTGATTTACTGCAGATCACATTAATGTCCTGATCTGTACAGAGTCTCTCACCTCTCCAGTCAGCAGGAAGATGATCTCCAGGGTGAGATTCAGGATCTTCTCATTCACCTGACTCCTGTCCTTGTTCATCATCAGTGAGTTATAAAGGTGTTCAGAGAACTGGCTCTGGTCATTGCTCAAGTGCTCAACTGTGATGGGACATCTGCAGGGAGAAAACTTCTATTTATCCAGTACCAGCAATATCGGCACGGAGATGACCGTGTGGTTAATAATGACTGCTTTATTGGGTGGTTTGCTAAATTATAAGTGCTTAGCCCTTTCATCTCCAAAAAGGTGTGCAACGCATTGCAAAGCACTGCGTTACACAACTCTCCATTTGTTGCGTATAGCGTTTGGCATAGCGTGTTTGGCGTAGAGTTTCTGGCGAATTGCATATAGCATGTGGCCTTTGGATTATAGCATTTGGCGTATTGGTTTGGTATATACCGCTTGATGAAAGGCACATAGCGCTTAGCATAAAGCGTTTGGTGTATAGCATTTGGCATATTGCTTATAGTGTTTGGCAAATTGCTTACAGCGTTTGGGGTGTATGATTTGGTGTACTGAGCATGGCGTATACAGTTTAGTGTATAGCAAAAGGTGTATAGAGTTGTGTGTGGCATTGTGTATATTGCATTTAGCTTTTTGTGCATAGCATTTTGCCTATGTTGATTTGTGTATGTAGTGCAGATTGCATTGTACATATAGCATTTTGTGTGTATTGTGTGATTATATAGCTATGAATATATGTATATTGTGTTATATGTGTGTGTGTGTGCATATGCGTGTGTGTATGCGTGTGCTGGTCGTTTACATGTGTGCTTGTGTTCATTGAAGCCCCTGCATTTCCTTGAAACAAAATCATGCCCCCATGGGTGGATCAACAGGACAGGCAGTCTTGAGTAGATCTGACTAACGCCTCTTTACTGCCGCCACTGGGTTTGTGTGTGCTCCACGCACACAGAAGTCTTTTTTATATACTAAATGTCACAAAAAAAAGAACCCTCTAAGTTAGTTATACACCCCCCCCCAGGGTCTCAAAATACTTTATTTTATCAGTATTCGATTTCTTGTTTCAAACAATCCAAATACATTATAGTCCAACAGGGTGTAGCTTCAGCCTCTGTAATCACATGGTTCCAGTTTTACATGACCTCTTTGGTTATCTCTATGCAAGAATTTAGCGTCTCTCTTAAGGACTAAGTTTAGCACTTTCTTACAAAATTTATGACAATACACATGGACATTTATCCATGCCAATCAAGAACATTGTTGAACAACTAATAATGTGTCTAATTTGAATCCTCTCTTGTATGTGGATGGTGTAAGATGCTACCAGTATGCATCTGTCGGCAAGTGGTACATCCCATGAATTTGAAGAACCTTGGCTCTGTAGATGATAAACAGGTATGCCTTTTGAAAACACAGTATAACAGTTCTTATCTGTGTTCATCAAGTATGACGGACATAACTGCAAGAAATGTCCATTGTGTTCTTATTGATATAATATAACAAACGACCATCATCAGAAATATTCAGAAAGCTTTAAATGATTTTTTTTTTTATTTTCTGATAATAGAATGAAGAACATATTGATCTTTCAGACCACTTTCACCACTGCTTCAGAGGTGGTTGATAACTTCGTCATAAGCATACACTAAAATGGAGACAGGTGAGAATCTTAACTCCAGTGAAAGACTACTAATGCGTTTCAAGAGTGGAATAATTTGTTTAACAGAGATGCAGGACAATCATACTCTATTCACAAACAGCATGCCTGGCTACCATATACAAAGGCAGAGTCTTTGAATTCAATATTTGCCAACAGATGCATACTGGCAGTTTCTTCTGATCCTAAAAAAACAATATAAAGATTCAAATAAGGCAACTTGTAAAAGGAGATCAAACATATGTCCATCTTGTTTGGACCTGACCAGCAGTAAGACCGTGGTGTGAACGAATTGCTGGCATTTCCTCCCCACACACACTGAAATGCAATCAATCTTAATGGTAAGACCACTGTGGGGGTTCAAAAGATCAAACCACTGCAATCTGATAGCCAGCTTATAAATATTTTCAAACTGGTACAAACTGTTTAGACCAATTTGGTTGGTTCATCTGATTGAGTTATCCCACAGACAACCGAACAATCTGTTCTTTCAAACTGGACACTTGAGTGACAAAATCATTCTGTGCACAGGCATCTTAAAGGGATAGTAATACTTCGTTTTATCTTTATTTTATTTTGTAGGCATTAAAAAAACATGAAGAATGATATAAGTCTTATCTCTCAAACCTTTATGGATTGAGAGATATTCACAAGCAAAGTTTCCCCTCCCACCCCTTTTACCTAGTGTAAGCCATCTCTTCTCAGATGTGGAATGCAGTCCATAGACCAGACAGATAACAGCATGGGACAGTCTTCTTCCTATGAGAACAATGAAAGCCCTGCCCCCCTTGACAAGTTTTTCCCCTTATCTTAATTGAAGATTGTCCCTCTATGCAATCTACCTGGGCACCTCCCTTCTGCTCTGGCTGAGCAGTGTTACATCAGTAAAAGGGGCGGGAGGGGGATACTTTATCCTTCAATTACTCTTGAACTACAACTCTGACAGAATTGAAATAACACTCTCCAAAGTCCAAATACTATGATGATTAATTAGAGCTGCTTTTATTATGAAACATTATTATCCCTTTAAAAGGAGCAGTAAATCTAATAACATAACTAGCTTAAAACCTTGGACATATATCCTCGACTACCACTAAAGTGCTCCAATAGCCTACGGATTAATGTTCATGCGGCTAGTCACTCAATCCCATGTATCTATTGCAAATTAGGGTGAAGGCTGCTACATTTCCACTCTGATAGGAAACTGGCTCCTATGGTGATTGAGAAGGATAAATTCTGAACATTTCAAAACCACACAGCACTAGTATGATTCCTCACTCGGCACAATCACACTGGTGCTTTGGATTTTGATAAATTCAGAAGTTTGTCCTTCACAACCCCCAAAGCAGTCAGTCATCAGAAATAGAGCAGTTTTTTGGTTTACTGTTCCTTTAAGCATCCTTGGTAGACATGATGATGATATGTCCATGTGGACTGGAATATACTGTTAAGACCAAGAGTAAGCAATGTGAGGCAATTAGCTCTTGCAGGAATTCAGCACCTATACATTTCAGCAACAGATGGAAAATGCTGCTGTGGAAAACATACTGGATAAGAACGGAGGACATGGTTTCACTACATATAAGCAATGAGATGTAGTGATTGCCATTTCTTGATGACCCATGAGAAATGCATGAGTTACTCAATCAGTAACTTGTGATGTCACTGCTGGGTGACCCCTATCACTTACTGTCAGATGTACCCCATCCACCACTGCCAGGGTGAACCCCCTTTCTCTCACTCACTTCCCACTCTTGCACTCCACTACACAGAAAGCACACCCTCACTCACCTCCAGGAGGGACCCTTCCCCTGTCACACACCTCCAGCAGGAGGAAGCCCCCTCCCCTGTCACTCACCTTGGGGGGCCCCCATCAACCGCACACTCACCTACGGTTGGGGGACCCCCCCCCCCGTCAACCGGACACCTACGGTTGGGGGACCCCCCCCCCGTCAACCGGACACCTACGGTTGGGGGACCCCCCCCCCGTCAACCGGACACCTACGGTTGGGGAACCCCCCCTCCCCGTCAACCGGACACCTACGGTTGGGGGACCCCCCCTCCCGTCAACCAGACACGTACGGTTGGGGGACCCCCCCCCCTCCCGTCAACCAGACACGTACGGTTGGGGGACCCCCCCATCAACCAGACACGTACGGTGGGGGGACCCCCCCATCAACCGGACACCTGCGGTTGGGGGACCCCCCCCGTCAACCGGACACCTGCGGTTGGGGGACCCCCCCATCAACCGGACACCTGCGGTTGGGGGACCCCCCCCGTCAACCGGACACCTGCGGTTGGGGGACCCCCCCCCGTCAACCAGACACCTGCGGTTGGGGGACCCCCCCCGTCAACCAGACACCTGAGGTTGGGGGACCCCCCCCCGTCAACCAGACACCTGAGGTTGGGGGACCCCCCCGTCAACCAGACACCTGAGGTTGGGGACCCCCCCCCGTCAACCAGACACCTGAGGTTGGGGACCCCCCCCGTCAACCGGACACCTACAGTGGGGGAACCCCCCCGTCAACCGGACACCTACAGTTGGGGAACCCCCCCGTCAACCGGACACCTGCGGTTGGGGAACCCCCCCGTCAACCGGACACTCACCTACGGTTGGGGGACCCCCCTCAGACACTCATGACCTCCCTCAGCCTGACACTCACCTCCAGGGGGGATCCCCCTTAACCTGACACTCACCTCCAGGTGGGGGACCCCCTTCAACTTGACACTCGCCTCCAGGTGGGGGATACCCCTCAACCTGGCACTCGCCCTCCAGGTGGGGGATACCCCTCAACCTGGCACTCGCCTCCAGGTGGGGGATCCCCCTTCAACTTGACACTCGCCCTCCAGGTGGGGGATACCCCTCAACCTGGCACTCGCCCTCCAGGTGGGGGATACCCCTCAACCTGGCACTCGCCCTCCAGGTGGGGGATACCCCTCAACCTGGCACTCGCCTCCAGGTGGGGGATACCCCTCAACCAGACACTCGCCTCCAGGTGGGGGATACCCCTCAACCAGACACTCGCCTCCAGGTGGGGGATACCCCTCAACCTGGCACTCGCCCTCCAGGTGGGGGATACCCCTCAACCAGACACTCGCCTCCAGGTGGGGGATACCCCTCAACCAGACACTCGCCTCCAGGTGGGGGATCCCCCTCAACCTGACACTCGCCTCCAGGTGGGGGATCCCCCTCAACCTGACACTCGCCTCCAGGTGGGGGATACCCCTCAACCTGACACTCGCCCTCCAGGTGGGGGATACCCCTCAACCTGGCACTCGCCTCCAGGTGGGGGATACCCCTCAACCTGGCACTCGCCTCCAGGTAGGGGATACCCCTCAACCTGACACTCGCCTACAGGTGGGGGACCCCCATCCTTGTCACCACCCTCTTCGCTCACTGTCAGGGGAGCCCTCCCCTCACACACTGCCAGGAGACCCCTACCTCACAGCCAGAGAATTCCTGTCAATATTAGGCCATCTACTGCCACATAACAGCACGTTCTCACCTATTTAGCTAAATAAACCGGGTGGTCTGTAAATGATATCAGCGCATCCAGAGTTTTACCTCGGCTTCTTTACACAATAAATCAACCAACAAAATGGCCACTTACCTCCGATGCAGCGACATTGCTCACTCTGCTGTGTTTATAGTAGTCTGTGGGGAAACCAGCGGGTGGGCGGGGCTTGTATCCGCTGCGCACGGTAACCGGGATGTTAGTCTACAAGCCGTGGCTTTCGCGGTACAAGTAGAATGGGAAGACGTCTGAGAGGGAAGGTTACGGACAAGCAGAGGGGGCGTATCCTGTGTTGTCACGGGATACTACGTGACGTCATCACTGTGCCCCCCTCATTCAGAGTTCTGAAGCAGGTATGAGCAACCTGGAGCTTTCCAGCTGTAGTGGACTGAAGCTTCTGTCATCCCCTGCCAACCAATGGATCATGAGAAATGCAGTAAACAATGTCTGGAGGGCCTCAGGTTGACCACCCATATTCCAAACGTTATTAAGGGGAGAACTGAGCCCTGACTCCAAAACTTAGGCTGCGGTGATTGTTTCTATTAGTAGTGTAAAAGGTTGCTGTACGTTCATTAAATTGTCGTTATATTATCACTATATTGTGAATGTAATTAACGTGTATATATTAAATACGTATATGTACACATGCAGTGCATTACGTTTCCCAGAGCTTTTGAGATACAACGTCCCATTGACTGCTGTGACAGAAATGCAGGCTAATGCTGGACTACGAGAAAATGGCGGCCAACCTCCTAACAATACACACCATATTACTGGTCATATATAAAATGTTCATTTAGAGATAGGGATTTACTATGTTCTGGCTTTTCCATTTAAAGGACAAGTCACACCTCCTGATAAATACCTCCCTCCCAATACCCTTACCTCATGGGCAGAAATTCCTAATGGGCCTACGATTTTTGCTTTTGTGCCTTTAATAAAGAGATATATAGCCTCTTCAGTCCGTCCTGTGTATCAATATACCTGAGGACTTTCAAGATAAGATGACACTGAGATCTTTGAAATATTCACCTTAAAGTTTCTCATAATATAGATTTTATTCAGTAGGTACTTCAGTCAACACACAAGGAACATTTAACCCTGTGAGTGCCAGTGGGGTGCGCAATGCATTGCATACCCCTCTGGCACTGAAATGGTTAACATGCTGCAATTTAGAGATCTCACTGCTTAAACGCAAACAAGACAAGCAGGACATCTCCCATGTCCTTATGTTACATGTGACACCAAGAAGCATTTAATTGGGGCAAATCAAATATTAGGTAACTAGTGTAAAAGCCCGTGTACACGGGCCAAGGTCTGGGTAATGTTAACCCTTTGAGTGTTGCTTACCCTTCTGGCACTCAAAGGGTTTAGAGGCCACTACCTCACTGCTTCACACGATGTAGTCTTATGTCTCCTCACACACACAATGCAATCATGCACAGTAGAGAGTTCCCGAACGCGGGCAGTCTCTACTGCGCATCACTGCATCGTGACAAACATCCTAGCAAATTATTATATAGGATATGGTGCTCTCTCACCCTGAGAACATGAGATTTGGGTCAAACTCTGAGAGTTCTAAGGTATGGGTATCACATACCTCCCAACATTCCATTTTTCTAAAGAGGGACACCAGTATTGCATGACTGTTGTGCACGCTGGGAAAACAAAAATCAGTTTTGGGTAAATTTAAAACAGATGTCATGTAGCACTTTTTCACCATTGCCTGTATATTTATAGACAGATAGTTTTAAATTAGTTTTTAATAGGAACAATAGCCTTCCATGTAGGCATACCTCCCAAGTGTCCCTTTTTAGGAGTTGGGCTCTGTTTCTGAGACCTAGTTCTGTCCCTCTTTTCTACCCTGGTACCCCTTTTTTTAGGCAATCAGAATGTGTAGTGTGTAAATAAGTGTATCACACTCCTACACAGCAATAAAACTCACATTAATGTTTGTTTACAGACTTCAGTTTACATGTTTATAAGTTAGTATTTATGAATAAATTAATGTTGGGGAAAAAGCTATATCCTATAATCTTTTTCCAATAAGTGTACTGTACCTTTAAAAGCAGTGCATATGCATGAATACTTTCGCTCCACAGAAAAATAGGAGTTTTAAATTAGTTGCAATATAGAGTTAGTTTGCAAGGTCAGTTTGGTAAGTTTTTTCCTCAGAACAATAGAGCTTTCTTCTGTAGCCCCCCTTCAAGGACAGAGAGCTGGAAGGACTAGATAACACTGCTGAAGACTGATGGAGGCTGCTGATTGGGCAATAACAGGGGGGTGGGTTACCAGTGGATTATAGTTAGTGTATAATTAAAGGAGTCCCCTATTGTGTAAGGAGAGAGCTCTCATACAGAATTACCTGTAAGTTGTATGTACGTCACTTACATGTTATTGCTGTTTTGCTGTGTTATTTTAAATAATAACCAATCTATAATTTGGAACAACTGTGTCACTGTGCATTATTTATAACCTTTTTGAATTTCCCTTACATTTTGGTGCCGAATACATCCGGGAGTTTGAAAGCAGAATAGACGGATGCAGAGCCTGGGACTGCGAGAACGGGGGTCCAGCTAAAAGCCGGCTACTAACAGGTGAGATCCTTTGTGTCTCTCAGTTGTTCCCCTCTTCTCTGTTCCATGGTTTCTCTGTCTTCTGTGAGTACAAACTTTCAAGAACTTGACACAGTTGTGTATATGTTCTAATACTTTTTGTATGAATGTGTGAGTAAAAGGGATATTGGTGGTTTTAAACCCATCATATCAGTGTGAAAGAGGTCCTTTACGGCATTTGTGTGGGGCTATCTCAAGACGCACCTTCTTTGATAAGAATCTTTCATAAGAAGATCGCACGGTGGGGATAGCTGTATGCTAGTGAAAGAGGACACTTCATGAGCCTCAGACACGTATGTTTCCTATCTTCCGAGTTTGTCAGGTAAAACGTTACTAACCTTGATCTGCATGAGCAAAGGGACTAATTACAGAAGGAGTGTGGGTAGATAAAGTGTTCTGAACTGGTTTAGCCTTGGATTGTCAGTGCAAGTCTTTGGGTACCCCCTGTGCTCGGCCTCTGGACATCGCTGATAATCTTTCAGCTTCAGTCCACTGCTGCTATTGGGTACAGGGCTACTCCCAGAGAACGAGAGCGACCTGATCTCTGATCACCTCTTGGCTTGCTTCTGTACAGCCTTGTGTTATGCCGGTTTGAACCTGGACTCTCCCATGCTAAAGGGCCTGTCCCAGATGCTGTAGCAGATCTGTGTCTCCCCCATGAATAATTATACTTAGACTACTGGTAACTACAGCATGTAATATGTATATACGTTGACTACAGCATGCAGTATGTATATAATTTATTTTCTATTATTATTTGCTTCTATTTTCTGTTAAAGGCATAGTAATACTTTGATTAAACTGCAGCTCCGAGCCGTCTTTATATATTTTTAAACATGCAGTGCTATATTTAGTTACTTACAATGTTGTAGTTCAATCGCTATTCCTGCAGAAAGGATCTCCCTCCCGCCCCTTCTTGTTGTGTCATTGATCCACTCTGGACGAATGGAGCATGGCGAGGGACAGTCTTCAGTATTCAAAGGAAAATCCTGCCCTCCTTCGACAAAGGGGGCAGGTTTTTCCTTTTACTTACTGTATTAAGATTGTCCCACGCTACATCTGTTCGGTCCAACGACTGGATTCAAGATCTTATGGGAGGCAGCCAGAAGGGGTGGGAGGGAGATCCTTTCTGCAGGAATAGCGTTTGAACTACAACATTGTAAGTAACTAAATATAGTGCTATGTGTTTAAAAATATATAAAGAAGACTTGGAGCTGCAGTTTAATTGAAGTATAATTACCTGTTTAAAAAATGTTTTACCTTTTTATAGTAAGGTGCTGCTTACACTGTGTGTTTCTGTTTCCTGTTAATAACTTTTTGTTGTAACTAACGACAAAAAAAATGTCTTTCAAAAGACAAAATTTGTACGTTAAGAAAAAAGTGGAGGGAATGTGTTCTGAATGTGAGAATTTTTGTCTTTAGTTAAGACATTTTTTTGTCGTTCCATACGACAATTTCAGTCAGGACAAACGACACATTTCCAATCACAACCGACACTCTCTGAAAATATTAATGATCCCAACCACACTGTACTTTGAAAAGTCGTCACAAACGACAAAAGTTATTTCGCTACTTCTTTGAACATATGGCCCACAGTCCTCATAAAGTCCATCTTGAAGATGGAAGAGCATCATCAGCACTCCTACCATGTTGTTACATTTAATTCCATCCCGGACACAGGGAGGAGGTATACAGGTCAACAGAGGAGTAGATGAGCGAGGGAAAGGAGGTAGAGGAGGGGGAAGTGGTAAAGGAATATAGAGAAGGAGGATGGAAAGAGGAGGTTTATAGTTATGCTCTTGAGGTCCCACCCACTCACTGCAAGTGATCCCTGTTTGAAAGCTGGTCAGTTCTGCCGTGAGGGAATTAGATAGATTTAGCTTTTGAAAGGATAGTAATGTTTCACAATAAAAGCAGCTCCAATTAAACTTCATAGTATTTGGGCCATGGAGAGTGTTATTTCAATACTGTCAGAGTAATTGAATGATAATGTATCCCCCTCCCAGAGGGGCTCTATCCAAATGTCGGAGTTAAAACCAACGTGAAGGAAAAAAATGCTTTCGCAAGTTAACAAAGACCGGGTAACAAAACACACAAAAACTACAAAACTGGAGTCAACAAAAATCTGACCTCATCGCTGTCGCAAAACACACGATAAATAACGTGAGAAAGGTCCCAATAAAAGAAACAAGCAAATGTCTGATGGTACCTAGTGCCCCAAAGTATCAAGTTCAGTCAAATAAACTATATAGAGACCCAAAATAACCAAAGCACCTTTGTCTGTGCATCTTGTTCTTTCGATCTAGAGCACAGGACCCAGAGAAAGGGAGTTTAGGCACATACATACAGGTAGAAGGAGTTGGAGAGATTGACAGCACACTTTGCGACACAGAATACACTTTTGTACATACCAAATTCACACATTCAAACACACATACACACACACACATAGGCCATTTTTTTTTTTTTTTTTTTTTTTTTTTTTTTTTTTTTTTTAAGTAAAACACACACACTTTTATCTTTTTTGTTGACAGTGTGAGTCTTTGAGTGCAAGTGAGTGACAGAGAGTGAGTAAGGGCCTGAGTGAGTGTCTGGGTGTGAGTGGGTGAGAGGAATGGAGAGGAGAGGAGGACAGGAGAGAGGGGTGGGGAGAATAGGAGGAGAAGAGGAAAAGGAGCAGGTGGGCATCCCCGGTCAGGGTAGGGGAGGGAGGGGGAGAGTCCTGGGGAGGAGCGGGAGTACCACAAGCAGAGGCACACCAAGTGCAGGTCCTGAGATGGCAGTGGGACGAGGGGTACATCAGGGGGAGCACCCAACACAGCCAGGGCCAGCACAGGCAGGGCTGGAAAGCCAAAGACAGGGCTCCCAAAGAACCTCTGAGGGTGAGGAGGACAGGGCAAGAGACCCCAAATATACTGAGGAGGAGAACCTGGTTCTGGTGGAGGCTGTCATCCACAGATTGAGGATCCTGTTCCCCAGGTGGAAGGTCGTCGGCATGGGGGCCAAAAGGAAACCGGCATGGAGGGAGGTCCTTGCTGCTATTAATGCCGTGTCCAACTGCAGCCGGTCGCTAGATTCTATAAGAAAACGGTGGATTGACTGTAAAGCCAAGGTAAAGAAAAAGATGGGACAGGAGGCCTTGCATGCTGCCTGGACAGGGGGTGGTCTGCCCCTGCGCATAGACTACAGCAAGTGGGAGGAAGCTGTGCGCAGGACAATATCTGCAACATTGGTGCAGGGGATCCCTGGATGGAGTGACACCGGGGATGAAAGGAGCCTCCAGACCACCGGTAAATGCATCAAGACCTACATACATATCACACAAAACTTGACACCCACCATACATAGGCCAACACAGTGACACCTGAACACATGGACAGCATTCCACACCACAAATTCAGCAACACAGCTTTGAGGGACTTCAAACAAAGATGGAATACGTGACCAACCCAGCCTGAATGGTAATGTCAAGTCCCTGTGAACCCCCTTCATGCTGTCTACAACAACATCATGCACAGCACAATGCACACCGTCATGTGTCAGTCACAGATCTAACTGTTATGTGTATCACAGTGTCATACACAGAGTGACAGTGAGGTCAGCACACAACCCCTTGAGTGCCACATGGGTAAGCAATGCATTGTTTGACAATACATTGGCTAGTCCCCTGGCAATCAAAGGGTTATTGAAGATACCAAGGAGGGGAAATGATGTGTGTTCTGGAGTATTGTTATTGCATGTCAGGGCTAGGCGTTGTATATATAGGTAGTTAATCCAAGTGGACTAGTCAAGGTTCAGCTGTTCGCATCCTATGTAGCCTGAAAGGTGTGGATGGCCAGGGGGCATTCACCTCCATCACCACTCTGCAGGACACGTGTGATTCCCAAGGTTCAACCATGCCAGGGGGGGAAATTCACTAGGGTGGAAGAAAGAGGTGACAATGTGTACATGGCAACTGCAGTGTCATCACTTCTGTAATCCCTGGGTTAGTCTGTTGAGCCAATACACTGAGATTTAAACAACCTGAGAAATGCTTCATAGTGCAGAAAGAAATTGTGAATATGCTAACACCTGAGACAGACCGTGGTTAAAACCAAAAGTCAAATTTTATTCAATGTGTATAAAAATCACACAGTACTTATCCATGTCGATGGCTCACAACAGATCAATCTCAGATGTCCGGAGGCTCATGGAAACATCAATGCGTTTCGCGTATATATCACTTAATCATGATGGCCATAGAATAACATAGGAAAACGTAGGAGTGCTCTCCAGTCGTATTGCATAAACCCGCCCATGTTTGCTGTGTGTTTGGATTCTAGGTGCCCTGGGGTCTGTTTGATGTGCCATACAGCTGATTGGGTTTTCTGGTTCCACAGTGCATGTTTTGCTGGTGTGCTTGACAGCCGTCTCACTGTGGTTTGGTATACAGCTGGGTGCATGACAGACAGCCGTCTCACTGTGGCTTGGTATACAGCTGGGTGCATGACAGACAGCCGTCTCACTGTGGTTTGGTATACAGCTGGGTGCATGACAGACAGCCGTCTCACTGTGGTTTGGTATACAGCTGGGTGCATGACAGACAGCCGTCTCACTGTGGTTTGGTATACAGCTGGGTGCATGACAGACAGCCGTCTCACTGTGGTTTGGTATACAGCTGGGTGCATGACAGACAGCCGTCTCACTGTGGTTTGGTATACAGCTGGGTGCATGACAGACAGCCGTCTCACTGTGGTTTGGTATACAGCTGGGTGCATGACAGACAGCCGTCTCACTGTGGTTTGGTATACAGCAGTCTGTCATGTATACAGCTGGGTTCATGATGACAGTGTGCAAACAAATATTTTTTTCTCTTGCACAATTTTATACCCCGTTCTTTAATTTAATAATGTTTACACTATAAGATTGTATCTTTTCAGTCTTTCAGTTTCCATTAGAAGATAATTCCAAATCAGTCAGACTTCCACTGGGTTTTAAATACCAATTTATTTCACATTATTTTAATATATCTATATATCTTTTTACTTTTTAAAAACTTTATTTAAGAAAAGTTTTGTTTCATACAAAGAAACAGCAAGGTAAACTGTAAGAACAACTCCACTGGGGTACCATCAGTTATATGAACAGGGGATGACTAATAAAAGACCCCTAATCCTCCCTGGTGCATTGATGCTGCACTGAGCAAGAAAATTTCCTGTCCGGCCCAGTGCAAATCCCCATAGATCAAGGGTGGAAAAATATATATATTAGCATGTTTATATTTCCCATGCATCACACACACACACCTCACTGAACATATAAAACTGTGTATATGCACTAAGCGCGCGCACGCACGCACGCACGCACGCACACACACACACACACACACAATATAACAATTCACTAGGATGTTTGTCAGAAGCCGTCATGCGCAGTAGAGACTGCCAGAATGCTGGGCGTTCTGTGCTGGGAGCATTCTGTGCGGAATGCTGGGAGTTCTGTGCTGGGAGCATTCTGTGCGGAATGCTGGGAGTTCTGTGCTGGGAGCATTCTGTGCTTTTGGGCAGTCTGTACATTGCATGACTGCGGCGATGGCAGGACGCAGAGCAGGACCGGCCTCTTAACTCTTTGAGTGCCAGAGGGCTAAGCGGCGCATGCACTCAGAGGGTTAACATCATCTGGACCTTGGCCCGTGTACACGGGCTTTTATATTAGTACACATATAATACAAGTACTGTGCAAAAGTTTTAAGCAGGTGTGAAAAAAATGCTATAAAGTAAGAATGCTTTCAAAAAATAGACATGTTAATAGTTTATTTTTATCAATTAACAAAATGCAAAGTGAGTGAACAGAAGAAAAATCTAAATCAAATCTATATTTGGTGTGTCCACCCTTTGCCTTCAAAACAGTTTTTTAAGGAACTCAACAGGTAGGTTGTTCCAAACATCTTGGAGAACTTAACACAGTTCCTCTGTGGATTTAGGCAGCCTTAGTTGCGCCTCTCTCTACATGTAATCCCAGACAGACTCCATGATGTTGAGATCAGGGCTCTGTGAGGGCCATGCCATCAATTCCAGGACTCCTTGTTCTTTATGCTGAAGATAGTTCTTAATGACTTTGGCTGTATGTTTGCAGTCATTGTCATGCTGCAGAATAAATTTGAGGACAATCAGATGCCTCACTGATGGATAAGTATCTGCTTCTACTTCTCAGCACTGAGGAGACCTTTAATTCTGATCAAATCCCCAACTCCATTTGCATAAATGAAGCCCCAAACTTGCAAGGAACCTCTACCATGCTGTACTGCTGTTTGCAGACACTCATTCTTGTACCACTCCCCAGCCCTTCAGCGGACAATCTGCTGTCTGCTACAGCTAAATATTTAACATTTTGACTCATCAGTCCAGAGCAACTGGTGCCATTTTTCTGCACCCCAGTTCCTGTGTTTTTGTGCATAGGTGAGTCGCTTGGCCTTGTTTCCACGTCAGAGGTATGGCTTTTTGTCTCTACCAGTGCTGATGGCACTGCAAGACATCTTCCGATTGCGAATGGAAGAAAGCATGATGTGTCTCATCTGCTGCACTAAGTTTCCTTGGCCAACAACTGTGTCTATGGTCCTCAACACTGCCTGTTTCTGTGTGCTTCTTAAAACGAGCTTGGCCAGCACATCTGGAAACCCCTGTCTGGAGAGACCTTGCTGATGCAGTATAACTACCTTGAGTCTTGTTGCTGTGCTCTTTCTTGCCATGGTGTAAGACTTTTGACATTAAACGGTCTTCAGCAACCTCATCTTGTTAGCCGAGTTTGGTTATTCCTCAACTAGTTTTATTCCTCTTACACAGCTGTTTCAGTTAATGATTGTGTTTCAACCTACATATGAAACTGATGATCATTAGTACCGGTTTGGTATAATTGTTTAATCCTACACCTGACTCTATGCCTACAAAATCCCTGACATTGTGCAAGTGTAGCTAGAGAATTGATGCTGTTTTCAAGGCAAAGGGTGATCATACCGAATATTGATTTGATTTAGATTTTTCTTCTGTTCTCTCACTTTGCATTTGTTAATGGATAAAAATAAAACTATTAACATATTTGAAAGCAATCTTACTAGTAATGTTTCACAAAAAACAGCAGCTCCAATTAATCTTCATAGTATTTGGGCCATGGAGAGTGTTATTTCAATACTGTCAGAGCTATAGTTCAAGAGTAACTGAATGATAAAGTATCCCCCTCCCGCCCCTTTTACCTAGTGTAATCCACCTCCCCTCAGATGTGGAATCTGGTCTTAAGACCAGACCGGTCACAGCAAGGGACAATCATCTTACTGTGAACATAAGGAAAACCCTGCCCCTCTTGACAGGTTTCTCCTTATGCTCAGTGAAGATTGTCCCTCTCTGCGATCCGGACAGTCTTGCTGCTCTGAGGTAAGCAGTGTTACATCAGTAAAAGGGGCGGGAGGAGGATACTTTATCATTCAATTAACTACAACTCTGACAGTATTGAAATAACACTCTCCATGGCCCAAATACTATGAAGATTAATTGGAGCTGCTTTTATAGTGAAACATTACTATCCCTTTAAGTCTGAATTCCAGAGGGGTATGCAACCTATTGCAAAATATGGATACCTCTCTGGCATTCAAAGGGTTAAGAAAAGTTGGTTTATCTGAAGAAGAAAACAAAAGGTTTATACAACTAGAACATAAAGTTTTTTTTTCTCTCTTACATGCAGTATCTGGTGATTGCATGTGACTGGTTAAACGATTCTCCACATACATAACACTTAAATGGTTTTGATCCAGAACGAACTCAGTGCAACAAAATCAGTAGGCAAAGCAAAAGATTTCTTATACAGAATATGTACATGGTTGCTCTCCTGTGTGAGTTCTCTGGTGAATAACAAGGGATGACCTTTGGGCAAAAGATTTCCCACATTCAGAACATTTAAAAGGTTTTTCTCCTGTGTGAATTCTTTTGTGTATAACAAGATGCGAGCCTCGGGTAAAAGATTTCCCACAGTCAGTACACTGAAATGGTTTCTCTCCTGTGTGAATTCTCTGGTGTCTAAAAAGATGTGAGCTTTGAGCAAAAGATTTATCACATTGAGAACACTTAAACGGTTTTTCTCCTGTGTGAGTTCGCTGATGTACAACAAGATACGAAGAAGAAGGGAAAGATTTCCCACATTGAGAACATTTAAATGGTTTCTCTCCCGTGTGAGTTCTTTGATGTATAGCAAGATGTGAAGATGAAGGGAAATATTTCCAACACACAGAACACAGGAACGCTTTCTTTTCTTTGAGAGTTGTCTGACATGAGACTGTTTGCTGATACCCGTCTTTCTTTTCTGTACATTTATTAAAAATAATAGGGGTGTATTCTGTCCCTGTGTGTTCAATCTGATACTCTGTTATACTTGAGCCATAATTTAAATTGACGTCCATATCTAATAATGTTTCACAGTTTCTCAGGGTCCCACTGGATGAACTGTCATTAAATAGTATTGGTCCTTCATCGTTCTGGATACAAGTGTTGTTGTACAAGACACAATCTAGATCTGAAAGTGAAATACAATGTCTTTTAGTTTAAGGGTCTCCTATGAGAGAAAGAAAAGCACTAAAACAATGAAATTAAAGGGATAATAATGTTTCATAATAAAAGCAGCTCCAATTAATCTTTGTAGTATTTAGGCTGTGAGAGTGTTATTTCAATTCTGTCAGAGTTGTAGTACAAGAGTAATTGAATGATAAAGTATCCCCCTCCCACCCCTTTTACTGATGTAACACTGCTCACCTCAGAGCAGCAAGACTGTCCGGATGGATCACAGAGAGGGACAATCTTCAGTGAGCATAAGGGAAAAACCTGAAAATCCTGTCAAGGGGGGCAGGGTTTTACTTATGTTTGCAATAAGAAGATTGTCCCTTGCAGTGACGTCTCCGGTACCAGGACCAGATTCCACATCTGAGGGGAGGTGTCTTACTGTAGGTAAAAGGGACGGGAGGGGGAAACTTTATCATACAATTACTCTTGTACTACAATTCTGACAGTATTCAAATAACACTCTCCCTGGCCCAAATACTATGAAGATTATTCAGAGCTGTTTTTTTGTGAAACATTACTATCCCTTTAAAGAACTCTCTTGTTTTACCAAGACTGCTCCTATGGGAGAAGACTTAAAGGGATAGTAATACTTCATTTTAACTTTATTTTATTTTGTAGGCATTAAAAAAACATGAAGAATGATATAAGTCTTATCTCTGAAACCTTTATGGTTTAAGAGATATTCACAAACAAAGTATCCCCCCCCCCTGTTCAACCAGATCAGAAGGGAGGTGCCCAGGTAGACTGCAGAGAGGGACAATCTTCAATTAAGATAAGGGAAAAGCTGAAAAACTTGTCAAGGGGGGGAAGGGCTTTCATTGTTCTCATAGGAAGAAGATTGTCCCCTTCTGTTATCTGTACTGTCATACAACCAGACTGACATCTGAGAAGAGATTGCTTACACTAGGAAAAAGGGGCGGGTTTAATATATATGGTTTATGAGATATTCACAAGCAAAGTTTCCCCCTCCCACCCCTTTTACTGATGTCACACTCTTCAGCCAGATCAGAAGGGAGGTGCCCAGGTAGATTGCAGAGAGGGACAATCTTCAATTAAGATAAGGGAAAAACCTGAAAAGCTTGTCAAGGGGGGCAGGGATTTCATTGTTTTCATAGGAATAAGAGTGTCCCCTTCTGTTATCTGTCTGGTCTATGGACTGCATTCCACATCTGAGAAGAGATTGTTTACACTAGGTAAAAGGGGCAGGAGGGGAACTTTGCTTGTGAATATCTCATAAACCATAAAGGTTTGAGAGATAAGACTTATATCATTCTTCATGTTTTTTTAATGCCTACAAAATAAAATAAAGTTAAAACGAAGTATTACTATCCCTTTAAGAACACTTGTGGTTTTTTTTTGTACTTGGAAGTCAAATAATATCTATCAAATGGATTGATCCCTGGTGCTCTCCAGTTGATTCCGCAACGCATCCTGTACTGCTAGACTGAGGAATCAAATGGACAGCACCAGCAGTCACTTTGCAGACCCTGTTCTGCTTTCCTGCTACTATACTGGGGCTCCTAATGGAGTATCGGCACTAATGAAGAGACCTGAGTTTAATTACCCAGCTCCTCAGCAGCTGGAGTCCATAAAGGTCAAATAGGTCATTCTTACACAGAGCTCTCTCTCTGCTCCGGGGACAACATATAATGAAGGTAAGGAAGTCTGACCTGCCCTGCACTCCCACCAACAAAGTGAACACAATCATATGTAATAAAACAAAGTATCTCCTTTATCCATGTAGTTTTGAATCCTTAATTAAAGATTTCATGCTATCAAAGGGCGTGCAGGGCATGTCAAACTGGCTTAAAGGGGCAGTAAACTTTTTAATGAAAACACATATTTTAGAGAGCTTTTCCTGCTGAATAAAACAAGGTCACTCCCACTGCTGTCAGATGTTTTATTCAAAATTTATAGCAGTTTAAATAATCAGGAAGTGAATTTACTGTGTTTACTTCCTGATAGTTCTAACTGACAGGAAGTGACAGGCAGTTTCTATCACATTCTATGGAGAACTGTATGTCTCTGACTTTTCTGACTTTCCATTAGAATCTAACAGGAAATCTAATTAGAATTTGACCACTAGAGGGCACTGCTAATGTAAAAAAAAAAAAAAAATGGGTTTAAACTGTAATAACTCTGGAAATATAAATCTCTCCGCAGTTGGAGTACTCTTATTTTACTCAATAGGAAAATCCCTACAATATATATTTTTTCATAAAAAAACTTTATTGCTCCTTTAAATTAAAATGTTTTATATACTCCTGAAAACTTCAATAAAACAATTATGAAAACAAATAGATTGTGTGATTTAAACAGTGACACCTTTTATTAATTTAGTGTTTGTCTCACCTGTACTGATGTCAGTTGGAGTTTCATCCGCCTTACACTGCTGGGGAAAAGTCACATCTCCTGGCCCCATCTGTGATACAATATCAAGGGTCACATTGACGATACAAGACCCAAACGTAAATTACAAAGTTGGTCATTTATATCAAAAGGTGATTTACAGATAAAAATGATCTAAGCTGCTAGACCCTTTAATGCACGGGTGGTCAATTGGTTTGGCCCAAAGGCCACATTGCTGTTTAAAATTTTTCTGTAGGGCTGTATTTGTATTGCATCTTCAATCAGAATAAAGTAGACTGTATGTCTCTTAACTTCCTCTCTGACTTTCCCCTTCCCCTGTGTAACGAACGGCATTGTCACAAGACATCAGAGAATGGAACCAATGGTTACCCAGGAGATCTAGTAATCTGAGCTTCTCCAGGATGAATGTGACAAGTGGACCTGTGTCCTGTATGTGCTGTGAGATCTTAGACATGTTCCGTGTAGGATTTCTAAGCCTGCACTTTTCTACCTGATAGTCCTGTGTGATCCAGTTATCTTCCTCCGCAGAGTCCTGTGAATAAGAACGGATGGGATGCCTTTCTGGTGTACTTCTCTTACTGCATTCATCTGCAGGTAATGAACATACACAGAGCAAATACATTCAATATAAATATTTACCAAGAAGTGTATGTATCATCAACCTGCACAGGTATATATCGATAAAACAGTGAAAAGAAACTTTAAAGGCAAAGTATAACACTCTACGAGGGAGATTCTCTAAGTGATGATAAAGAGGTGATAAAGTGAAGATGATTTCTCCAGTTCTTATGGAGTCTATGCAGTAAGATCTCCAAAGTATAAGAAATCTTAGTGCACAGGCTCCATAGAACAACATAGGAATTGGAGAAGTGATAAACTGGAGAAGTCATCTCCCCTTTATCACCGCTTAGTGAATCTCCCCCTAAAGTGTCCTGAAAAAGTCAGAACAGCAATATATAATGATTAAAAGTCTGTAAAAGAACTTATGTTCAAAAGACGTGGAGGAATTCTAGGTCAAATCAACTGCATTTTAACCCCTTGGACACTAGAGAGGATATGAGTGCATTATTTCTCCTCTAATAAACCACACTCATGCGATTAGACATGCCGACCTTACCTTCTTTTTAACTTACCGCACGCAATTATACACAGAGTCCATTTTGGTTCATTTACTATGTTCTTGTACCGAATTGTTACACTATCCTTGGTTATTTCTAAAAGCTATGCAAATTGTTATCCCTTTAATGGCAATACGCCCATAAAAATTCCATTCTGTAGGACTGTTCAGGGATCAGTGTATGTATGTATGTATGTATGTATATTTTTATTTATAGTGCCAACACTGTAAAGTGATAGTAATGTTTCACACAAAAAAGCAGCTCCGATTAATCTTTATAGTATTTGGGCCATGGAGAGTGTTATTTCAGTACTGTCTGAGTTGTAGTTCAAGAGTAATTGAATGTTAAAGTATCCCCCTCCTGCACCTTTTACCTAGTGCAAAACACCTCCCCCTCAGATCTGGTCTCCTGACCGGACAGCTCACAGCAAGGGACAATCTTCTTACTATGATCATAAGGAAAACCCTGCCCCCCTTGACAGGTTTTTCAGGTCTTTCCTTATGCTCACTGAAGATTGTCCCTCTCTGCAATCCATCCGGACAGTCTTGCTGCTCTGAGGTAAGCAGTGTTAAATCAGTAAAAGGGGCGGGAGGGGGATTCTTTATCATTCAATTTTTTTTTTTAACTACAACTCTGACAGTACTGAAATAACACTCTCCACAGCCCAAATACTATGAAAATTAATCGGCGAGTTTTTTGTAAGCCATTTCTATCCCTTTAAATTTTACATTTCGTAGAAGGGGGATACAATAAGTGCAGTTAAAGGGATAGTAATGTTTCATAATAAAAGTGGCTCTAATTAATCATCATAGTATTTGGACTTTGGAGAGAGTTATTTCAATACTGTCAGAGTTGTAGTTCAAGAGTAATTCAGTGACAAAGCGTCCCCCTCCCGCCCCTTTTACTGATGTAACACTGTCCAGCCAGATCAGAAGGGAGGTACCCAGGTAGACTGCAGAGAAGGACAATCTTCAATTAAGATAACGGAAAAACCTGAAAAATTTGTCAAGGGGGGAAGGGCTTTCATTGTTCTCATAGGAAGAAGATTGTCCCCTTATGTTATCTGTCTGGTCTATGGACTGGATTCCACATCTGAGAAGAGATGGCTTACACTAGGTAAAGGGGGCGGGAGGGGAAACTTTGCTTGTGAATATCTCTCAAACCATAAAGGTTTGAGAGATAAGACTTATATCACTCTTCATGGTTTTTTTTAATGCCTACAAGATAAAATAAAAGATAACATGAAGTATTAGTATCCCTTCAAGTGGTTATAAAGACAGTTATCAAAAGGGGAACAATAGGTGACCCCTGCATAGAGTTTACAATCTAAGTATAGGAAGGGTTACATACAGATATAATCAGGTAGAGGAGGAAATGCAATTTACAACAATTCTGTGCACATAATAACATATTACGTTATTGCTACATTTAAAAGGTGCTCTTTTAGCTTGGATTTGAAGTTAATGTGGGTTGAGGCTTGGCGATTGCTGAGTGGTAGGGAGTTAGAGAGGTAGGGAGCAGCAAGGGAAAAATGGTTCAGTTGCAATACACAATAGAGTTTAAAGGAGCAAAAAGCCATCCTCCATGAGTGGTGTGTAGAGGACATGCATATAAAAGAAGAAATATAGGATGAGGACAAGTGTTGGAGAGCCTTGAGAGTAATAAGGAGAATTTTTAATGTTCTACATTGCTTTACGGGAAGCCATGACAATGATTTTAGTAGTGTTGGTGTAAGTACTGTTGTGGAGGAGAGGAAGAGTATTCTGGTAGCCAAGTCGATTGACGAGGAGAGATAGGGTAGCAGGCAGACCAATCAGAGTTGCAGGAGTCTAGGCATGAAAGTTTTATGTGACGATAAGCCATTCAGGAAGAGACAGCAGTAAGGCATTCTGAGACCCACTGCTGTATTTCAGGTGATAGTGAGGGAATGGATAGATAGTTTTGTGTGTAGTCTGCATAATTAAGGTAGTTCTCAAGTTATTCAATATAGAAAGATCCCCCTCATGCCCCTTCTGTCCATGTCACTCTGCAGATCTGTCTGGACCGGACGGATGCAGAGAGGGACAAACTTCAGTAAGCAAAGGGAAATCCTGCCCCTCCTTAATCAATGAGGGCAGGGTTTTCCTTATACTTACTGAAGTTTGTCCCTCGCTGCATCCGTCCGGATGCAAGCGTCCCGCAACCCGAATGAAGATTCAGTGGGATTCGTCTAGAGGGGCGGGAGAGGGATCCTTCTACATTGAATAACTTTAGAGCTACGTAAAAAGTAAGGTACTAAATATAGCGCAAACTGTTCTAATTTCAATAAAGACGACTGGGCGGTCTACTTATTTTAAAACATTACTATCCTTTTAAAGCCAAACTACTTTATCCGTTGTCCCAGAGAAAGGGTATACAGTGAGAAGGGGACCCAGAACAGAAACCGTTACAACTACAATATCTTTAGGAAAAAGCATCTCCCAGCAGTAGGAAAATCCCTACAGTACGCATTTCTTTTCTTAATAAAGATTTATTACTCATTGAATCTTTCCAAAAACACAATGTGATGTGCAGTTTGCTGGATCCCCCACAGGACAGATATCACTATAAAACTGGTAGAAAATCTCCTCTTACCCACTGAGCTGATCGGTTGGGGATTCTCCCTCATCACCTCTTTGTATTGTTCCTTGTGCTTTTCTAAATACTCCCACTCCTCCACGGAGAGATAGACAGCAACATCGTCACACCTTACAGGAACCTGGAACATACAGTTATACAATGTCCATACACACAATGGATCTCTATCAGACTGCTGCACTGAACAAGGCCACATTTCCACCAGCTCTTACCTCATCAGATGGTGGATGATGAATCCTGTTGTCTTCGTTTCCCTCATCTTTGGAGGAGTTCAGTGAATGATCCAGTACAGGGCTCTGGGTCCTGCACAATCCTTCAGACTCACTAGGACTGCTGCTGTCTGTGACATGGTCACTGCGCTTCTTCGAGATAATACAATCCTGCACACAGTAAGATAATGAGGATTGTGTGTGTGTGTGATACACCTGTACATTGTTTATATAGTCAGGGAAGATAAAGAGGAAAAATTCTGATACAAATCAACTACATAATAGGGTGGAAATAAAAACTGTGATTGAATTAAAGGGGTTAAAGAAATAGGAAGTTATAATTTTTTTTTTGTTCCGTATCCGTCTCGCATACTTAAATGTTGAGTCATACCATTTAAAATGCAGCCTCTCTGAAAGAGATAGTAATGTCTCACTGTAAATGAAGATCCGATTATTCCTTATACTTTTTAACCCCTTAAGGTCCAAGGACGCACATGTACGTCATGGATTTCAGGGCTCCCGGCGCGGCTGCATGCCATTTGGGAAGCCCTGAATCGGCAATGTGTTTATCATTGTAATGTTTTTTGTAATTACATTTTAAAGTTCCCCCTCCTTTTTACCGACATCACTCTTCTTCCCTGAGATTGTCATCACGATCCGTCCAGATCAGCTTGCTGCTCTGAAGAAAGAAGAGTGATGTCGGTAAAAGGGGCGGGAGCGAGAACTTTTAAAATAAAATTACACACTAATAAGAACATTGCTGAAGGTACAGAGAATTATTAAAAAGTATCCTATATAATAATTTGCTAAAAAGTTTGTTGTGATGCAGTCAAGCTCAGTAGAGACTGCCCGTGACGTGACTGATACAGAGCAGGGTGGTCCGAAATATCGCCCGAGGCGCGGGCAGTCTCTACCGTGCATGACTGCCCCACGACCAGCTGGCACTGTGGCTCTTGTACATGGGCTCTTCAACTAATAAGTAATAATCATTTCCTCATTTATAGCAAGATATTACTATCTCTTTAAAATGTTATTCTGCCCCTTCTGTCCCCTTTCAATGAAGTCAGCTAACGAACTAACACAGCAGCTCTGACTAAGCTAGCTACTCCGGAACAGACCAAGAAAAAATTCCCTCTATGAATCATTTTACCGTGTTCTTATCATGGTCTGTATTGTATTTAGGACAACTAAAATTACAGAAGCAATTTAAATTTGTCTGCTCACCTGTCAACTATGTGACCTTTAAAGGGATAGTATTACTTCAAAATTACTATCCCTCATATTGTAGCCCTTAATAAACTGAGTTAAATGACATCAGTGGCATTTCTCAAACCTTTATGGTATAAGAGATAGCCACTTTCAAAGTTTCCTCTCCCCTGCTGTCAGCGATCTGCTGCCAGCAGGGGAATCCGGTCTCTGAATCAAGCGGAGGCTCTTCAGCAGAGCCGATATCTCGTTATGGAAGGAAAAATGATTCATTGAAACAGTCTTCTACGTGTGCATCACTCTTCAAACTGTTAGCAACAGTGCCAACCATATAAATTATTTTTATAATGCACTACGTAGGAAAGCTTGAGTCACAGACTACAGTTCCCCAGAGCACGTGATACAAACAAAACCATCAGATGACTGAAATGTAAAAATAAACTAAAATTTTATATAACAATTACAGCATGTTTGAACTTTAATAACTTTCCATTAAGAAAATCTCCCAACAATAGGGAGTACCCTTGTTTTACTAATGAAGAAGAGAGCGTCAACATAGTTGATTAACCCCTTAACGACCAGCCGATGCAGCGTGATCTTTATTTTTTGCAACGGGTTCCGGGGTCTCTAAGCGGGGACCCCGGAATTCCATGACATGCCAGGACCATGAACGGTCCTTAAGTGCCGGAACCGGCTTGACAGTCCTGGCACGTCCAGGGTCGTTAAGGGGTTAAAAGCTAAATAAATAAATACATGACTGCCTCTAAGACTTTCCCCTTGAATGTCTCACCTCTCCAGTCAGCAGGAAGATGATCTCCAGGGTGAGAGTCAGGATCTTCTCATTCACCTGATTAGTGTCCTTGTTCATTATCAGTGAGTTATAGAGGTGAGCATAGAATTGGCTCTGATCCATCTCGAAGGGTTTGGCCATAAGACAATTCTGTAGAGAGAAATCTACAGGTTAAAGAAGTTACAATACAATACTGCACAGGTTTACATTAAGTGCTACTTACAAATCAGGAAGTGATGACACTTAAAGGGATAGTAATGTTTTACAATAAAAGCAGCTCCAATTAATCTTCATAGTATTTGGGCCATGGAGAGTGTTATTTTATATCCTTTGTTACATTGTCAATGGGGGGGCAGGGTTTTCCTTATGCTCACAGTAAGAAGACTGGCCCTTGCTGCGACCTGTCCGGTCAAGAGACCAGATTCCACATCTGAGGGGCAGCAGTTTCATTAGGTAAAAGGGGCGCGAGAGGGATACTTTATCATTCAATTATTCTTGAACTACAACTGACAGTATTGAAATAATACTCTCTATGGCTCAAATACTATGAAGATTAAATGGAGCTGCTTTTTGTGAAACATTACTGTCCCTTTAAAGAGGAAATGTACCCTATGAATAAGTGACACTTAAAGCGGAACTAACACCGCTAACAAACGTCGTCTGTAATAATTCCCTATCTGGCGACTAGCTGCTTAGTAGCGCTAGTCGCCAGAATTATTACCTCTTCATGGAGAACTTTGAAGTGATCCTCGGCTGACAGGCAGGACAGAGCGCGGACATCTTGCCCTAGTGACGTCCGCGCGCCTGCACTGTCAGTCCCAGACGGCTGTAGGAGGCGTTGCTAGGAGACATTCAGCTCCGGAAGGGACTGACAGCGCAGGCACGCGGACGTCACTAGGGCAAGATGTCCGCTCTCCGTCCTACCTGTCACCTGATGATCACTTCAAATTTCTCCATGAAGAGATAATAATTCTGGCGACTAACGCTACTAAGCAGCTAGTCGCCAGATAGGGAATTATTACAGAGACGTTTGTTAACGGTGTTAGTTCCGCTTTAATTTTTTCTAACAGAAGGACTTATCTAAGTCATCTATATACTATTTTTATGATTTTGATCTCTCTTGCAGTATATTGCTAATTGCTTCAGTTTACAATCTGATAAAGACTAGTGATCCTCAAAAGCCATTCAACTGTACTGGAGACCACTGTTTGCTGTGAGGAGGTGACGGAGAGGCAAACTTCAGTACATATCATTATGTATAGGAAAAAGCAGATTACAGTGCTGTGAAAAATGTATTTGCACCATCTCTTTTTCTGCATTATTGCATGTGTATCACATTAAATGTTATCAGATCATTTTGTGTATAGTAGCAATATACAGAGTAGAATTCTGAGAGAAAAAAAAATACACCAAAAAGTGTGGTGCTTCTTTCATTTATTTGGTGTGCCAAGTAATCAAGCATGCAATCTACATGAGTGAAAAGGTTACTTACTCCCTCCCACCTACCCAATTAACCCAAGTCAATGAAAGGGATTTCTAGATCAGATGTAAATGTCACTTGATTTGGGCCAGCCCTGTCCAATATAAATCTCACTAACTTTGGCCCTTTGTCATCAGATGAAATTGTCAGAACACAGGTTCAAAAACCAAATCATGCCATGATCAAGAGAGACTCCTGTGCACATCTGGAAAACAGTATGGAAAGGGTTAAAAGTCGTTCTTAAAGGCTCTGCTGCACTGAGCTCCAGAGAGGAGCATATTGACCAAATGGAGAAGGCTTACAATAGTAGTAAATCTTCCCAGGAGAGGCTACGCTGCTCTGCAAGAGCAAGGCAAGTCACAAAACCCCACAGATCATACAGGGATCATCTCAGCTAAGATCATTGTTCATGACTCCACTATCAGAAAGACACTATGCAAACATGGGATTAATGGCAAAGTAGCAAGGCAGAAGCCTCTGCTCACTAAGAAAAACAATAATGCTTGCCTAGCGCTTTCCCAAAAAGCACCCAGATGGTCCTCCAAGGTTACGGAACAATGATGTATGGACAGACGAGTCCAAAGTGGAACTTTCCAGGCAACACGGACCCAGTTATGTTTCACAAAAACCAAACATTGCATTCCACATGAAGAACTTCATATAAAGTCAAGCATGGTGGTGGCAATCAGGACCTGGACGACGTGTCATCACTGAAGAACCATGAATTCTGCTATGCATTAAAGAATTCCACAGAAGACTGCCAGGCTACCTCTCACTGAGCTGAAGCACAGCTGGGTCATGTAGAAAGACAATGATCCAATGAAAGGGAGAGTAATACTTGAAACAAAATGCAGCTCCAATTCTTCGTTATACTATCTGTCCCACGAAAAGCTGTAAAATAATGCAATCAGTCTTGTAGTTCAATGGAGGATCAACCTCCCATCCTTTTCCCCTGCCCCTGTGTCACTCTGCCTCTCCAAGCCAGTCCAGATGGTGCACAGAGAGGGACATTCTTCAGGAAGCATAAGGAAAATCCTGCCCTCCTTCGTCATGGGGATTTCCTTATACTTAGTGGTGAAGATTGTCCCTCTCTGAGATCCGTCCGGTCTCAGGACCGGATTCCACAACAATTGGGAAAACACCTCACAGACTTGATGACAGTGTTCATAAAGAGACTTGGAATATATTAGTTTGTCATCTAAATACACCACCACACAGGAACAAATCCCATCATGAAAGAAGTTGTTTATAAAGGACAGAAATACTGCTGGTGCTTCCAGAGCCAAACAGTCAGGACAATGTATTCATAATGGCCAGAGAGAGCTACCTCCCATTCATCTGCTGTTCCGGTGTCCAAGTCTGTATGAACACTGCAACAAATTTATCGAATTTATTACCATAGATGTCAGCCTCTCTGAGTGCGGTTGGATGCTTTTTTGCTTCAAGGGATAGTAATGTTTCCTAATAAAAGCAGCTCCAATTAATCTTCATAGTATTTGGACTTTGGAGAGTGTTATTTCAATTCTGTCAGAGTTGTAGTACAAGAGTAATTCAATGACAAAGTGTCCCCCTCCCGCCCCTTTTACTGATGTCACACTGTTCAGCCAGATCAGAAGGGAGGTGCCCAGGTAGACTGCAGAGAGGGACAATCTTCAATTAAGATAAGGGAAAAACCTGATAAGCTTATCAAGGGGGGCAGGGATTTCATTGTTTTCTTAGGAATAAGAGTGTCCCCTTCTGTTATATGTCTGGTCTATGGACTGCATTCCACATCTGAGAAGACATTGCTTACACTAGGTAAAAGGGGCAGGAGGGGAAACTTTGCTTGTGAATATCTCATAAACCATAAAGGTTTGAGAGATAAGACTTACATCATTCTTCATGTTTTTTTTTAATGCCTGCAAAATAAAATAAAGTTAAAACAAAGTATTACTATCCCTTTCAGTAGAACTAATAACCAGGGAAAAGGAGGAGTACAGAGTAAAGTCTGCATGGAGTACTTCAAGAGATAATCTCCCATAACCTCCAATAAATGTAAGCATCGTGCTGGACCAGCCAAAGATACCCTCAGGAATGAGATGTGAAGAGATAGTCTCAGAGGAAGTCTGTTCAGTATGATTGTTCATGCTTAAAATGCAACAAGTGACCAGAACAGAACCGAGGGGACTAGCATTCAAAGTAGTAATTATGTAAACTCATTGGGAAGGGCAGGTTTGCCATGTGAGGAGACAAATTCTTGGAAAATTAATAGATCTGCTGCCCCAGAGCCTATAAATGGAGTTTCAGGGGGAGAAGTGACGATCTGGCAGCTGGATGTGCGAGAGTCCTGCAAGAAGATTCTCCTTAACATCTTTCAGAGGTGAGGTTAATGAGTGTAACAATGTGAAATTAGTTACTGCAATCAAGTGGGTATGTTGCAAACTGTACATTCATCATAGAGTATAAGAAAAGCTGCTTTTTAATGCACTCTCACACAGTAGATGTCATAGGCAAGGGTGTGTAATTCAGCATCATACCGATACAAAGTTTTCTGCCAATGCCCAAGAATTGTAGAATAGCAGCTTCTGCAGCAGATTGCCTTCCATGCACATCAAGCAGATTTCTTAAAGCAACAGTAAATGTATCAGCATCATCAAGCAGAGCAGATGCATGATCCAGGACAGAAGAGACCCAGGACAGGGCTTGGCCTTTTAACATAGAGATGATAAGAGTCACTCTGAAAAGGATGGGAGGAAACGTTTGAAGCCAACTGTGAAAATGAAGCATACATTGGTTCAGGAACGCTCTTAACTTGGCAAGGTTACCATAAAACCTTTTCAGGCCAGCAAAAGTCTGATTTGATAGTCGGGAGGCATGCCGATTTAAAAATGAACCCCTGGTGCTTAATTGTCAAGGCCATCGCTGCAGGGTAAGTGGTCATGGTGCAGTTATAATCTGGCACACTATTTTCTAAGACGGTAGAGGGTCCCACTAAGCAAAGGAGAAGCAAGACTTAAGAACCACTTGTTGGTTTCTTGTCTGGAGAGATTCCCACTGTCAATGCTAGCCAAAGCAGTCCTGTAAACCAACTGCTGCAGTCAGAACATCCCCACCAGCTGGATGAACCAGTGTAGTGACTGGAACAAGTGCCACAGATTGAACCAATGGCATCACTGGAAACACGCACATGCGTCCCCATGGGTTTAATCTAGAGTGGCAGGTGTCGGTGTGCTTGAAGGTGGAATGGAGGAATGATACGATAAAAAAACTGGATGGATGAGTGTTATGGGGTGGGGAGGTGATGGAGACAATCAGCTAGGTCAAAGCACTACTAATCCTTTGAGTGCCAGAGCTGCGTGCAATACACTGCACAAAACAATTTTCAGGGATACCATCCCCTAGGGTTGCACCGATACCGATGCCGATACCGGCATTTGCGCGAGTACTCGTACAAATGCTGCTGATGCCAGCACTGATACCCTGTGTCAGGGTCAGTGCTGCAGAAAGGGAGCCCAGGGAGCTGCTCACAATGCTCCCTGGTCGCCTCTTTCCCTCCTGCAGTGTGGGAGCATTGCCGTGGGTTACCATGGCAACACTCCGACGCTGACCTCTGCCAGGGCTCACGAGAGAACAGCGAGCGACTGGCAGAGGAGGGTAAGGCAGATCAATAGAGGCAAGATGGGGCATCAAGAGTGGGTGAAGAAAGAGGCAGAAAGGAGGTCAAGAGGGTGAAAAAGAGGCAAAAGGGACTAAGGGAGAGAAAAAAAAAAAGGAGGGAAAATGAGGCTGGATCAGGAGACAAAAGGAGGGGGGCCAAGCAGAGGCAAAAGGAGGGGGGATCAGGGGTGAGAGAGAGAAAGAGGCAAAAGGGTGGGTTCAAGAGTCAAGGAGGGGTAGAAAGGGGGATCAAAAGGGATAGAAAAAGCCAAGGCAAAAGGAGGGGGCTCAAGATGGGGAGAATGAAGTAAAAGGTGGGAATCAATAGGGGGAGAAAGAGGCAAAAGGGGAGAATCAAGAGATGGTATATGTATGTATGTAATTTAAAGTACTTGCGATACCAATTACCGATACTTTTTTTCAGTCATTTGCCTGATTTCCAAGTACCTAAATCATATATATACTAGTTGAACAGCTCCTTCGGAGCGCCTAGCTCTGTATCAGCCGCGGCGCGGGCAGTCTCTACTGCGCATGACTGCAGCACGCGCAGTAGTGTCTACTGCGCATGTTGCGGCTTTGCACACGATTTAGCGAATTATAAATATATATATATTATATATATATATACACACACACACATACATATATGCTTTAGGTACTTGGAAAACTGGCAAATGACCGCAAAAAAAAAAAAAAAAGTATCGGTACTAGTACTCGGTCTTAAAAAATTAGTATCGGTGCATCTCTACCATCCCCCTTGGAAGTTACATTACAGGACATCATTAATGGGCCATAGCACTGTCTAGCACAACAGTTCTTAAAGGGATAGTAATACTTCGTTTTATGTTTATTTTATTTTGTAGGCATTAAAAAAACATGAAGAACGATATAAGTCTTATCTCTCAAACCTTTATGGTTTAAGAGATATTCACAAACAAAGTTTCCCCCTCCCGCCCCTTTTTCCTAGTGTAAGCCATCTCTTCTCAGATGTGAATCTGGTTGTAAGACCAGACAGATAACAGAAGGGGACAATCTTCTTTGTATGAAAACAATGAAAGCCCTTCCCCCCTTGACAAGTTTTTCAGCTTTTTCCCTTATCTTAATTGAAGATTGTCCCTCTCTGCAGTCTACCTGGTCACCTCCCTTCTGATCTGGCTGAATGGGGGGGGGGGTACTTTGCTTGTGAATATCTCTTAAACCATAAAGGTTTGAGAGATAAGACTTATATCGTTCTTCGTGTTTTTTTAATGCCTACAAAATAAAATAAAGATAAAACGAAGTATTACTATTCCTTTTAATGTTTTTTTCATTCAATGCCCCCAGAACATGCAATTAGGATTTTTAACACAGGAGACAAATTGAGGAATAAGAAGGCTGAACGTTACCGTTGAATCCTATGACTGGGCTGTATGTTCAAAAGAGAAGTGGATGAAGCCTTGGGCAAACCAGTTGTTTTATATGGAAAAACAAAAAATTCCAATTCCTTTTAATGTGAATTTTAACCCCTTGAATGCTAGAGGTCGACAACTCTCTATATTTCAATGGGCTAAAACCCAATGCAAATGAATGGAAGTGGTATAAAATCTATTAGTTCTCTCATGGTATGCCCTCAGAGTTCCTCCACTTCTCTTCTGAACATACAGCCCTATGTAGGTATCAGACTTATTACATTCAAGTGGATAAACGCCCCATTTAAAGCAACTGGAATTTTTATGTGCATCCATTATTGCAATTGGTTTACCCCATAATAGCTCCCCTTGTTTATAGTTCAGGACCAGGTGTTCATACAAGTGTAACCATCACTATCCTGAGCCTCATGTACATAAACATTAAACACACACATATCACTGCCCCCGGTCCCTGCCAGACATCTTATGTTACCCACAGACGGTACCGAACCGCTCTGGGCTGGACTCGGGATGATCACAGACGGCCTCTCTCTTCTCTCCAGCCAATCAGCGGCGTTACTGAACAGAAGGCTTGGGTAGCTGGGCGTGATAGGCCGGATTAAGTGAGATCACGTGATATACATGATGACGTCATCACTATGTGCCGTGCTGTTCCCTGGCGCTCTGAGTTTTCTGCAAGAGAATAGAAGGAATTAACTCGTTGAGTACTAGATCATCTCTGGCACTCAAAGGATTAAAAAACATACGTTAGATACAGAGCCATTTGGCATGCAATTTGCATGTATTTTATACAAGCGAAGCAATAAGTGCATCTTCTAATATAGCCTTCAGAATAAGTGAAAATAACAGCGCCACCTAGTGACCACGATAAAACTGCAGTTTAATGAGGGGAAAAAAGGTTTGCGTCATGACACCCATTGAATGCAGTAGCTTTCAGCGGGAGTACCCTTATTCTAGACCGCACTAAAAGCATTAAAATAGTTAAACACCAGTAGCTATATGCAGTATATAAGAAACGCTGTACTAAAATATAAAATAACTATGTTCACCCCTAGTGAAATATAATAAACGGATTCTACCTCCTAGTGTAGTGGTTCTCAACCGTTTTTGTTCAGGGCACACTTAATATGTAATTTAGATAATGCAGGGCAACCCTGTCATTTATTGTTCCATTTGTCAAGGGCGTTATGAAGGGTACAAATAAGTAATATATAGTTAGGTCTCACAATCAGAATAACAAAAATAAACATATTATGCATAAACATTTCCATAACTATACATTAAAAACTCCACATTCACCTTTTGACAAAATCTTTATGGAAAACAAGGGGCACACTAAGTGGAAGTCTGAGGCACACCAAAGTGCCACTGCACCCTGGTTGAGAATCACTGTCCTAGTGGATACTGGTGTGTATATTATATTATTGTGATATATTGACACTTTGCAGTTCTGATTGGAACAAAATATCTCCTAAAACACACAAAAATTGGATAAAGCCAATGTACCTTAAAAATAATGTAAATTGGCTTGAACCAGAAGCAATTTAACCACACCTACCAAGTGTCCCCCTTCAGGAGGGACAATACCTCTTTCAGACCCAGATCCCCCTGTCCCTCTTTCCCACCCTGATGTCCCTCTTTTTAGATCAGACCAAGCAGTGTGTATATAAGTGGATCACATTGCTTCACAGCAATAAAACACACACTAATGTTTACTTAAACTTCAGTATATGTGTTTATAAATACGTCTGTGTAAATAAAATACTTTGGTCTTGTTCTAAATAATGTTTTTATTTATACAAAATGGTGTTAATAGGTCATGCAATAATCTCCGTAATGCTCTGCCCACCAGCCACGCACAGCAACACCACCAAAAACACAAGTGTCCCTCGTTTTCCATTTGAAATGTTGGGAAGTATGATATATAAAAAGATGAAAAAACACAGGCCCAAAACTAATACCAAATGGAAAAATTAGCAGTGCCACAACAGAAGTGAATATCAATTAATGATCTCCAACATAACAATGAAATAAAAAGAAAATCATGATAATGGAAAAAGAACAAAAAAAAGAATGACTGAAGCAAGATAAAAAAACAAAGAATGTGAAAAATATAAATGCAGATGATGAAGCCAAATTATAATATCCAAAAATAACACGTTTCAATGAAATGGGATGGAAAAAGTTTGTTACCTCGAAGGAAGAAGAGGGAGATCTCATTGAAGAGGAGCTACAAATACAGATGCCGCAAGCCAGTGTGAAGAAAGTAGGGCAGGTGAAGAATTATAAATAAGATGCAGGAGACATCTTAGATACTGTACCATAATGAAGAAGCTGGATAACTGTATTTCATTACTACCTCATGGTGCATGTAGTCTCTGACATTAAGTTTATATGACAAGAAGCAGTCTGAATGTCACTAAGTCCTGGTATATTCACACTGATGATAGGCACAGGTTGTGGAAAAGATTTGTATGGATATTAAAGGTGTTTGTCAACATACAAATACATGATAAATATTACAAATACATACCTAAATAGGGAGAATGAATATGGATATTACACAAATATTGCATCGGGTGTAGTACGATGGACTATTAACTACCATCATTGGTGTATGAACGCTCAGGTTTGGTTCACATATTGCAATCATCACGTATCATTTTTTCTTTTTATCATATCTTTATTAGAGACACTAGGACATGGATCTGTCAATAAATATTTTTTCTTTTATGGGACAACTAGTTGAAAAGCCCGTTACGCAGGCCACAGTGCCACTGCCAGCCGGTCGCGGAGCAGTCATGCGCAGTAGAGACTGCCCGCACCGCACCTGATACAGCTCTGTATCAGCCGTGGCGCGGGCAGTCTCTACTGCACATGACTGCGTCATTACACATGTTTTAGAGAACCATTATATAGGAGATAACGGTAATTATTCAGATTATTGCTTTTGCATCACTTATGAGAAACTTTTTCCTTCCTATTTCACAGAGACATGTTATTTTGGACTTAATCATTTGAGTAAATCATCTGCATTCATATTTTTTACAATTATGGACTTTTTGTTTTATTTCTTTTTGCTTCATTTTTCATTCTTTTATTTTTTGCGATCAGATTCCATTATTCATTTTCATGATATTTTTTATTTTGTTGTGTTATGTTGTAGGTCATTAGTTAATATTCACTGGTATTGTGGCATTGCTAATTATTCCATTTTAAGCTTTTGTTCATCACTTTTTTATATGTTGTTTCTGGTTCAGGCTGATTTACATTACCGTTAAAGTAGTTTTGCTATAGCCAATTATTTTTTGCTTTTTGGGGGAGATATATGGCTCCAGTTAGCACTGTTGAGTGTCAGTGCATCACAACAATATAATATACAAACCAATATCCTCTAGTATATAGAATACCTCCCAAGTGTCCCTCTTTAGGAGGGACAGTCCCTCATTTAGACCCAAATCCCTCTGTCCCTCTTTCCCACCCTGATGTCCCTCTTTTTAGGAGATCAGATTCTGTGGTGTATATAAGTGTATCATACTGGTCTACAGGCTGAAGTTCTCCTGGTCAAGGAGAACATTTGCTGCTTTCATGAGCTTCTTAATATTAATGATATATTTATAATTCATCTCGTTGTAGCTTCTCCTTTGTTACCACCACTCTGTCACACTATGTCACCGGCTCCCTGTATCCTCAAGGATTAAATGTAATATCTTGTTAATCATCTACAGAGATCTCTACAAAAGTTCTCCCCCCCATACATAGCTGCATTCAACTCTAAATATGCTCCTGAAAAAATAGTCAGCTTTGTTCCCCTCTTACCACTATCTCTCACTTTCTAGCAGCCCCCTATCAATGGAACTCACTACCATGTTCAATCAGATTCATCCCTATCACTGGAACTCACTACCACACTCGATCAGACTCTCTACTACCTCTGGACTAACTACCATGCTCTATCAGACTCTCCCCATCTCTGAAACTCACCATCATACTCCATATAACTCTCCCTTATCCCTGGAACTCACGCTTCATGAGACTCCATGCTTCATCAGACTCTCCCCTTTCTCTGAAACTAGATACCACATTCCATCAGACTGTCTCCTATCTCTGAAACATTCTACCATGTTCCATCAGCTTCTCACCTATCTCTGGAACTCAATACCACATTCCATCAGATTCTCTCCTCTCTCTGGAACCCAGTATCACGTGTCAATAAACTCTCCCTTATCTCTATAACTCACTGTCACACTCCATTAGACTCTCTCTAACGCTCCATCATACTTTCCCTTAGTTTTTAATATTTAAAGGGGATCTATCACCCCAGTACACTACCTTCATCTTCCTTATACACTGGCAGAACCTCTGAAACAGATCAGTAAACGAAACCTGCGGCAGGTCTTTACATAGCTTCTTAAAAACAAATTTTACCACACTCACCTCATTGCAATCCAAATAAATTGTCCCTAAATGGACTATGACATCCAACTCTCCATTCTGTCTTGCTTCCTTAAAGGGATAGTAATACTTAATTTTAACTTTATTTTATTTTGTAGGCATTAAAAAAACATGAAAAACGATATAAGTCTTATCTCTCAAACCTTTATGGTTTATGAGATATTCACAACCAAAGTTTCCCCTCCCCGCCCCTTTTACCTAGTGTAAGCCATCTCTTCTCAGATGTGGAATCTGGTTGTATGACCAGACAGATAACAGAAGGGGACAGTCTTTGTATTAAAACAATGAAAGCCCTTCCCCCCTTGACAAGTTTTTCAGCTTTTTCCCTTATCTTAATTGAAGATTGTCCCTCTCTGCAGTCTACCTGGGCACCTCCCTTCTGATCTGGTTGAACAGGGAAGGGATACTTTGTTTGTGAATATCTCTTAAACCATAAAGGTTTGAGAGATAAGACTTCTATCATTCTTCATTTTTTAATGCCTACAAAATAAAATAAAGTTAAAACAAAGTATTGCTATCCCTTTAACAATTTTTTTAAATTCATCTTCTATCTCTGTAAGCTTTAGCACCAGGAAAACATCTGATTTATTTGCATGCAAGGGCATGGGCAGTGTCTATGATAGTCTCAATAACTTTTTCATTGTGGGTTGAAATGTCTGTGTCTGGAAGGTCTTGCATTACACTTAAGTAATTAGACAGTTCTAACTCAAAATCCTTATAGTTTTTCAATAGCTGGCTATTGTCGACCTTCAGGTTTTTGCAAACAAACATGTTTATCCCATAGACAGGAAAACAGAAAGGTTTGCTTTACAGTTGCACTCCTAAGAATTCCATGTAAGGACTAATGCACTGGATATTATTCACAGTAAACACAATACTTCTGTGCAGATCCAGTTCTTGAGTATCTTGAGAAATAAACACCCATACTTGGAAAAAATAACTAGACAAAGTGTAACAAAATCTTTACTGATTCAAAAACTTGTATGTTGTTAAAAAGATTTTAAAATTACCACACTGTTCACTAGGGCTTGTAGAACATTACTGGTTTCTATTCTTCTTAAAAAAAGGGAAATTGTTCCAGAAAAACCTAAGTATCAACAGCCGGTCTCTGTTCGTTCTCCAGCTGATATTTCCCAAAATTTCCCACTATACAGGGGCCTCAGAGTTTCTGTGCGAAGACAATTGTCTTAATGAGCAATCTCTAATCCTATGAATCCACCACAATTCTCAAAAAGATAATAAATTCCTGATTTAGTGTGGTTCGTTTGTGCTGTGCCACAATATATTGGCAATCACTATTGTGTTTGACAAGTACAGCCGCGCTTGTCCTTTAATCCCAGCAGCTTTTCCAATATTTGTGTTATTAGGTTCTGGCTCAGCAGGTAATTCAACCCACAATAATCAATGGGTGATTACCAGTAGGTTCCTTTTAGAGATGCACCGATACCAATTTTTTTAAGACCGAGTACAAGTACCGAAACTTTATTCAAGTACTCACTGATACCAGTTACTGTTTTCCAAGTACCTAAAGCAGACTAATGATTTTATATATATATACACACACACCACCTCTTGACTCTTGATTCTCCTCTTTTGCCTTTTTCTCCCCCTCTTGATTCCCACCTTCTGCTTCATTCTCCCCCCTCTTGAGCCCCCTCCTTTTGCCTTTTTCTCTCCCTTTTGATCCCCCTTTCTCCCCCTCCTTGACTCTTGATCCCACTCCTTTTGCCTTTTTCTCCTCTCCCCCATTTTCCCCTCTCTTGATCCCCCTTTGCCTCTTTCTCCCTCTCCCTCATTGACTCTTGATCCCCCTTACTTTTGCCTCTCTCTCCCCTTCTTGACTCTTGATCCCATCCTTTTGCCTCTTACTCCCCCTCCTGATCCCCCCTCCTTTTGCCTCTTCTTGCCCCCCTCCTTTTGTCTCCTGATGCCTCTTTTTTTCTCCCTTAGTCCCTTTTGCTTCTTTTTCTCCCTCTTGGCCCTCCTCTCTGCCTCTTTCTTCACCCTCTCTTGATCCCCCTTTGTCTTCCTTCCCCTGCTGAATGATCTCCCTTTTTGCCTGTTAGGCCTCTGTTACAGTTTCCCTAATTCCCTTCCCCCTCTTGCCTGTCTCCCCTGCTCCCGCCTCCCGCTCAGCGAGCTCTCTTTGACTGGGTCTGGGTGCACAGATGCAGACCTGCAGTGCTCTTCTTCACGCCGCTGCATAGCCTGCGTCTGACATCATGGTCCCGGCCTGCCTCCACACTGACACGCTGATGTGGCCCGGCGGCTCCCAATCTATCTTCTATCAATTCAATCCGGGGCCGCAACTTCACAGGTCCGTGGCCGCGGATTGAATTGCCCTGGTATCGGCCCCATTTGCGTGAGTAAGAGTACTTGCGCAAATATGGTTATCGATACCGGTATCGGAATCGGTGCATCTCTTGTTCCTTTATTATGAGCTTCTTTCGCTCACAAAACCTGTCCTATCTTGACTGGACTAAAAAAGCTTCACGATGTGTCAGTGTCCCAGATGTTTAGTTATTAGTAATCTTGTCTATCCTCGGACTAGAATTAAGTCAACACCTCGGGCTTAAAATAGTCTCTTTTAAATCGGATACCTTTTATGTGCTGCAGAACCTGAAATATGGCTAATTTTTAAAGCTTCAGTGATTTAAGTATGGAGTAATGAGCTCAAATAAAACAATGCGTTATTAGGTCTTTAACTCTGATCAATGATGAAGATCCGTATTTGGATCCAAATCAGAAAAAACCCAAATAGTTTTACACGCTTAACATGATTTTTATGTCAGTTTGTTGTATTTATTCCGTTAGGGATTTGTATCCTGTGTAATAAATAACACAATATCTAATCCATTAGCATATATACAGTACCCATACAATCCTACTACTTTTATTGTAAGGACTGGATATTGAATACAAGTTATGTGCTTAAAGGTTCTATGATGTAAAGAACACTATTACTATTTGGGGAAGCTTTGATTGATCCAAATTACCCGTCTAGCCAATGAGATCACTCCAGCTTAGAGACAGACAGCCTCTGTCATCTGAGGATGCTGGGTAGTGGGACGAGAGCAGCCTCTGAGCGGCAAGCAGCTTGCTGCCGCGGCAAGCAGAAGTAGGCTGCTGGGCACCTTTTAAACATTAATTTCTGAGCAGATAACAGGGTTTTTTAAAACATGAGTAACATGTTTAACTTTTTCGCTAAATGTTATAACTAATGAACATTACTTTTTTATATGTGATAGATCCACTTTAAGAAAGAGGCTTTATGATCGGGCAGCCAAGCTTAATCTAAACATTCATGATCAGTTAATGAAGCTGGCCAAAGATATCCCTGTCTATAATTCAAATTTTTACGCCTTTCATAATGCTGATGTTTTTGAGTCAAATACTGACAAATTCAATTTAACTGACGAGCAGAAAAATCATTTATTTAAGGTATGGTTACCTACATATATGAGTAGGAGACTACCCCCACCTATCAGCATACCACACACAGACACAGATGGGGAAACCATATATGGTAATGAAACTGACCACCTATAACAACTAATAAAATGTATGACTGGTGACATGACTGTAGACATTTTGGAAAACCTTAACACCTCTATCACAGACGATCCATATGCATTCATGATTACATTTGAACAAGCATACATATTAGTCATGGGGATAGGAGAAGATCAAACACCAGAAGCTATGGTAAAGGCATTTGTAAAAAAATTAAATATCTAGACCCCACCTCCACAGCTATTGCTATGCACAAAAATAGTTTAGGAGAAGCTGCTGCATTTGTTGATAAGGTTAGACAGCATCTAAAACAAAATAACCCCAATAATAAGGTTCAGCAGTCAGAAGGGAGGGAGAAACACATATGACCCTTCTAGGGCTAAAATCTCCTATGGGAATTGCACATCTCATTGGGAAATAACCAAGGTCCAAAATAAAAGGCCCTTGGAGGAAAAGTACACCTCCACAAGAAAAATACCCTAAGGTGTTTTCATTGTCAAGAACCAGTACACATGAGAAGGTATTGTAGAAAGTTCCTCCAAGACACACAGATCAGGGAGCCTGGAAATGAAAATGGGTTTATACCACCCTCAGAAACAGCTGAACCTCCCACTCTCCATACGCACCACTGATTAAACAGGTCAGGGGAATTAACAAACAACACACATTCAACTGACGTAACACACGGAGAAGGTTCTGTTTGTAATGTAACTAACAAAAGCAAACCTCCTACTACTGACAATCAGAGGCCCCAACAACTCTCCCGATCACTTGACCTTCTAGTCCCAGTATATTTGGATGGAATGGTAGACCTTTTGTGAAAGGTTTGCTAGGGTGCCATGACACAGAATTTCTCATTAACACTGTAGCTCAATTAAGTGTAACAAGTAAAAAAATACCTCTGTCTCCAGGGGCACCTCTTTGTACCATTGTAGATGTCAATGGATAGGGAGGTGCTACTGCCACAATGGTATCTGACAGGTTGGTTACAGCAAAGGTGCAGACAATATCATTGGTACTGATGTCATGCAAGAAAGAGTTGGATTGTTGACCTAGTACAATCTGGAAAGATGCAAAAGGAAGGAAACTTATGTTGATAGATCCTTCCGAGTATGGTCACGTAGGGGAAGTTTGTCCACCAAGTATGGTCCCCACAGAACATCAGCGGCCAGATACTGGTAATAATTCACAACTCCAACAAATAGTTCAGAAATTGTGGCACAAAGCAAAAATGATTGTGGGAGACTATATGATGTAATGGTTGATGTAAAAGGTCCAGATGCACCACCCCAAGGTATCCTTTTGATGATCTTTGCATCCATGCTGACAAAAATCCTCTGGGATATGAATATTTTTCTCTGCGAGGATGAATCCTGGCATCTCTCACCCAATGATTCTTGATGAGAACCTTGGAATGACAATGGTTTTGCCCGGAACTCCTGTCACAAAGGAAGGATGATCCACGTCACGGCTTGGTCTGGACTTCCACAGCAATTGGATTAGTCATCTGACCTCTCAATCTTTCAAGACCTCTTAGGATCTAATAGAAACAGACCATGAGTTGATCTGACATTGAAACATTGTAGCATAACAGCATTATAGTTTCAATACTTTATCCCTATAATATTGGAAATATTAGGATAGATGCCTATTCCTCTCTAGTCTACTTGTGACACTTGTTGCCTTAAGCTGATCTAGAAAACAGAACACTTCCTACATTTGCTCTTCCCCCTTACACAAAGAAACACAACCTCAGATTTATGCTTAAAACCAAAACCTTGTTGGGAGAAAAATATGATTAGCATAAAATACATTCTGAGAGTTTCATTGAGTCACATTTCATTTGGCGGAATAATGTTAGAAGTGTTAGTGGGGAACATACATGCAACACAGACAGACAGAAGAGAGAGTGACGTTTCAAAGAAAACAATAGGACCCGACATGACAATGTCACTTGAACAATCAATGAATACTCAAATGTCCAGTGATTGAATTAGGATCCTTGTTGTTTTTCAGATTCTCCCTCTATGACCTGTAACTGAGATTTAGGGTGACAAGCATGCAATTGGTTTATATGAACCCACTTTTCTAAAGTCTCAACATTAGTAGTGATAGAAAACTTATAGGCAACTGGATATATTTTATCAGTTATGATAATATGGTCCTCTCCATGAGGGTAAGAATTTCTCTCTTTCACCTTGTTTCTAGCAAAATTATACAGATAAACATGTTCATTTACCTCATGTTCCCTTTGGTGGTCTTTAGATCATAGTAAGTCTTAGTACTTACTGCTGCGTTCTCCAGAGTTTTCTTGGCAAAAGCAAATTCATGTTGTAAATGTTTGTGAGATTGCCTATGTATTGATGTGTTGTGGAGGCAATTTATATATTCTGATCAGATGTGCGGTACAGCAAATGTTGGGGTAGGATCATCTTTCTACCTGCCATCAACTCAAATGGCGACACTTTTGTGGCTGCACTAGGCGTAGCATGAATAGCCATGAGGACTATGGATAGCTTAATATCCCAGTCCTTACTGGATTCCTTAACAAACTTTTTAAGAATGTTAACAATGCCATCGGCCTCGTCTGAAGACGTAAGGCGTGTAGGGAATGCCTTCGGCCTCTACAAAGAGGTAAGGCATATAGAGAATGCCCTCGGCCTCTCCAAAGAGGAAAGGAGTGTAGGGAATGCCCTCAGCCTCTCCGAAGAGGTAAAGCATGTAGGGAATGCCCTCGGGCTCCCCGAAGAGGTAAGGCGTAGGGGATACCTTCAGGCCTATGAGAGCCATACGACTGATTTGAGGAAACCCTGTTGGTATCAGTTGTTGATCTCTTTCCGTAAACCTCATCTTCCTGTGTCTTCTGCTACTCTGGCAAGATGGGTGTGCTGGATTATTCAGTTAGCTGGTATTGATTGTGTCTCTTTTTGGGGCAAATTCTTCTAGAGGGGATGTACTCCGGGCGGCAGGTTGGTCTAGGGAATCCACGTTTAGGGATTTTTATTTCAAACCTATTCCTCATGTTGCTAGTCAGGTTGTAGGTTAGCCCTTAAACTAGCATAATATGAAGCCTCTGTGCTTGCCATAAAATTTGTGGATTTTCCTAACATTTGTGACTGAAAGTCGGAATTTTATTAAAGACATGGAGGCGAATATTATCCCTCCCTGTTTTCCCTCCCTTTCACTTTTTTTCTCGTTTTTAATTTAAGTTAATGTCCTGTATGCCTATGTGTGGTTCTCCGTTGGAACGTTGCACATCACAGAAGGAAAGTTTCGGCTACTGGCTAGCTGGCAAGTTTGCTTGAAGTTGTTACCAGTTGAACATTGCTCTTCGGTCACTGTATGCAGAAAGAGGGTGTGATCAAGGATTTATCCCAGTTTTAAGGACATTTAGGAGTGGTTAACTGAAGGGAGGAAGCTAGTGCTATCAAGTTTTTTTGAGTTTCTTGTAACCAACAAAGTTTATTTTGCTGTTGAGGGTGGCAGTTGAGAGAGATAAAGCATAATATTCGCCTCCGTGTTCTTTATAAAATCTGACTTTCCGTCACAAATGTTAGGAGAATCCACGTATTATATAGATACACCTGACTGCTGTATGATAGACTTCTACCTAGGTAAGTCCTTCTGTTACACACAGTAATTATATAGATACACCTGACTGCTGTATGATGGACTCCTACATAGGTAAGTGCTTCTGTTACACACAGTAATTATATAGATACACCTGACTGCTGAATGATTGTCTCCTACTTAGGTAAGTGCTTCTGTTACACACAGTAATTATATAGATATACACCTGACTGCTGTATAATGGACTCCTACCTAGGTAAGTACTTCTGTTACACACAGTAATTATATGGATACATCTGACTGCTGTGTGATGGACTCCTACCTAGGTAAGTGCTTCTGTTACACACAGTAATTATATAGATACATAATTATATAGATACATCTGACTGCTGTATGGTGACTCCTACCTAGGTAAGTGCTTCTGTTACACACAGTATTATATAGATATACCTGACTGCTGTATGATGGAAACCTAGGTAAGTGCTTCTGTTACACACAGTAATTATATAGATATACCTGACTGCTGTATGATGGACTCCTACCTAGGTAAGCCGAATCCTCCTCCGCCGCCCGTCACCTCTTTGAATACATTTTTGTCCCATCTTGTCCAGTTCCTCTTGTAGCATGTTGTCGTCACTTATAATTCTTCTCAATCTTAGCATTTGCGATTTAGGTAAATTCTGTTTCAAATGGTGCAGACGGTGGCTGCTAGCATGGAGGAGATTGTTTTTGTCTGTGGGTTTGGTATATAGAGTAGTGGTCTGCTTGATCTCCATATTCTGTACTAGCACATCTAGAAACGGTACTGATGTGTAATTACAGGTTAATGTCAGATGTATGTGTGAATGTCCCTGGTTCAGATTATTAACAAGGGTTACCAGTTCAGTCATAGTACCTTTCCATAAAATAATCATGTCATCTATGTAGCGTGTATAGACGACCAAGTTCCTCTGAAAAAGTTATTGTGTTTGTAAGTATGTTTTCTTGTACATATGCATATCTGTATTAGCGTATGTGGGGGCCATACATGCCCCATAGCTGTCCCAGTCTTTTGAAGGTAGAATTTATTCTCAAACTTATTTTTTTTTGCCAAACAGAACTCGAGCATGGTTATAAAAAAGTCAAGAGGGTTGTTAGTGATGATTTCGCCTACTGCTTTAAAGGGATAGTAATACTTTGTTTTAACTTTATTTTATTTTGTAGGCATTAAAAAAAACATGAAGAATGATATAAGTCTTATCTCACAAACCTTTATGGTTTAAGAGATATTCACAAGCAAAGTGTCCCCCTCCTGCCCCTTTTACTGATGTAACACTTTTCAGCCAGGGCAGAAGGGAGGTGCCCAGATAGACTGCAGAGAGGGACAATCTTCAATTAAGATAAGGGAAAAACCTGAAAAGCTTGTCAAGGGGGGCAGGGATTTCATTGTTTTCATAGGAATAAGAGTGTCCCCTTCTGTTATCTGTCCAGTCCTATGGACTGCATTCCACATCTGAGAAGAGATTGTTTACAGTAGGTAAAAGGGGCGGGAGGGGAAACTTTGCTTGTGAATATCTCATAAACCATAGAGGTTTGAGAGATAAGACTTATATCATTCTTCATGTTTTTTTAATGCCTACAAAATAAAATAAAGTTAAAACGAAGTATTACTATCCCTTTAATGCCATCATCATGGGGAATAACCGTATATAGGGACTTAGGGACGTCCATAGTTCCAAAAATAAGTCCAGTGGTGTCAATGTTCAAATCAGCCAGTATGGAAACAAAATGTGAATTATCTGTGAAGAAGTGTTATCACTGCAGAAGTCATCATCACTGTATCACCTCTTTATTTCACCTTAGTGCATAACCCCCCTGGAGTCCCGGGGTAGGGTGACCACATTTCCATTCGGCCAATCAGGGACACTGTCCTCTAGTGCAGCTACGTGGGAGGGGTCACTACACATCATCGGGCATCAGTGCGCAACCTACTCTCTTTCCGGATCACCGGTACCAGCGATGAATTAATATACGGATGGAATGGAGGGGTGTTTATGCACCAGAGGGGGGTATATACATGCACAACACGTCTGCTTCTCAATGTGTTGCACATCCTGATCACTCTGGTGTGCAAGCAAAGGGTTAATTTCATTCCTTTCTGGTTTTGAATTATGAATATTTTTCTGTTCATTTCATACATGCTGATTTGTTTTTACCCTGAGTGCCAGAGGGGTATGCAGCACATTGTTACGCAATGCATTCCCCCCCGGCACTCAAAGGGTTATCTCTACACACTGGCTTTGAGACAGTTTGAGATATTTATCCAAACTAAACTTGCCCAAATTGTGTATTATTATATCAGTGTATTTTTACAGTTATAGTATTGAGTGTCAATGCCAGAGGGGGTATGCATTGTGTCACAATGTCTTACATGCCCCTCTGGCACTAAGGGTTAAATAATAATCAGGTCTGACACTAACAGAAACATATTCATCCTTCAGAATCAGAAATGAATGAAATTAACCCTTTGCTTGCACACCAGAGAGATATGTGCAACAGATTGAGAAGCAAACGCGTTGTACTTGTACATACACCCCTCTGGTGCATAAGTTACACTTGCACTGGCACTCAAAGGGTGTGATATTTATCAGACAAAACTTGCCCAGAAGTGTACACTTATTATATACAAAAAGAACAGTGGTGAAAAAGGGTGAAAAGCAGCTTGGATGAGCAAAGGAGAATTGTAGAAACGAAAGAAGAAACAAAAAGAGCCCACAACGCTGCTTTTCACCACTAATACACATATAATGATATTAAAAAAAAAATTCTCTTAAAGGTCCCTAAAGGCATGTTATTTGGCTTGCTTTATATTTAAAGGGATAGTAATACTTAGTTTTAACTTTATTTTATTGGCATTAAAAAAACATGAAGAATGATATAAGTCTTATCTCTCAAACCTTTATGGTTTATGAGATATTCACAAGCAAAGTTCCCCTCCCTGCCCCTTTTACCTAGTGTAAGCCATCTCTTCTCAGATGTGAGTCTGGTTGTAAGACCAGACAGATAACAGAAGGGGACAATTTTCTTTGTATGAAAACAATGAAAGCCCTTCCCCCCTTGACACGTTTTTCAGCTTTTTCCCTTATCTTAATTGAAGATTGTCCCTCTCTGCAGTCTACCTGGGCATCTCCCTTCTGATCTGGTTGAACAGGGGGGGGATACTTTGTTTGTGAATATCTCTTAAACCATAAAGGTTTCAGAGATAAGACTTATATCATTCTTCATGTTTTTTTAATGCCTACAAAATAAAATAAAGTTAAAATGAAGTATTACTATCCCTTTAAATACCTTGTCTGTCTAGAGTTGTTATTCCTTATTTGGCCTGTGGGGGTGGTAAACACTGATTTATAAATGGGATTGAAGGACACACAGTCCTCTTTTGCCGGTGCCCACATCCTGCAGGCCAAGGAAGTTTTATACCAGGCAAGTCCTCTCTTGCACCTTTTGAATTAGTAGTGTGTTCTTTTGTTTTTAATTGCATACACTGTGTTATAGAATTAGGTATGCGTTTACTTATACCATCTTCAGCTGCTTTATCAAGCCAGGAATTTAAATTTATTTTAATGTTAGATAGGATTTAAAGGTGTATTAGCGTAGGTACTTGTCAGAACTTGAGATACCTTGACGGGATTGGGAAGCTTACATTCTTTGGCCAAATGATGGACTAAATTCTCAATCTTTAAAGGGATAGTAATACTTCATTTTAACTTTATTTTATTTTGTAGGCATTAAAAAAAACATGAAGAACGATGTAAGTCTTATCTCTCAAACCTTTATTCACAAGCAAAATTTCCCCTCCTGCCCCTTTTACCTAGTGTAAGCCATCTCTTCTCAGGTGTGGAATACAGTTCGTAGACCAGACAGATAACAGCCCTGCCCCCCTTGACAAGCTTTTCAGGTTTTTCCCTTATCTTAATTGAAGATTGTCCCTCTCTGCAATCTACCTGGGCACGTCCCTTCTGATCTGGCTGAGCAGTGTTACATCAGTAAAAGGGGCGGGAGGGGGACACTTTGTCATTGAATTACTCTTGAACTACAACTCTGACATAACTGAAATAACACTCTCCAAAGTCCAAATACTATGATGATTAATTAGAGCTGCTTTTATTATGAAACATTACTATCCCTTTAATAGTTTAGTTTATATATCTAGGTTAGGACACATATATACAAATTTTTATTATTATATATGCCTAAGTCAGGGCACACATTTATACATAGGTATGGAGGAGCGCAGGTTTGTTCTTGGTCTTGTATGTGCACTTTGGCTTTTGGCCCAATGTTTTTTGGGGGGATTGGAGAACCCCCTCATTCCTTGCTGCTATCTAGATGCCAGCTATTTAAAGGGATAGTAATACTTCATTTTAACTTTATTTTATTTTGTAGGCATTAAAAAAACATGAAGAATGATATAAGTCTTATCTCTCAAACCTTTATGGTTTATGAGATATTCACAAGCAAAGTTCCCCTCCCCGCCCCTTTTACCTAGTGTAAGCCATCTCTTCTCAGATGTGAGTCTGGTTGTATGACAGGACAGATAACAGAAGGGGACAATTTTCTTTGTATGAAAACAATGAAAGCCCTTCCCCCCTTGACAAGTTTTTCAGCCTTTTCCATTATCTTAATTGAAGATTGTCCCTCTCTGCAGTCTACCTGGGCATCTCCCTTCTGATCTGGTTGAACAGGGGGGGGATACTTTGTTTGTGAATATCTCTTAAACCATAAATGTTTCAGAGATAAGACTTATATCATTCTTCATGTTTTTTTAATGCCTACAAAATAAAATAAAGTTAAAATGAAGTATTACTATCCCTTTAACACTTTTTTTTATTTATACACTACATGTATTTATTATGGTGATGTCACGGGCACCCAGGAAAGCTCAGAACTCAGTACGGTAATGTAATGCAAAATATTTATTAGAACAAATCACAGCAATAAATATGTAGTACAACAAGCAAAGGGTTACTAGCTGGCGACACTACTACCAGAAATAGTAGGCCTCACGCTAGACCACAATGCTGGAGAGTGGGCCGAAGCCCCTGTGAGTCTCGGCAGGAAACAGGAACGCTACCACTTGATCCGTCGGCTGGAACACTGGAACCGTAATCTTGATCCGAAGAACAGGAACACAATGACTGCTGGACTGGAGAACTGACCACGCCTGAAATCACTGCTAAGAGACCCTGTGACTCACGCCTTCAGTCACTATATTGAGACCCTGTGACTCACGCCTGCAGTCACTATACTGAGACCCTGCAGTCACTATATTGAGACCCTGCAGTCACCAATCAGATTCTCTGTCCACAACAGTGGTCTGTCTTAGGCCAATAGTACAAATTGATCACAGTAAGGGGTACTCGGGATCACTGGGTCATACAGAGAGAGGGTTCTCGTACTTAGCTGGGTCATACACACAGAGAGAGGGTTCTCATACATATCTGGGTCATACAGAGAGAGGGTTCTCTTACTTAGCCGGGTCATACACAGTGCGGGTTCTCATAAATAGCCAGGTCATACACAGAGTGTGTTTTCGTAGATAGCCAGGTCATACACAGAGCCCAAGTACTTCACCTAAGAACAACAACGCAAAGGCATCTGAGTTAGGCCTCAGTCTGCCTTATAAACCCCTCCACAGGAAGTAGGAGGAGCAGCTCAGAAGGAGGAAGTAGGTAGGAGGAGACTACAGTAAGCAAACAGATAAAACAGAGGCCTGCAGCCTGCTTGAAGCCTCGCGCCTGTAATCATGCTGGAGTCAAGGTAAGCTGTGACAGGTGAGCTTTTTTGTTTCTGCTTTTGTTTCTACAAGAAAACCAGTAACTTCTTAGAAGACTGGTCCAAATCTTGAGCCACAGGGTGCAGTGCACAGCAACAGAAAAGGCTGGGACCTTGGTGGATAACCTGACCACATCAGGAAGTGCCTCAGAAACATAAGTGTTGGCCTCCTTAATGTTGGCCATAAGGACCATTAAGTCCTCCTTGGGCACATCATCATGGAGAGCCTCAAACAGCTGTTCATTCCAAACAATAATAGCTCTATTAACCCAAGCAGAGTCAAAACATAGGCCTTAGTGCTGTGCCAGTGGCCACAAAGGAGGCCTTGAGGATAGAGTCCAGCTTCTTATATGCTGGCTCTTCAAGGCCCATGGCATCCTCCAGTAGGAGAGTAGTAGTCTTAGCCAACTATGAAATAGGTGGGTCCACAGTGGTGGAAGAGGCCCACTTTGCTATAGCTGTAGAAGAAAATGGATACTGCTTAAAAGGTTTTTATTGAGGAAAAGCCATTTGTCAGGAGTTTACCACTCATCCAGAAGTATTTGGTCAAGAGTGGGCCTGGGTGGGAAGAAGGGTGAAGACTTCTTACTCATCTGGAAAACATCCGTAGAGGGAGTCCCCTCATCAGAGGTGTCAGAGAACTGAAGGGTCTACAAGACTTGCCTAATGAGCTCCTCAAACAATGATCAGCCTCAGGAATCTCCATAGGAGTAGAAGAATCCATGTCTTCATATTCACCATCATTCACATCCTCATCTGGCAGTTCCTCCTCAAAGGAGGCCCCAGTAATCTATGACTGACCCCTAGAAATGGGGGCTGTTTAAAAGTAGGGGTAGATTTGCATGACTGGAGTACCCACTGCAGAGAGAAGGGTATTTGGGCCAAGCTGGTTCTTGATCTGTGCTGGATTGCCATGGCAGAGTAGCAGGGGCCACAATGCAAGAGGGGCATAGAGACCCTGCCTATTCTCTAGGAATCCCTGTTTGGCAAGAGGAACAATATGTGTGTGTGTGTGGGGGGGGGGGGGGGTAAGAGAAGTCCCTGAGACCTTTGCCTTGGATTTACCCTCATGTCCCTTACAGTCCACCATGCGCCCCACTAAAGACTAGTAAAAATACTAGAAATATCCCCAGAAATGATACAACAGCCTTAATAGCCCAGAAAATATGCATTTCTGGCAAGTGAAGGGTTAATCTGGAGAGTGAGCAAGGAGAGTCTGCCTCTGCATAGGATAAGTAAGGAAGAAGTAAAATGGCCACTTCTCCATTACTACTCGCACTTTCCTCCTGACATTGTCCCTGCCTAGATATTTTGATACATGTCTGAGTCTCTGTGGCCTTGGGGACAAATTGTGTTGAGTTGGTATGTGTCTGGCCAGCCGTACATGGGGTTTCCTAATGGGTCCGCTGGCTGGGGAAGGCATGTGAGCTCTAGAGGGGGCTGGCTGATTGTACAGCTTATACTATTAACTATTGTATAAATACTGTGACCTGTGTGGTGGATTTTTCATGATCAATGTTACTACCTTTTGTCTTAATCTGTGCTTGGATGTGATAGGGCCTTGTATAGATTACTTTTTCCCCTTATAGCCTCTGTTTCATGAAGGAGGGCAGGTTTTTCCTTATACTGACAGAAGATTGCCCCTCTTTGTGATCTGTTCAGACTAGGGCTGCAACTAACGATTATTTTGATAATCGATTAGTTGGCCGATTATTTTTTCGATTAATCGATTAATCGGATAAAAAAACCAATATGCTAATTTTTCATTATTTAAACTGATTTAATGAACAAACAGTGTTAAAAACAAACAGCAGAATAAAAAACTTTACACATTAACAAGTGTAATTGTTATTATTTCACCATGGGGTCTATGCACCTCTTTCTCCCCCTTGCGCCTCTATTTCTCCCCCCTTGTACTTCTCTCTCTCTCCCCCTTGCACCTCTATCTCTCCCCCCTTGTACTTCTCTCTCTCTCCCCCCCTTGCGCCTCTATCTCTCCCCCCTTGTACTTCTCTCTCTCTCCCCCCCTTGCGCCTCTTTCTCCCCCCCTTGTACTTCTCTCTACCTCTTGTACCTCTTTCTCCCCCCTTGTACCTCTCTCTCCCCCCTTGTACTTCTCTCTCTCTCCCCTTTTGTGTGCCTCTCTCTCCCCCCTTGTACCTCTCTCTCTCCCCCCCCCTTGTACCTCTCTCCCCCCTTGTACTTCTCTCTCTCTCTCCTTTTGTGCTTCTCTCTCTCTCCCCTTTTGTGCTTCTCTCTCTCCCCCCTTGTACCTCTCTCCCCCCCCTTGTACCTCTCTCTCCCCCCCTTGTACCTCTCTCCCCCCTTGTACCTCTCTCCCCCCTTGTACTTCTCTCTCTCTCTCTCCTTTTGTACTTCTCTCTCTCTCCCCTTTTGTGTGCCTCTCTCTCCCCCCTTGTACCTCTCTCCCCCCCTTGTACCTCTCTCTCTCCCCCCCTTGTACCTCTCTCTCTCCCCCCTTGTACTTCTCTCTCTCTCCCCCCCTTGCGCCTCTTTCTCCCCCCCTTGTACTTCTCTCTACCTCTTGTACCTCTTTCTCCCCCCTTGTACCTCTCTCTCCCCCCTTGTACTTCTCTCTCTCTCCCCTTTTGTGTGCCTCTCTCTCCCCCCTTGTACCTCTCTCTCTCCCCCCCCCTTGTACCTCTCTCCCCCCTTGTACTTCTCTCTCTCTCTCCTTTTGTGCTTCTCTCTCTCTCCCCTTTTGTGCTTCTCTCTCTCCCCCCTTGTACCTCTCTCCCCCCCCTTGTACCTCTCTCTCCCCCCCTTGTACCTCTCTCCCCCCTTGTACCTCTCTCCCCCCTTGTACTTCTCTCTCTCTCTCTCCTTTTGTACTTCTCTCTCTCTCCCCTTTTGTGTGCCTCTCTCTCCCCCCTTGTACCTCTCTCCCCCCCTTGTACCTCTCTCTCTCCCCCCCTTGTACCTCTCTCTCTCCCCCTTGTACCTCTCTCTCTCCCCCCCTTGTACCTCTCTCTCTCCCCCTTGTACCTCTCTCCCCCCTTGTACTTCTCTCTCTCTCTCCCCTTTTGTGCTTCTCTCTCCCCCCCCTTGTACCTCTTTCTTCTCCCTTGTACTTCTCTCTCTCCCCCTTGTGCCTCAGTCTCCCCATGTACTTTTCTCTCTCTCTCCCCCTTGTATGTCTCTCCCCCGTACCTCTCTCCCCCCCTTGTACCTCTCTCTCTCCCCCTTGTGCCTCTTTCTCCCCATGTACTTCTCTCTCTGTCTCCTCATGTACTTCTCCCTCTCTGTCTCCCCATTTACTTTTCTCTCTGTCTCCCCCTTGTATGTCTTTCCCCTGTACCTCTTTTTCACTTTCCCTCATTGATGACATCCGGTGAGCAACGCCAAACGCGGAGACGCCGCGTGCAGTGTGCAGGGGTTTTCTTCCTCTGTCTGGGCGCCAGTTTTAAACTGGCCTCAGAACAGAGGAAGAAAATACCTGCAAACTCGACGCGGCGTCTCCGCGTTTGGCGTTGCGCACCGGATGTCATCAATGAGGGAAGTAAGAAGACAGCATCCGGCGGCTGTAGGGCTGCTGGGCGGCGCAACAAATCGCTGCACAACGAATCGATAATGAGAATCGTTGGCAACGATTCTCATTATCGATTTTTATCGATTTTATCGATTCGTTGTTGCAGCCCTAGTTCAGACCAGCTTTCTGATCTGAAGACAGACGATTGATGTATGGAAAAGGGGCAACTTTATAATAGAATTAAATAGAAACTATGGTGATATGAACATTGCCAGTGGCGTTGAGCGTTAGGAATGATCAAACTTTACAATGAATCATTACTATATCTTTAAAGTGGAACTATCACTCAAATTAAAGTGCCCCCAAATAATTATTCATATACCACTGCACATAGCAATACTACTATTATCCTGAATAAGTCCAGCGTTATCGAGAAATCCAACTTGATCCGAGACGCACAGGCCGGCATCAGTGCAGACAGCTTTCCATAAATACATCTGTGCTCCTGCGCTGTCAGTCCCGGTCTCCTTCAGGATTAGTGAGGGGGAGTTGCTGTTACGGTTGGCAAGCAGAACCAGGAGTCAGACAGTATAGTTAATATAACCTTTATTATGAGAATAATAACAGCAATGCAATATAATATATACACACAGTGGGTGATCAAAAAGGCGAGTACTATATCAGGAATAGCAGTCTCCCAATATCACCACCACACTGTCCGAGACTAGGCCTCAGCCTGCTGGAGTCATGCAGTAGAGTAACACCCAAGAGTGATACTGACTCAGCCTGCAGTCAGTAGCTGTTAGTTTGCTAGCCTCAGGTCAATACTAGGAAGGATGTCTGAATAACGGAACCAACTCTAGGAGCGAACAGACAGGGCCTTCTAGTAAGCACCAGATAGGATAGTCAGACGAGCCAAAGTCATACACGAAGCGGGTAGTCAGCCAGAGCCACAGGTTTGCACCAGACAGGATATCCACTGAAGCGAGGAATGCTGAATGCGCAGTGGACATAGCCCCAGGTCAACACCAGAGTGGGTAGTCAGACAAGCCTAGGTCATACACAGAGCAGGTAGATAATGAACTGCTCTGAACACCAACGTAATGGTCACTGAGTCAGGAATCAGTCTGCCCTTTAAACCCCTCCACAGGAAGTAGGTAGGAGGAGACTACAGGAAAAAAACACACATAAAACAGAGGCCTGCAGCATGCTTGAAGCCTCTTGCCTGCAGATGACGCGTGGAAAGACGCCGAGCGTCGCTGAAGTGGAGGCGCTGGAAACAAGGTACTGTGACAGTTGCATTGTACCTTAAGATACAGGAAGTGACTGATGGTGCAGGCGCACAGATGCCACTACAGCAAGAAGCTGTCAGTCTCCAAACAAGATGGATTTCTCAATTATGCTGGACTTATTCAGGATCATACAACTATTGGTATGCATATTGCTATATGAATAATTATTTAGGGGCACTTTAATTTGAGTTACAGTTCCACTTTCAATATCCTATATAACACAGTCCCTGTGAGTAAACTTTCACTAAATAAGTGGATGTTAGTTATTACTTCAGAGAAGGCATGCATTCCTAAAGCTCTAGAACAGTGGTTCTCAATCTTTTTTTGTTCGGGGCACCCCTGACATTAATCTAGAACATTTGGGGCATCCCTGACATATTTAAAGTACTGTATCAAGGGCATAAGAAGGGTACAATACATAAATATACTGTTATTATTAGGTCTTTTAATCATAATAACAAAACTAAACATATTGTGTTTAAAAGTCAATTTTTATTAGTCTTCATAGAAAACATGGGGCACCCTAAGTTCATGTCCGTGGCTGTCACGGTTTTCAAGACACTCAGACCAGTGGGTAAAAATAAAATGCAATTTTATTAAGAACAAAATAATGACAGAGAACGCCCCCTAAGGGTAGCACTGTGAAATAGCGGAATAGCAGTAGTATGCACAGTATACAATAATTCAAAACAGAGTACTGGTAAATGAACAGCGTCTGAGTGAAGGGTACGGGTTGAGCTAAGGGTTAAGCCCAAGAGAACAAGGGGTTAAATTACATCTTTAAACATTCTAGCTGAAAGTAGAAACCCCGCACAGAAGAAGTAACAGAAACAACCGCAGGCTGGTTTGTTCTAGTTCTTATCTGTATGCTAAGGCCATGCTTGTTCTTTTGCAAGAAATACAAATGCTGATATGTGTTCAAGGCTGTCTTGGGAAATTTGCAGATCTTCCACTGTAGTGTTGCCCCCCCCTCAGTAAAGGAAGGGGACGGATATTTGAAGCATGTTTTATAACTTTTCTATTGCAATTATGAAGAAAGCACCGCCCCCCTCCCTGTAGGGGAGGGGGGCTGTATAGGACTATAAATGCTATGTCTGATAAGAATAAAGGGAGAGCTTGTATTGCACACGCTGGTTTCTGTGTTTTCTTTCATTTGCGCTCTCTACAGCCTCCTGGTATACCAGTATTGACATAGATTCCACAGACTGACCATAAGAGTGTAAGAGGTACCACCCAGGCAAAGATCCAGGTAAAAGTTTGAGCAAAATTCCTTACAGTTTTGGTGGAGAATGCGGGCGGTGTGTACTTGATAGTGGGTGACTGTCTTTAGACACCCACACTCGAGCCACACTGCCTTGGCATGGTAGAAGTGGAGACTTAGGAATAGGGAGAGTAGTTCTCAGATAGACTAGGACATCAGGTCTAAAGCACGCTATATAAGAAATCGATTACTAGAGCGGTAATCAGGATATAAGAAATCGATTACTAGAGCTGTAATCGGGGACAATTGGGCAGATTGCCAGAGCGGTGATCAGGAAATTTAGTGGATTACTAGAGCTGTAATCCAGGTTATTAGATTACTAGTGCTGTAATCAGGGTATTACTAGAGCTGTAATACAACAATAGGGTCACAGGGCGTTGACTCAGGTACTCCCAGGCAGAGAACACTCTCTACTATAGGGTCCCTCTGTGAATCTATGCCAATGATCTAGTTTCTTGTCTTCTTTGTCGATTATTGTGTATTGTGTGTTGGAAAGTATGAATTAAGTTGATGTACAGTAATCTATAACTCTATAAGGCTGCCTGATTATAAGTATAGTGTGCTATAGAGAATATTGTTGCTTTATTTTGTCACTCCGAGTTCCGGTGAAGGTAAGCATTGGAACAGCGGACATTGTTCCGGGTGAAGGTGAGCACCTGGTTTTTCTTCTTTTAACTGATCAAAAGTGGAACTGTGTTGTGACTAGGATCTCCGTGTTTTAACAATGGGAGGCCAGGAGAGAGTAAGACCCCGGAAATAGGGGAAGACTGTATTCACTATGTGGGAAGACTGACCGGAGGGGCTTATTACACTGTCCCTTTTTGTCTCTAACTTGGCGGGATGGACGGAGGGTCTAAAGAGTACTAATCCATTTCCCCGGAGGGATATAGTAAGTGAGCACAGAAAGAGGGAGAGTGTGCCTACATCACCAGAGAGAGAGACTTGAGGGACTAAGTTTAAGTAGTTACACGGTAGGATACAGACAAGTAGGGAATGGGGGTCACCCAAGGGAAGCCCCTTAAGGGCATAGTGGCCCGGGATCTGGTGATGTTGAGAGAGGAGAAGGAACATTGTAAGAAAACGGGGGAGGAATTGATATCAAAATCAGGTACTAACACATTATGCATTCATTTAGTGACAGCTAGGCAGGGGTTAAGCCGCCATGCTTGTAAAATGTTGATGCTATGAGAAAGTTAGCGCAGCTCTGATTCCCCCTCCCTTCTCTTTCATTCTACCTCTCCCCCTTGTTCTCTCTGTTCTTAGATAAGACACAAGTAACGGAATTTCAAGGTCACCAACGCTGCTGTTTTCCTAAAGGTCCTATTGTTAAGATGTTGTCTAGTAGCTGGGAACTAACAGCTAACAGGGGCAGGTTTTTGTACATTTATGTGGAAATGTATTGCCAGGATCAGGTACTGGTAGGCCACCAGTAATTAGCCTGGACAGGCACACGGTATTGGTTCTGAGATAAAATGTTGCAACATTTAGGTAAATTCAATCCTAATTTTGTGTAATCAATTGTATGGATCCAAGCAAGTAAAAATATGGATTTGTTAAAGAAATTGTCAATGTGTTATAGATAATAGAACTGAAATTATGTTCTTGAGTGAGAAGAGGCAGGAATGTGGGGGCTGTCTTGCTGGAAGTGTCTGAGGGGGTTTTGGCATTGGTCTTACCGGTTCAATGGTCCTCAGTGATCTAAGACCGAATAGTCCAGCCAGTCCACCCGGCGCGGTCACGGGCACCCCTTCCTCTCCTGTTTTGACTCCTTGGGAAACATGTGTTTCAACTGAAGTGGTGCACCCAGTGTGTATGTGTATGCATGTGTATGTATATATATATATATGTATATGTATATGTGTGTATTTGTATGTATATATGTGTTCTACTGAAGATTTGTTGAATTGTGATTTAGCCTCCATAAGAACAAATTGTAGTTACGTATATGTGCCCTTTGCAACCTGTTAACTGTTAATTAGAGAAACAACAGTCCTGCTTCACCTGAAAATGACAGGAAGGGGTTAAATGCCTGTGTGCTGATTCTCTGCCACTATGAGACGATCGCGCAGCATCAGACCCCTCCCTCTCCTGTGTAATTCCTTCCCAGTTGTAATAATGTTATGGGGGAATGAAAGAGAAAGGATTGTTGATACATATAGGGAATTAACTTCTAATGAAATTAGAGACAGATAAGTATGGACCGCAAATGCATTCCCTTTTAATGACTTGACTGATAATGTATTACTGTTTTACTGTTCTCTGACCCTGGGGTCCGTGTGGACATGTGGGGAACCTCCTTTGAATCTTCCTGGGGTGCAGTAGGTTGTACAGCAGAGGGATAAGTCCCTTGCCGTATCTTTGCATGGATTTAGGGAAACACTGAGAGTGTGTTGAGCAAGCCAGTAAGTGAAGTAATGGAGAAAGAAAGGACAGAAGTTATGTACAGAGGTACAGAGGAAGACAAAAAGACTAGGCAGATATTGAAGGACCATGTAAAGTTTAGTGCTTTAGCAATTGCAGGGAAAGCTGGCACTGTTGAGGCAGGTAGGAAAGAATACATGTTTTTACTGTAAGCAGGAAGGACATTGGAAGAGAAATTGCCCCAAGCTGAGGAATAAGTATGGATATACAGACAGAAATCCCCAGGAAGAAGGTGCATCTGGCAGTGGTGATGCAGACAGAAATGACTCCCCTAATAAGACAGAATAGGGAGGCCCAGGGGACGGCATCCCAACTTTTCCAGTGGTATCACGTCATTTCTCGCAGCAACCGTGTATAGCCCTCATTGTTGACGGACGGTACACCCCTATGTTGGTGAACTCCGGGGCTACATGCAGCGTGTTGCGGGAAGGATTTTGGGACGGGCCCACTGAAAAAGCCGCCCCCTCTATGGGAATAAATGGGATTTTAACCCCGACAGAGATGACCCCACCTCTCCCTGTGACTGACTCCCCAGGCACCCAGACGATAATGCACCGTTTCAGGACATTGAAGGGCTGCCCCGTGAACCTGCTAGGAAGAGACCTAATGGGTTTGTTGAAAATATCCATCACCACGAGTGTAGAGGGAGGGTTAGATGTCCACTCAGAGGAATTGAAGATTAGGAAACATCAGAATCCACCCTCCCTATACCCCATGGTCTGCCCAGTGATCGAGGTAGACCCTGGGGTCTGGGCTGAAGGGAAGAATGACGTAGGATTCATTGACTGTATACCATACAAAGCCATGTTGAAATGGAATACCAACCCCGTTTTCCACAAGCAATACCCTCTAAGTAAAGAAAAGGAGGAGGGTATTGCCCCTTTGATTAAGGACTATCTAGGGACTGGAGTTCTGGTTGAGACAATTTCTCCCTATAACTCCCCCATCAACCCAGTGAAGAAGACTGACGGTAGTTACAGATTTGTGCAGGACTTGAGGGCAGTGAACTGGCTGGTGGTGCCCCTGGCCCCAGTGGTCCCAGACGTTGTTCCAATATTAACAGCCATCCCGTGTGACTATGGGATCTTCAGTGTCCTGGATTTGAAAAATGCATTTTTTGGGATACCTGTGGACACTGAGACCATTCCCTTATTTGCTTTTACCTACAAAGGGAGACAGTTTTCTTTTGGGAGATTAGCACAAGGGTTTGTAAATAGTCCTGTGGCATTTGCCATAGTCCTCCGAGAAGTGCTTAGGGCCTGGACCCCCTCTTGTGAGTCAATAGTTCTAACATATGCAGATGATGTCCTGCTTGTTAGTGCTACAAGGGACGCAGCCCTGGTAGATGGAACTAGTCTGTTAAACATGCTAGGAGCAAGTGGTTTCAAAGTGTCTAAGGAAAAGTTGCAATGGTGTCAGGAAAAGGTTGAATACCTAGGATTTGTATTATCCAAGGGACAAAGAGAAATAAGTCCCAAAAGAGTAACTGCCATTACGGGTCTGCCCCGCCCACAGAATAAGAAGGAAATGCTAACCTTCTTGGGAATAACTGGTTACTGCCGCCAGTGGATACCTGATTGTTCATACTATGATAACATACTGCGAGCCACCACTCACAAGGACAAACCTGACACCATAACATGGACTACAGAAATGTTGAATGCTTATGATAAGTTGGTTGAAGCAATTGTATGTAAACCAGGGCTGGGCCTTCCCGATTATCGAAAAATGTTTCATGTGTATGTCAGGGAAAATGGTAGGACTTATGCAGGGGTCCTAGCCCAGGAGCATGGAGGGAAGATGAGGCCGGTGGCCTATTTTTCTAGGATTCTCCCTGGGCAGGTACAGGGAATGCCAAAGTGTCTCCGGGTACTAGCCTCTTGTGCTATGGTTGTTGAACAGATCACGTCTGTCACCTTGGGCCACCCCACCACTTTGCATGCTGCACATAACGTATCATATTTACTAAAGAACATCTATACCCAGCATATGACTGCCCAGAGACTGAGTGGCTATGAGGTCTTGCTGCTCTCTGACCCGGAGTTGACCATACAGTATTCCCCTGTAAATTCCGGCCCTGCCCCCATATTAAATGCCTTGCTAGGACTGAAGGGCCAAAATGATGAAATACAGAGTGACCATGACTGTGTAGTCCAGATCAGCCAGGATACCAGCCCCAGAGAGGATTTATCATCAGTGCCCCTGCTGGAAGCCGAGGAGGTATTTGTAGATGGGTCCTGTTCACGCCCCTGTGATAACCAGTATTTGACAGGATATGCTGTAGTCCAATTACCTGATAAAATAGTTGAGGCTAGGAAAATACCTTTTAAATCCGCACAAGCAGCTGAACTCATAGCTCTTACTAGGGCTTGTGAGTTGTTCCGAGGAATATCAGTTAATATCTACACCGACAGACAGTACGCCTTTGGGGTAGTGCATGACTTTGGGAGAATATGGGAGAACAGAGGGTTTGTGTCAGCAGAAGGGAAACCCATATCCCATCGTACCCTAGTGAAGAGACTGTTAAAGGCTATACAATTACCTGCCAAGATTGCCATCATACATTGCAGGGCACATACTGGAAAAGAGGATGACATAGCAAAAGGGAATGACTTGGCAGATCGAGCTGCAAAACAGGTGACTACTGCATCAAAACGATTATCGGACCAAACCCCTTACTGTCCAGACTCTGACCAAAATCTATTATTATCCCTGGACTCATACACCTACACCATACTCAGACTACAGGAGAACACCTCTGATGCTGAAATAGAGAGTTGGGCGGCTGCAGGAGCAGAGAAGGATTCAGAAAGGTTGTGGGTCAAAGAAGGGAAATTATGCATTCCTCAGCATAGCGCTCCCATCTTTATCTCCCAGTTTCATGGGGTAGGTCACAGGAGTATCAAAAACACGGTTGAGGATCTTGACAGACATTTCTTCATTTTACAAAGCAAAGACCTAGCAAGAAATTACATTAATGACTGTATAACTTGTCAAAGGAATAACCCCAACACTGGTTCAGGAGTAAAACATGATCACCTACCCTACCCAGACACGCCCTTCACGCATTTACAGATTGATTTTACTCATATCCCTAAAACAGGAAAGAGACAGGAATACCTGTTGGTCATAGTGGATATGTTCTCCCGATGGCCAGAGGCATTCCCCACTAGAAAGGAGGATGCAGAGACAGTGGTGAAGATCTTAATTCAGAAGATAGTTCCTAGATGGGGTTGTCCCCTTAGGATAGAGAGTGATAATGGACCAGCATTTGTCTCCAAGGTATGTCAGAGGCTAGCGGAAAGATTGAGAATAGAGTGGAAATTCCATATTCCATACCACCCCCAAAGCTCAGGGATAGTGGAGAGAATGAACAGGACTATCAAAGACAAAATGAGAAAAGCTACTGGGGGGGACTTCCTCAACTGGAAAGTGTTCCTACCCAGGGTATTGGCAGAAATAAGGATGACACCAAATAAGTTGACCGGACTATCCCCTTATGAAGTGTTGCTAGGCAGACCTTTCCCCACCCCATGGGACAGGACAACAAGGGGAGATAAAGTTTTACCTGATAGAGTACAAGCTCAAAACAAGTATGTCACGCATTTGATAGAAAAATTGTTTGAAAATGAAACAAAGGTCTGTCAGACTTCTCCTTCTCTTTCACAGGAACCACTGCACGAGTTGCAGGTTGGGGACAGAGTTTTGATCAAAGAATTAGACCAGAAAAGAAAAGGTTTGGGATTTCCATTCGGACCAGAAACCACGGTGACTGCTACCACCCGCACTACTGTCCTTGTGGAAGGGAACCCGAACTGGATCCACGCTTCCAGGCTAAAGAAACTACCTGAATTACCACAGACACAGGAGAACAACCACCACCCGCATGGAGAGGAAGAATACACAGACACAGCCCGTGCCCTGGCTGGGGAAAATGAACCAGATGATTATCTTTGTTTTTCTGAGCTATTCGATTGTCCTGATCATTAGGGCCCTCACGGTACAGGGACAGAGACATCCCGAAGGGGTGACAATACATCCCCCCCTCTACATTTGTCACTGATCAACCCACCTCTGCGAGCTCTCGAAGTCGCAGGTCTGTTTCTGATATTACACCGTTTGTTACCAAGGACACTGAAACTAATGAACTTACCTTTTGGTTCAACTGCTCCGCTCACGTAATGACTTATCTATTTGATTTCTGTGATGATTGTTAATTGTGTTCCGTATACCAACTATCTGAGACACTATCAAGGTCCCATGCATAGAGATTCAATTTACCAGGGCCCCATGAGGAGTGAATCAGTTTGAAAGACTGATTCAAAGAAGGGATTGAAGGGTACGGGTTGAGCTAAGGGTTAAGCCCAAGAGAACAAGGGGTTAAATTACATCTTTAAACATTCTAGCTGAAAGTAGAAACCCCCGCACAGAGGAAGTAACAGAAACAACCGCAGGCTGGTTTGTTCTAGTTCTTATCTGTATGCTAAGGCCATGCTTGTTCTTTTGCAAGAAATACAAATGCTGATATGTGTTCAAGGCTGTCTTGGGAAATTTGCAGATCTTCCACTGTAGTGTTGCCCCCCCCCTCAGTAAAGGAAGGGGACGGATATTTGAAGCATGTTTTATAACTTTTCTATTGCAATTATGAAGAAAGCACCGCCCCCCTCCCTGTAGGGGAGGGGGGCTGTATAGGACTATAAATGCTATGTCTGATAAGAATAAAGGGAGAGCTTGTATTGCACACGCTGGTTTCTGTGTTTTCTTTCATTTGCGGTCTCTACAGCCTCCTGTTATACCAGTATTGACATAGATTCCACAGACTGACCATAAGAGTGTAAGAGGTACCACCCAGGCAAAGATCCAGGTAAAAGTTTGAGCAAAATTCCTTACACTGAGTACTGGTATACAAAGGGTTAATAGTATAATCAGTCCGTCTCAGTTGTGTTGTTTGGCACGCCCAAGGTGTTAAAGGTGGAGAATACTCAACACCCACAGTCTGGAAATACTGAAGAAAATGTCCAGCAAAGAGAAACCTGCCTCCCAACCAGCTGTACTGCAATGGTAGCCCCACGGGCGTATGAGCAGAGCAAGTAGACTGCCAGAGCTTGAGCGAATAGCCCCCACAGGCGTAACGGAGACAACCGAGTTACCAGAGCTGGGACCACTAGCCCCCACGGGCGTCGTGGTTGGAACTGGATTGCAAGAGCTTGGACCAATAGCCCCACGGCCTATGGAGATGACTTAGTACCAGAGCTTGAACTTATAACCCAAACTTGCGTAATGGATTGCAAGAGCTTGAGCCAATAGCCCCACAGGCATAATAGTAGAGACTGAATTGCAAGAGCTTGGATCAATAGCCCCACGGGCGTAACCACAGAGACGTGCACAGAAGCAGCCAGAGCCGTGCGCCACCAGGCGCGGTAATGAGGTACACCGGACTGCAAGGAGAGGAACGGCTCAGCACAAGGCAACTCTCTGTATGGACTGCGCGCCCCTACCGGGACACAGCTCTGCACGGGTTAATGGCTCGATAGTTGTAACACAGCTCTGCACTTGTAGACAGCTCGATAGTAGGAACACAGCACTGCACGGGTTAACAGCTCAGTAGTTGGAACACAACTCTGCACGGACTGACAGCTCGGTATTAGGGACACAGCTCTGCACGGGTTAACAGCTCGATAGAGAAACACAGCTCACCAGTAATCAGCTCAGTGGCAGGAATCAGCACAGCACGGAGCCGTACTGAACAGCAAGTGGTACAGTCACAATGTCGCCGTGGCGACAAGGCAGACAGGAACGGGGACCGGCCGCAGAGACTGGAACAAGTCACGGAGCAGGAACGTCAGCAAGCCGGGTCGAATCACGGAGCAGGTTCTCAGACAAGCCGGATCAGGAAACGAGCAGGAACATCAGCCAGGCCGGGTCGAATCATGGAGCAGGTTCTCAGACAAGCCAGATCAGGAAATGAGCAGGAACGTCAGCAAGGCCGTGTCAAATCACGGAGCAGGCACATAGGATCGCAGTCAGGGATAGCCAAGTCGGTACACCGGAGATCAGGAATGCAGGAACACAGCACAGCAAAACTGGCTCAGGAACACCACGAAAGGGCAAATGACAGGTGCCACTAGCCCAGAATAAAAAGGTCACCAGGGGCGGGCCAAACAGGCTCAACCAATCGGAGCACAGCACAAGTGAGAGTGACAGCATGAGAAGCTGCACCGTGATAGTGGCACACCGAAGTGCCACGGCACCCTGGTTGAGAATCACTGCTCTAGAACCTCTGTGTATTAATCTTTTTGTATGTATTTTTGTGTGTATATATAATGTTTCTCTGTTTGTGTAAATATGTATCCCTTTAGTGTAAAAGCTCTCCAGGACATACTTGAAAAGAAGAGAAATCTCAATGTATCTTTCCTGGTAAAACATTTTCTAAATAAATTCTCCTGACCCTCCCAAGTTGACAGATTGGAAGGTTAGATTGTACCAAGTATATGAGGACTTTACTACTCTTCCTTGGCCAGATTTATTGAATTTAGCACCAATTTTAAGTCCTGGTCCTCCTTTCTATTTCCATCTAGTGCATCTGCCTTGGCCACCTCAATATCTTTGGAGAGGTTTTGAAAGTTAATGTTTTTTATTTCCTTTTGGCACCATTGGGGGAGGTCTTCCCTCATTCCCTTCACTGCCCCCATTTATTTTCCTTCTTCATTCCCTTTTTCATCCTTTTCCTTAACTCCCCCCCCCCTCGTCACCTGTCTATCCTTAAGGACACTCCCCCATATTACTATGCATATCTATAATTATTACAGTGTTTTATATTATTATAACAACCTTTGTTACATGTCAGTGAATATAGAATCACACTGTGGCCCTATATTCTCACACTCTTTGACAACACATACTTCTTGCAACATTTACTATATAAGTTGTTTTGACAACGCATGCAGACTAATCTATAAACTAGTTGTTGTTCAAGAGCTGCTATGGCATATTTTAGCAGGAAACCCATAAAAATGTTGTGAGGCATTCTATCTGAAGTACTATCATCTGATAAGTCACTGCTGGATACTGCTTTGTCCAGATTAGCAGCAGACAATCTGAAAGCAGATTTCAACCACAGGACCTGATTAAAGTGGGAAGAGCTACTTACTGGTAGTTGACAAGCTACTTGTTGGAGATGCCGGACTTTGATTGTTTCTCCCCTGTGTGGATTCTCTGATGTGCAACAAGATTTGAAACCTTGGTGAAAGACTTCCCACACTGAGATCATATAAATGTTTTCTCTCCTGTATTGGTTCTCTGATGTTCTACAAGATGTGAGTGTTTGCTGAAAGGTTTCCCACACTCAGAACACACAAATGGTTTCTCTTTTGAGTGACTTCTACTGTGTATAACAAGATATGAAGATGAGGAGAAGATTTCCCACATTCAGAACACACAAATGGTTTTTCTCCTGTGTGGATTCTCTCATGTATTACACAATTTGAGCGGTTGTTGAAAGATTTCCCACATTCCAAACACTTAAATGGTTTCTCTCCTGTGTGAACTCTCTCATGTGCAACAAGACTAGAAGTGCAGATGAAAGACTTCCCACACTGAGAACATTCAAATGGTTTCTCTCCTATGTGTGTTCTCTGGTGCACTACAAGATATGTAGAGGAGGAGAAAGATTTCCCACATTCAGAACATACAAATGTTTTTTCTCCTGTGTGAATTCTCTGATGTGAAACAAGATTTGAGAACTGGCTGAAAGAGTTCCCACATTTAGAAAAAGCAAATGGTTTCTCTCCTGTTTGGGTTTTCCGATGTACAAGAGTTGAGGCCTGGGTGAAAGATTTCCCACATTCCGAACACAAAAATGTTTTTTCTCCTGTGTGGGTTCTCTTATGTGTAGCAAGACTGAATGGTTTGCTGAATGATTTTCCACATTCAGAACATACAAATGGTTTCTCTCCAGTGTGAGTTCTCTGGTGCAACAGAAAATGTGAAGTGGATGCATAAGTTTTCCCACATTCGGAACATTTAAATGAGTTTTCTCCTGTGTGGGATGTTCAAAGACTAACAAGATTTGCGTTGTTTGCTGAAAAATTTCCCGCATTCAGAACACACAAATGGTTTCTCTCCTGTGTGAGTTCTCTGGTGTATAACAACACGTGAATGTAACGGAAGCTATGAAGGGACTGGGTCGCCTTCCGCAGTTGTTCCCGGGTCTCTCCTTCTCGACGCCAGCCTGGCGCAGTCGAGTGTACCGGTCGGGCAAATCAACGTGCCGGTGGTCGACTCAAAGTGGCGTCGAACCCCGGGATGACCAACTCTACCTCGAAGGATGCGGCTACCGGAGGAGTCACGGGCACCCGAACACCATCGAGCATTCACAGAACCGGATCAGGGAAAAGTGTTGCAGGAACCAAAGTAGCTATATCCAAGCCGTTCGAGCACTCCAGTGCTCGACTCGAAGGTTGAAGCTTGGGCAGGGAAACCAAAAGGCAGAGTCCACGTTGCCGCCTGACAGGATACGAAGTCCGGTAGCGGGATCCTGGCAGCAGACGGACGAACATTACAGGAACCTGGTTCAGATGGGCGGCAGAGTGGCCACTTTAACCATGGGAACACAAAAGACTCCAGGACTCTGGTTCAATCCAAACATGACACACTTTATTGAACAAAAACCACATCTTTTATACAGTAAAACACAATACCACAATGGGATGGGAAGGGCCAGGTATTCTAATACAGACTTGGCCCAGGGACCAATCAGACACAATAGGCAGGTGACACTGGTGACAAAAGGGCCAATGGCAGATGGAGCCAAAGGGCCAATAGCAGGCAGAGAAAAAGGGCAAATGGCAAGTGACCTAATTAACATATTGGTCAACATCTGCAGTACAAACATGTTTAATTAGTTGGAATATGCGGCTTCAACCCTGGCCAATCAGTGTGCGCAGTGAGTCGTACGTCGGCCAATCTGGCGTCGACTCACTGCCTCCGGTTCCCGCGTTCGCAGCGGCATTGATGCCTCGAACAAAGGAACCAGGGAACCACCGGCTTCGGTGTTCGTGTATCCCTCGCACATATTACATACGATATAACACCTTCGAGATACATGTAACATACAATGTTCGACATACAGAAAACGTGCGACATTCGACAATACATAAAGCATAAATCCTTTAACATAAAGATAGTAAAGCCCCCATCTGAGTTCAAATGAGGCCAAAGGGCCATAGTCTTTTGAAAAAAACCATTCGAGGTCTAGACAAGGCTCAAGTAACGGATAAGATCCGTTACAGTGAAGTTGAACTAAAAGATTTCCCACATACAGAGCACTGGAACTGTTTCTTTTCTTTATGAAGTGTCTTATATGAGACGGCTTTCTGATCCTTCTTTTTCCTTTTTGGCAGTTTATTGATAAAAGTAAGGACATGTTCTGTCCCTGTGAGTTCTATTTGAGAGTCTGTGATGTTTGATTCTTCATGTAAAGTTACATACATATCTAGCACTGTGTCACAGTTTCTGAGATTTTCACTAGATGAACTGTCACTAACCGGCGTTGGTCTCTCATCATCCTGGGTAAAACAGGTGTTGGAGACGTTTTCTGGACCTGAAAATGGAACATAATGTGTTTTAGTTAAGGTTCTCATATTACAGATTCACCTGTTGGAAAGAAAAGAACTAAAAATAATTAAATTAAAGGAGACATATTACATATTATAAAGCCTGCTCCCATGACAGCAAACTTTGAAAAATGCCTAGGCCTGAGTTATTGGCGGAGTGGGGGAATCGGAAAACTGAACAGCTGATAGGTAGGCTGGGTGCAAACCAGAAGACTGTGGCTCACAGACACAAACTGCCAAGATACATGCAAAGTCCTATATAATGCTATGGTCAGATTAGAAAACTCAGCCATTACACTTTATTGGTGTAGTCAGGTCAGGTACCACATAACCCTGAACTATGAAACTGTAAGTCTGGTAGGTCACAGCCAATTACATAATCAACAGGAGAGCAATGGGGTCATTTTTAAAGCCCCTGGTCTACCTTCCTACGGATCCTCTGGAGTCATAATGCAGCATTAGTTCCTCAGCTACTATCACTTTTTAGCTGCCCCTTTAATTTACCTTGAATATATATCTTGAATGCGTTTTTAAATCAATGTGTATTTTATATAGTAGGAATTAGGCATACAAAGTGAAAAAATATATTAGTGGGATAGTAATGGATCAATTACCAGGTAAGTTGTCTGTCACTAAGGGGTTAACATGGTGTTACTTGACAAAAGTATGAAGTGACTTCCATGTCACTGCCTTGCACATCTGCTCAGCAGAGGCCTGCTTCTTCAATGCCCAGGAGGCGCCAACTGACTTGGTGAGATGTACTTAACCTGAAAAGGCACAAGGTTCTTCTTGAGAATATATGTCGTGAATAGTCAGTCAGTTTAATCCATAAAGCGACTGTTACCTTAGATGCAGCCTGGCCCTCACGAGGACCCTCAGGGATGACAAAAAGTGAATGAGTTTTCCTAAAAGGCTGCATGCAATGAACGTAGTAGTTCAAGCACTGGACCAAATTCAACAGATGAAGCTCTTGTTTCTCTCTATTAGAGATCAACCCTATAAGCAAAACCACTTCACAATGAAAAATCAGAAAGGCAGACTTACAAGACGAAGCATGATGTTCGACCACCTGGCAAACAGAAACAATAGCCAGCAGAAAGGCTGTCTTGAGCATCAGGAAAAGCAGAGAAACTGAGGATACCAGCTCAAATGAAACATTTGGGAGCACTCCCAGAACCAGATTTAAGTCCCAAGGAGGAGTGGGATCCCGAGAAACTGAGCCACCCCTTGGACAAAAGTGTGCAAGTCAGTTTAAGTTTAATAGAACGTAGGATAAGCCCTTTCTGAAGACCATACTGAAGAAAAGTAAAAACATCCAGAAACTGAAAAGGTTGCAGCTGCAACTCCTGTCATTCACACCACTTTCAAAAAAGGAACCATACCCTATGATAGGGCTTGGAAGAAACTGTTTTTTGAGCCTGTGGGATGGTAGCAATGACAGAGACAGAAAAATCCTTTAAAGGGATAGTAATACTTCATTTTAATCTTTATTTTATTTTGTAGGCATTAAAAAACATGAAGAATGATATAAGTCTTATCTCTCAAACCTTTATGGTCTATGAGATATTTACAAGCAAAGTTTCCCCTCCCGCCCCTTTTACCTAGTGTAAGCCATCTCTTCTCAGATGTGGAATCCAGTCCATAGACCAGACAGATAACAGCAGGGGACAATCTTCTTCCTATGAGAACAATGAAAGCCCTGCCCCCCCTTGACAAGCTTTTCAGGTTTCTCCCTTATCTTAATTGAAGATTGTCCCTCTCTGCAGTCTACCTGGGCACCTCCCTTCTGATCTGGCTGAACAGTGTGACATCAGTAAAAGGGACGGGAGGGGGATTACTTTGTCATTGAATTACTCCTAAACTACAACTCTGACAAAATTGAAATAACACTCTCCAAAGTCCAAATACTATAATGATTAATTAGAGTTACTTTTATTATGAAACATTACTATCCCTTTAAGATGCTGGCCTCAAAAGCCAAGCTGTCAAAGCTAATTTCTCTCCCTGAGAATGACATAGTGGAGCCTGAGTCAAGAGGTCCAGATGCAGAAGGAGCCGAAATGGCTCCATCACAGTTTGAGAAGATCTGAAAACCAGGCCTGACATGGCCAGAACGACATAAGCGCACACAATGCTGATTTTTCTCAACACACTGGTGATCAGAGGAACCTGTGGAAACACATACTGCAGAAGAGAATGTCATGGGATGACCCCCACATTTACCACAACAGCTCCAAGAGCCCAGAACAAGTACGCTCTGAGCTCCCAATTTCCAGGAATCAGGTGCAAGAGACCAATAAATTCTGCTACAACGTTGTCTACCCCTGGAATATGAACTGTGAGTCTCTGACCACATGAAAGTCCCTGGCAGCTGATGTAGGCCACTGCTGTGGCATTGTCAGACTGAATCAGCACCAGAGATTCCTGGAGGAATTGAGACCAATGCTACATGACTGGGAGAACTGCTCTCATTCCTGGTCCAAAGACCCTGGGCAGTTTGAGGGCCCAGAGTAGCACCCCAGCCTCCCAGGCTGGCATCAGTGGTAGCTATGACCCAGTTGGGAGCGGATCTGAGGCACAAAAACTAGACATGAACTTTGTGAAGACCAGCAAAGCAGACTCCAGCTAAAAAGGATGGTAATAGGAAAATGACTGTCCTATAATGCAAACCATAGGAATCGCTGATGATCCGCATGGATAGGAATGTACAGATACTCATCCTTTATGTCTAGGGAAGCCAAACACTCCCCCAAACACATGACAGGAATGATGGTGAGCAAGGTCTCCATTTTGCGAGCAGAAAAATAAGGAGATGTTTTAGGTCCAGAATAAGATGGCCTCCACCAAAATTTTGGGGGAACTACGAAAAGATTTGAATAGAATCTGGTGTATCTTTCTCACAAAGCAACTGGTATCAACACTTTCATATCTAGCAGGGAGTAGACTGCATCTAAAAATAGACCACGTTGCTGGAAAGGAAATCTGAAACTAAAGAGACATCATGGAAGGGGGGACTTGAAATCTATGAGACACTCTTCTGAAACCACCCACAATATCCACTGGTCTGCCACAGAAACAGCCTACTGGTCATGGAAAAAATGGAGATGACGTCCTGTATCCAGAAGAGGACAAGACCCCCGTGAATCATGTGGAGGTGCGCTTGTCAGCCTTGGGCTTCTGAGCCAGCTTCTTGCTCGAACAGGATTGCTTTGGTTTTGGGACAGGACGTGCCTGGGTAACTGAGGGAACTGGTGCCCTGGGCGTGAGCCCATACCGGCTGGAATAATGAAAACCAAGGTTCGTTCACAGACAAAAAGGAATGCTTAGGAGTAACTTGAGTCAACAAAGTACTCTTGACTCCAGTATCATGACTGATAACGTTTTCCAATTATTCAAGATCTCATTGGCTAAGGTTTGAATTCGATCTAGCTATTTCTCTATGAAAGGAGTTAGCAATTCTGACATGGCCTTAGAGGTGGCAACCCAGCAGAAGAGAAGTTGCAAGCTGGCCCCACAGGTCTCCGTCATTTTCAGAGTTATGATGCCAAACTGATGAATTATAAAAGATATTCTGCACCACGGTCAAATTTAGACTGTGGCCCGAAGACCGAACTGCTGCACTATAGCTGGGATCAGCGATTCCATTTAATGCTCAAGATGTACCTCTTTCGCTAGGGATTAAATCTGATGTGGGATTAGTCTCATCCAATGCCCAAGATTTGAGGATGACACTGGATGATGTCTGTCTGAGATACTCAGACCCTGTCTGATTGTAGTAGGAGTCTGAGCCTACTCAGCTTTATCATACAGCAAAGCCGAAAGTAAAGGAACAGAAGTGGAACAAGAAAGGGAATGTCCTAAACCAAGGAACCCAAGAGGACCCCTCTGCTCAGGGCTTGAAGCACTGGGTTTTTTCACCTGCAGGGAAGTCCTGTGTGCCACATGGACTAAGAGAAAAGGATTTATTGGTACATGGGAACCAAAGGTATTTACCAAAGCATCACCAAGCATCTGATGTGGGATTAGTCTCATCCAATGCCCAAGATTTGAGGATGACACTGGATGATGTGAGAGTCTGTCAGAGATACTCAGACCCTGTCTGATTGTAGTAGGAGTCTGAGCCTACTCAGCTTTATCATACAGCAAAGCCGAAAGTAAAGGAACAGAAGTGGAACAAGAAAGGGAATGTCCTAAACCAAGGAACCCAAGAGGACCACTCTGCTCGGGGCTTCAAGCACTGGGTTTTTTCACCTGCAGGGAAGTCCTGTGTGCCACATGGACTAAGAGAAAAGGATTTATTGGTACATGGGAACCAAAGGTATTTACCAAAGCATCACCAAGATTCCAGGAAGGGAAAGAGAAGAACCTCTTCAAACATAGACCAGTTCTAGCATAACATGAACCTCAGGTGTCAACGGACACCAACACAGCAAACTGAAGAACAGGAAAAAACAGGTTACTGGCCAAAATAAAATCAGGGAGGACACCTACACAGGCACAATGGCCTGTAGGACCTTCTGGTCAAAACGGTCTTCAGCTGAAATTATCACATTGACGCTGTAGTGCTTGATGAAAGTATGAAGGGATGACCATGTTGCCACATTACACAGCAGCTCAGCAGAGGCCTTATTCTTGTATGACCAAGAGGCGGAGACTGACCCGGTGGAATGCTCGGTAACCTGAAAGGGCACAGGCCTTTTTTGAGAGTGTGTCTGGTGAACGGTCACCTTGATCCAAGAAGGCAGTGTAACCTTAGACGCAGCCTGGCCTGCACAAGGGCCTTCGGGGATGCCAAAAAAATATGAAACTCAGAAACAACCTAAGGGATAAAACCTATGCATAACCATCCTGTCAGTGTAAAAAAAAAACAGAAAGGGAGGCTTACAAGACGAATCCTGAAGCCACCTGCTGAAAATACACAATAGCCAGCAGAAAGGCTGTCTTGAGCATTATAAAATGCAGAAAAACTGAAGACTATGAATCAAATGGAGCCTTCTGTAGTACTCCTATAACCAGATTCAGGTCCCAGAGAGGAGGGGGACCCCTATAAACTGGGTAGGCTAGAGTCACCCCTTCGACAACACTTTGTAAATAAGGTAGGAAAGCAATATACCTCTGGAAAAGAGAGAGACGAAATCTGAAATTGAATTTAACTTAGGCCAAGCCTGAAGACCATCCTAAAGAAAAGGCAAGACAACAGGAAACTGAAAAGGTTAAAGCCGCGACCCCCGGACTTCACACTACTTAAAGGAGCAATAACTTTTTTTATGAAAACCTATATGTTCTAGACATTTTCCTGCTGAGTAAAAGGACACCCCCACTGTTGTCAGTTGTTTTATTAAAAATGTAGAATAGTTCAAATAATCAGGAAGTGAATTTACTGTGTGTTTACTTCCTGATAATTCAGACTGACAGGAAGTGACTAGGTACTGCTAATGTAAAAAAACATGGGTTTAAACTGTAATAACTCAGGAAATATGCATATTTGGGCAGTGGGAATAATAGTATTTTACTCAACAGGAAAAGCCCTACAATATACAATATATAATATATCATTTAACCCCTTAAGGACCCTTGACGTACCAGGACCGTCACGGTCCTTGAACTACTCAAGGACCGATGACGGTCATGGTACATCACGTACTTTTTACTTACAGCGCTCTACCGGGAGCGCTGTAAGTAAAAATAGGGCCTGAAATAGACCGCTCCAAGATCGGAGCGATCTCTTTCAAGCCCCATAATGACGCGCCGATACACGTGACAGGTCACGTGTACCAGCGCGTCCAAGTGCGCCTATGCGGTCATTATGGGACGGAAATGTCCCATGACCGCCGGTCCTTAAGGGGTTAAAGAAGAGGGACCATACCCTATGATATGCCTTGGAAGCAATGACTGTGTAATTCCATTGCTATTTCGTTGTTTGCAATCGGTTATATTTGGATAGCTAGTTTTCTGTTTATTAGTTGCTATCTCTGCTCCATTCGATGTAAGTGCCATCTCTCTGATTGTACCTTTATTAGCCTCCTTTAAATAAATAAAAAAAAAGAATCTAGCCATCTGCTGTGAAATATCATTATTGTCTAGGGAAAATAAATAATAGTAGCCTATGAATTTGCTGGGAATGTGGCCAATAAGTAGAACAGGTAATAGCAATAGACAGACACCTCCCATTTAAGAAGAGATCGCCTAGATAGTCCTAGGCCCTGTGTGGTGTGCTCCTTTTCAGAAGGTGCTGGCCCAACTAAAAATCCATCTGAGGCAGATCAGACTTTGTCAGAAAGGAGAAAGATTAATAGGCACATGTCTGAGATGGAAGTGTCTACTTGGTCTCTGGGCTTTTTAGAGTGAGGCTGGCAAGATAGTAGGTGCCAGCTCAGTTGTTGGTTCTTTTCAAAATGGCAGTAAAAGAGTTACAGACATAAGCAGCCATCCTTAAGCTAAAGTCCCCTGCAGCATAACATACAGTAAATAACATACCCAAAGTGAGTGCCAGAACATACCAACGTCCTTGTATGAAGAGGCAACATGACCAGGACATAAGTGGACCAAGGCACTAAAAGGGATTCTCACCGGTCTTCAGGTTACCATTTTAGAGAGACGAAGCAGAGCCCCAAGAGACTCTGTTGTGAGGGAAAACTTGGCAGCAATATTCCCTCCACAGGGCTGCAAGGGTCCACAAAACACTGTGAACTGGTCATTTCACTACAGGGAAGCCTAATGGGAGATTATACATCCCCATATGGAAGAAGTAAAACCTGTCAGGATAAAGAAATTGGACTATGGAGGCGAAGAGGAGTCCATGGGTAAGCGGGGAGGGAGGGAAGCAGTGCGGCTGTGGCATTTTTTTCCCCTCGTGTATAATACACCCCCCCCCCCCAATTCACATAAAGTGAAGAGGGGCAACGTTGTGCGTATTATACACAAGACTTTACGGTATTTGTTCATAGTGTAACAATCATAGCACGCCAAGGTTATTTTTTTTTTCTTTACATTTCACACTCACAGATTGTGACCTGGAGATGACCCCTCCCTCCCCTTTCTCATACGTCAGTGCTCTAGACGACAGAATCCGGTCATTTGACCAGACTGAGGCTCTTCAGCAGAGCCAAAATCGTGACTATATGAAGAATTACTTCACTGGAACAGTCTACAAAGTGTGCTTGCAAACCAGGTACACTTTGTAGACCGTTCCAATTAAGTATTTCTTCATAAATGTCAAGATTTCGGCTCTGCTGAAGAGCCTCATTTCTCACTACTCAGACTGAATTGAAGAGACTTGGTGTTTCCAAATGATATAGCCTTCTGACCTTCCTTCCTGGACTAATTTGCTGCCCTACAAAAGGGCTTGGGAGGCAGACATTGGTAAGGAACGTCCTGATGATCAGTTGAATAAAGCATTCTTCATCAATATTACTCTCTGTTAAATTACCTACTCTGTGAAATGAATTAAAAAATGTTTCGGCTAGAATGGAATCCCTCCATATTTGTGTAGTGTATTCCCCTCTTGTCCTAACATATTTTGGATATGTGGCCAATGAGAGTCCTAAGTTGCCCAGCTTACTGAAATGAAAATTCACGGTTCTGTTAAATATCCTATCCAACTGAGTCACTGTGAGTAAACTAAGGAAGTGGATGTTATCTATTACCCGGGGTTAGGCATGCATTCCTAACCGACCCTCCCGACCCTCTACCTTTGACAGATCTGAAGGTTAGAATGTTCCTAGGATAAAACATGGAGCATCTCTATTACTCTTCTCTGGGCAAACTTACTCAATTTAGCACCGAGTTTAAGTCCAGATCCCCCTTCTATCTTCTCTTGTTTCTCCTTTTCATCCTTTTTCTTCCCTACCCTTATTTCCTTTCTCCTCCTCGCCCCTTTCCACTACATAGTCTTCTTCTTAACCTTTTTTCTCTGTTCCAATAAAGCTACTTTTCAAAAAACATCTTTGGCTCTCCAGTGAAGTTTTCTGACTGATAATGCCTTCCTATCCTTAAGGACACTACCCCATATTACTAAGAATGTTTACAGTGTTTTATTGAAATATTCAATGCATATAACAATTACAATGGGTGAATGAATATAGTCTAAATATACAAAAAAAGGGTGCTACAATGTTTCAGTATATTCAAGTGCAACAGCAACAATAAAAAATGTTCAAAGGGACTTACCACTACCACTGCAAATTCGGGTGCACAAATATATTCAGGATCTCCATTCCCAGCAAGTCGCAAACAGAAAGATTAATGGCACATCCGAAAATTCTTTAAAAACTTTCAGCTTTATTGATGCTCTTTAAACTTGCATGGTATATAGCAGGATAGAGAAAGGACATATAACACACATGATTCAGCCAGACCCCCACACTGGTCTAGCGTGTTTCACGCTACTTTCAGACACAAAGACATCTCATGTCCACATTCAGACCAGATATGTTTTTTCAACGGTGTGGGATCTTTGATGTCTAACAAGATTTGATTGATTGATGAAAGAGTTTCCATATTCAGAACTCACAAATGTTTTTTCTCCTGTGTGGGATCTCAGATGTACAACAAGATGTGAATGTGTGATGAGATTTCCCACATTCAGAACACACAAATGGTTTCTTTCCTGTGTGTTTTCTCTGGTGTATAACAAGTTGTGATGATGTGGAGTAAGAAATCCAACATTCAGAACACACAAACGGCTTCTCTCCGGTGTGAATTCTCTGATGTACAGCAAGATTTGAGCGTCTGTTGAATGATTTCCCACATTCAGAACACACAAATGGCTTTTCTCCAGTGTGAGTTCGCTGATGTACAACAAGATTTGAGCGTCTGCTGAAAGATTTTCCACATTGAGGACACACAAATGGTTTCTCTCCTGTGTGGGATCTCAGATGTAAAACAAGATCTGAGTGTCTGATAAAAGATTTCCCACATTCAGAACACGGAAATGGTTTCTCTCCTGTGTGAGTCCTATAATGTATAACAAGTTGTGAAGAACAGGAGTAAGATTTCCCACATTCAGAACATACAAATGGTTTCTCTCCTGTGTGAGATCTCTGATGTACGTCAAGATCTGAGTGTCTGACAAACGACTTCCCACACTCAAAACACAAAAATGGTTTCTCTCCAGTGTGAGTTCTCTGGTGTATAACAAGATGTGAAGGTGAAATAAAACATTTACCACATTCACAACACTGCAACTCTTTCTTTTTTCCATTAATTGTCTGATGTGAGAAAGTGTCCTGATGCTTCTTTTTTGTTTTTTTGTTCTTATTAATATAAGCATGAGTGGATTCTGTCCCTGTGACTTCTATTTGCGAGTCTGTGATATTTGATTCTTCATGTAAAGTGACATCCATATGTAGAATTGTGTCACAGTTTCTCAGAGTCTCACTAGATGAACTGTCACCAACTGGCTTTGGTCCCTCATCATTCTGGGTAATGTTGCTGAAGACACATTCTGGATCTGAAAGTGAAATGTGATGTGTTTTAGTTTAAAGTTTTCTTATGACATATTCACCTGTTGGAAAGAAAAGCACTAAAATTATGAAATTAAAGGGATAGTAATACTTCATTTTAACTTTATTTTATTTTGTAGGCATTAAAAAAACATGAAGAACGATATAAGTCTTATCTCTCAAACCTTTATGGTCTCAGAGATATTCACAAGCAAAGTTTCCCCTCCCGCCCCTTTTACCTAGTGTAAGCCACCTCTTCTCAGAAGTGGAATCCAGTCCATAGACCAGACAGATAACAGCAGGGGACAATCTTCTTCCTATGAGAACAATGAAAGCCCTGCCTCCCTTGACAAGTTTTTCAGGTTTTTCCCTTATCTTAATTGAAGATTGTCCCTCTCTACAGTCTACCTGGGCACCTCCCTTCTGATCTGGTTGAGCAGTGTTACATCAGTAAAAGGGACGGGAGGAGAAACTTTGCTTGTGAATATCTCTTAAACCATAAAGGTTTGAGAGATAAGACTTATATCATTCTTCATGTTTTTTTAATGCCTACAAAATAAAATAAAGATAAAACAAAGTATTACTATCCCTTTAAAGAATAACTATTATATTAAGTCTGTACCCACCCATGGGAGCAGACTTGGTAAAAGCCTGGGACAGCATTATTTAGGGGAGTGGGGGAATCCGAAAACTGAACACCTTAGCTGACAAGTAGGATAGATGAAACCCAGAAAACTCATAGACACAAACTGCTAAGTGACACGCACAGCCCCACAGACTGCTCGGGTCATGTAAGAAAACTCACCCATTGCAGTCTATTGGTATTAGTCAGGTCAGGTACCTCATAGCTCTTCTTAGTTGTGACACTGGAAGTCTGGCAGTCCAGACTCAGTTCTAAGATCAAAAGGAGAGTAATGGGAGTCATTCTTTAAACCTCCTGACCTACTATCCTACGGATCCCCTGGGCCTCACAATGCAACAGCACTTATGCTTTTCTTTAATTCAATGAATTAAATACAGTAATGAGACACACCAAATGAGGAGATATATTCATATTCTAAATACAAACAAATACATGTGTGTGACGAACAGCACTGTTGCAGGTCACACAGCGCAAGAGGCAGAGCCTCTTCTCCCCCTAGCTGGGATCATGTGGACACTAATATTGAATGATATAGACAGAACAGATAGGGATTGTCATGGAAGCCTGCTCCAACCTTCCCCCTCCCAGACTCAGAGCTGCAGATGGCTATCAGCTGAGCTTGATTGTTTTATGGTGTGAACACAGGAGGTGATTAGAGTCTTGTGTCCACCTCCCCCTTATAGTAACCTTTGTCTGATGTTAAAACCAGCGTGTCATTTTTCTTGTCCATGTGGTGACTGCGCCCCTTTCTCTGAACTGTATTAAAATGCTGTGTTGGTTGAAAATGAAGCACTTTGTGATTTACCAAGAAGGAGCTTGTTTGTCTCTCCCTGAAGTATCCAGGTATATTGCTGTTGGTCATCCACTATAGAGCAGTTACTCATAGAGAAGTGCCAGGGGACTAGATAAATAGAACATTCTATATGAACCGGCGCTATCAGTGTAGTATATCCTACATTGCCGGTGGATACACGACTCAAAGTACCGGGTCTTAGTGCTTAGTATAGCAGTTAGCTGTGTAGGTTTATCTTAAGAAACCCATGGGTTATAACGTGCCTGAACTGCTATACCTTCCAGGGCCATATTGTCACAATGTGTAATAGATCTTTTATACTGTAGATAGTTAAATAATCCTTCTTCCTTTACTGTATACAGTGTGTCCTTTAGTGAGGACTGTACTTATACTTACATGTATCTACTGGGCATGTGATCTAAGGCGTCAGGTTGGATTAAGAGAATATGTACAAACTCATATTGTAGACACATCTGTCATGTTAAAGGGATAGTAATACTTAAAATGTAAAAAAAAATATGTTGTAGGGCTTATCCCCCTGAGTAAAACAAGGGTACTCCCACTGCTGAAAGGTGTTTCATTCAAAAGTTATTAATTTTCAAAGTTGAATTTTTTTAGGTGCAATATCACAGTGGCCTGAAATTGTACAGTGGCGCTGTTGCTACACCATCCTATGGAGATTTATGGTCAACTGACCAGAGCTGTCCATAGGCTCGTGTAGCAACAGCGCCACTGTACAATTTCAGGCCACTGTGATATTGCACCTAAAAAATTCAACTTTGAAAATTAATAACTTTTGAATGAAACACCTTTCAGCAGTGGGAGTACTCTTGTTTTACTCAGAGGGATAAACTCTACAACATATTTTTTTTTACATTTTAAGTATTACTATCCCTTTAAACTGCACATGTGAGGAAAAATAAAAGTGATTTCTCCATCTGATATGGCCTACCAGGCTCTAAGTGGCATGTGCAAAACCAAAAGAGGAGGACATCTGGGGCAAACCAACCGCATTTTAGGGAATACATTACATAAAGAACCATTGATTAAATTGTTAAATGCCCCATTAAGTCAATGGGAATTTTAATTTGTTCCTTATGGTGCTCTTGTGCTTAAAACTGTAAATGAAGTTACACAAAATATAAAACAAATCAAACATAGAAAGGGATTATCAGACTGGCCTTCCTGTCCTCTATAAAGAAACACATTGGTAAGAAATGTAGAAAACGAATTTTATTTGCAAAATCGTTCATATCTGTTCAGGTTTTTATACTATACTTTTATTACATGAAGTTGTTTTATGCTATATGATAGTATTAATCAAAGTCAACAGCACTTCTCTCTCCCACCCACTGACCTGCAGTTCATGTGGCAGGAGGCACTTACACCCAATAGCACTTACACCTTCTGTGTCCAACCCACCTTCCTCTAGATTGTAAGCTCTCACCAGCAGGGGGCCCTCTGATCCTTCTGTTCTCCACATCTGATTTGTACTATTTAATATCTCTGTATGTCTATTCCCTATTGTACAGCGCTGCGGAATTTGTTGGTGCTATATAAAGATGAATAATAATAATAATGATAATAAAGTCAGGCTTCCAATGTGACATCTAAAAATCCTTTATTTTCATCTTAAAACAACAATATATTATTTAGTTTGTAAAATTAACTTGACATCCAAAAGGGCACAGATGTAGATATCGTAGAGGTTTAACCAAAAGACAAAGAAAGGGGGAGAGCATCATAGTGCAAGCTGGAAATATATCAGATAGAGCAAGGTATACTACTCACATTCCTTTTTGGCTGCTAATATCAATATTGTGGGGGATCTTATGACTGCCTACACACAGATGTGCGCTCAATCATTCCTTCACAAAACGTCCACAGGAATGCTGGAAAACAATAGAGAAATACACACAAGAGGAGAGCGCAAACAAATATTCTGTGAAAATATACACTTACTTCAAAGAGACGTAAAATGGAACTTATATATCCACTTCCCACCAGTCCATATTGAGGGGAACCGGTGTATGAGCCAGCGGGGAAATGTTGCCAGTCCTCCCCGCAAATGGACACCAAATACAGTAGTGGCATTCCAAAGGGTAAAACTCAACGTGAAGCAGAATGCTCCAGGGAAAAAGGAGCAGATGCAGTGCAGACGAATAAATGTATATAAAAAGGGAATTTATTTGTACAAAACAATACAAAGAATAAAAACAAATGTGTTATAGTATTACAAATCTCCTGACATTTTGTGATCTACGATCACTTCTTCAGAGGATGGTAGAAGTGTTGTCCATTTGCGGGGAGGACTGGCAACATTTCCCCGCTGGCTCATACACCGGTTCCCCTCAATACGGACCGGTGGTATGTGGATATGTAAGTTCCATTTTACGTCTCTTTGAAGTAAGTGTATATTTTCACAGAATATTTGTTTGGGCTCTCCTCCTGTGTATATTTGTCTATCGCAGAGGTTTGTTCATCTTTAAGAAAAAGAAAAAAAAGGGTTTACCAGAAATATTGATAACTAGTTGAAGAGCCCATGTACAGAGGCCACAGTGCCACCCAACAATGGCCGCAATGCAGCCATGCACAGTAGAGACTGCCCTCGCCGCGGCTGATACGGAGTGGGGTGCTCCGAGTTCAAACCGGAGTCCTCTCTGCGCACCGACTAAGGTTTGAATTCGGAGCCCTGCTCCGTTATCAGCCTCTGCGTGGGCAGTCTGTAGTGAGCATGACTGCAGCATGTGCAGCTGACTGTACTGCACATGACGGCTTCTGACAAACATATATTTAGCAAATTATTATATAGGATAGGACAGGATGGGTTTCATGAGGAAGACTATTCAGTTGGCCCAGGTACAATTAGGAGAAAGAGGAGTTAAATCAATGGTTGTATATAATACAGGGGCTTAGAGTTGAAGAAAGTTGAATTTATTATCTTTATATAATCTCTTGAAGGATTGTGTCTTTGGGTACCCTGTACGTGAAGAAACTCTGTGGTGGTAGTATGGTGAATTACATTCTGTACCCTTCTAGTATCAATAGAAGTACACGTAAGTTTGCAATTAATTTCCTCCAATCTTCAATGTAGTGTTGGAGTCTTCCCCCTAGTGGAGGTTGCTTGGTAGCTCCGAAGTCCCACCTTCATTCTGTGATAGACTTGGGTTCAGATGACTTAGGTAATTTTTTTTCTGAACCCAACTGGATATAGTTTTTCCTCCATAGTGAAAGGAATCCCCCGACTTAATGGATTGGAGTGTCTGGATGTTCCCCTATAGTCTCTGTTGATACAATATCTTGAGCTTTTCTTTTTTAAAGGGATAGTAATGTTTCACAATAAAATCACCTCCAATTAATCTTCATAGTATTTGGGCCATGGAGAGTGTTATTTCAATACTGTCAGAGTTGTAGTTCAAGAGTAATTGAATGATAAAGTATCCCCCTCCTGCCCCTTTTACTGATGTAACACTGATCACCTCAGAGCAGCAGGGAGGTGCCCAGGTGGATCACACAGAAGGACAATCTTCAGTGAGCAGAAGGAAAAACCTGAAAACCTGTCAATGGGGGCAGAGTTTTCATTGTTCTCATAGTAAGAAGATTGTCCCTTGCTGTGAGCTGTCTGGTCTGTGGACCAGATTCCACTTCTGAGGGGAGGTGTCTTACACTAGGTAAAAGGGGCGGGAGGGGGATACTTTATCATTCAATTACTCTTGAACTACTACTCTGACAGTATTGTAAAAATACCCCTCCCAAATACTATGAAGATTAATTGGAGCTGCTGTTTTTGTGAAACATTACTATCCCTTTAAAATCAAATCTACGAGATTTGTTTGCAGAAATAGAGTACTTTTACCTCCTGTGACTTGACTGATGATCTTATCCAGTTCTAAGTCAAATAACTGAGTCAGTGAGTGGTAACGCTACTAATGCTCTCTTGGAAGCAGAATCTGCATTCCATATGTTGAGCCAAAAAATATGTTATGCTGCAACTGCAGTAGCTGAACACTGATCACTGCCATTCTGGCTATTTTTAAAGATGACTGTGGCGTCTTACAGATAACCAATTAAAGTGTATCTATCACCACATTACAAGTTTTGATCATTGTGTAGAATAGTTCACGAATAATTATAAAACATTATTTAAAAAAAAAAATGTTATTTACGAGAAAATTACAGTTTAGAGTATGCCCAGCAACCTACTTCCGGCTCTTGCTGCAGTTTCCCGCACTGCCTCTGCTCCCGTCACTCTCCCCAGCATCCTCTGATGACGGAGGCGTTCTGTTAGTATGCTGGAGCGATCTTATTGGCTAGATATTGATCTCTGCCAATGAGATCGCTCCAGTGTACTAACAGAATGCCTCTGTCATTGGAGGATGCTGGGGAGAGTGACTGGAGCAGAGGCAGTGTGGCAAGAGCAGTTTACCCAGAAGTAGGCTGCTGGGCATACTTTAAACTGTAAGTTTCTCGCAAATCATGTTTTTTTTAGAAAAAAGAATGTTTTATAATTATTCGGTAAGTATTCTACTGTAACGGTTTGTTTGACACACAGACACAGTAGGTTTGGATAAAACACTATTTTATTAAGCAATTAGGAATACAAAAACCCTCACAGGTCCTGTAGTATATTTTCAATATAATAAAGACACAAGACAGGTTACATATATATATATGCCTACACAGGTCCAGTATAAAGATAGTCCATAACACATTATACTGACACAGGTCAGGCAGATCTTGAAAGAATCCAAGTGTATCGGTACTGCATGGGTTAATAGCAGTCAGCAGGTGTAAACAGTCCCATGTATGGTAAGGCCTGTTAAGAAGCTCACCTAGGACAGAGAGCTTAAATACAAGTAACACCCAATAATGAGTTAGCAGGTAATGGTGAACTGCCTGAGCAGTAACAGAGGCTGAGCAACATAGAGCACTGCCGGAGCAGTAATGGAGACTAGACCACGTGAACACTGCCGTAACAGTAACGGAGACTGAGTGACGTGGACACTGCCATAGCAGTAACGGAGACTAGGCCACCCGCACTCTGCCGTAGCAGTAAACGGAGACTAGGCCACTTGCACTCTGCCGTAGCAGTAACGGAGACTAGGCCACTTGCACTCTGCCGTAGCAGTAAACGGAGACTAGGCCACTTGCACTCTGCCGTAGCAGTAAACGGAGACTAGGCCACTTGCACTTTGCCGTAGCAGTAACGGAGACTAAGAGACTGGAGACTGCCATGGCAGTAATGGAAACTGAGCAACTGAGCACTGCCGTGACAGTAACGGAATAGCAACTGAGCAACTCGCCCTGAGGTGGCAACCAACCGGGAGCGGATAGAATGAGAAGCCAATAGGAATGTCGCTGGGGCGACACAGAGGCAACCAAGACCAAAACTGCACAGCTGTCACAGACAGCGAAAAAGGATCACCTCCCTCAACCGGAGGCCGGGCTGGTGCACCCGGAGCAGGAACGGCAGCCAATCCAAGTCGGTACGTGATGCAAGAACGTCAGCCAAGCTGGGTCGGTACACGGTGCAGGAACGTCAGCCAAGCCGGGTCAGTACACGGAGCAGGAACGTCAGTCAAGCCGGGTTGGTACACAGAGCAGGAACGTCAACCAAGCCGGGTCGGTACACAGAGCAGGAACGTCAGCCAAGCCGGGTCAGAACACAGAGCAGGAACGTCAGCCAAGCCGGGTCGGTTCACAGGAGATGAGAAGCAGAATGGTCAGGCAGTCTGGGTCGGTTCACAAACAGAGTCAGGCAGGCCGGGTCGATACACTGAGAACAACAGAAATGAGGAACAAGCGCTGGTACTGGAACATCAAGAAAGGGCACCGGAGAGGTGCCAGAACCCAGTATTTAAAGGCCATACTGGGCGGGACAACACAGTATAGCCAATAGGAGTAGAGCAGGAGTGTAGACTGACAGAACGTCTCTGAAAGAGCACGGGCACCGTGATATATACATAATGATAAAAACTTGTAAAGTGGTGATAGATCCACTTTAAAAGAAGAATGTCCTCCTTTTGTGTTTTGATGAATAGCTTGTAATAGTTGATTTTGCCAGGCTTCCATTGCTCTGTGTGTCCATGCCAAGGCAAATGATAGTTTCCCGGCCTCAGAACATTGATCTGTTCAAGGAGTCTATTCTCTTATCTGTTGTGTCTTTAAGGGCAGAGTACTTTGTATCAGAATCATTGTATGTCTGGATAATCTAGATACTGTGGGATACACCGCTGGTGGGTTCGATAAAAGTTCTACTTTGTCTTGAGGGAAAGGGTAGAGAAGCACAAATTTCTTAGGCCTAAATAATTATTTATTAGGGTTATGCCATACATCTAGACTATTTGGTCCAGTGCCGCATAAGGTGGAAAGGTGACTGAGGAATTCTTTTTATGCTTGAAAAGGATTATGATGAGGTATCTTTAGTATGGTTCTCAGATACCTGAAGATTTAATTAAGGAACCTACGAATTCTGGTTCATCATCATCCCTACATGACTACCCCGAAATGTATTAAGATGGTTCGCTATCCTCACTCTGTCTCTCTCTCCATCACCATTTATTTTGCAGAGATCATGATGTATCATTTGTCAGGCTTTTTGGTAAAGGCCGTGTTGCTGGCAAACATGTTTCTGTTTAGCAATTGTCCAATACCTTTGCAGGCCATTTGCTATTGACCCTAGTAACACTCTTCCCCATTCTGGTCCCAGATTCAGAGAGAATTCCTTTGCAGTGGTAACCCCGTGTACATTAACATCTGAACAATTAGTGTATAGTGTAGAATTATTTCCTGAAAATTTTGTACCACACGCTGAGCAAGAGGCTGTATCGATTTATTGCTCTTAGCCTTTTTCCCTCCCCTTGCTCTGACACTGTATTGCACCAATGGAACTCACATTCTCACAGCTTTACTTTGCTTGAAAATACATAATGTAAAGGATCATGTGCACACATGTAATGTCTATATGTGCATCCGCGTCTCCTCACTAACAACTGCTATCTTACTGATGTATATGAAGAACCTCTTTGTGGTTCCACATCTCTTTACTTTTTATGTTCCATATGTTCACTGGAGCTTCTTGGGATTATTGAAGTGCCGTTTAACCTTCTCTCATTTCAGTTAATGAACTGAAACTGGGGACATCTAAGGATTCTGTCACCTTAAGCAGCTGTAGTGGTTCTCCGCCGGAACTCTTCATTTGTATCTGTGTTTCAGCAGTTTATCCTCCAGTTCTATGTATTTCAAAAGTATTGACATCTCCATAGTGGGGGCTTTGGTGGTGTGCCATAATGAGGGAATGCACATGTTGGCAATCACTAACCCAATAAACCAAGGTTTGATAAGGAGCTAATTCCTGGGAGATGAAAAGTTGTTGTTGGTGGTGGGGGTGTATGAGATTCAACAGTGTGTTGGCTGAAGTCAAAGTGATGGTATGGGGATCACAGCAGTCAGTGCATTTTTTGAATCAGACCAGCAAGGAGTAAGCAGGGGACAATTCCACCAGATATGCTTGAAGGTCTCCAGGTGAAAAGGAGCATCATCAACATAGATCAGAGAGAGTAGGAAAGACTGGCATACATCATCACCACCTGGCATCTGATTACCGCAAAATCATTTCCTATTCTAAGATGATCCACATCTAACCACCACAAGACACACCCTCGTTTTTGGCCACAGGGAGATCAAGTGAGAGATGATTTGTCTGCCAGGATAGTTTTCTCATGATTTCCAAATAAAGAGCCCTCATATGAAACAGAGAATAGGGAACAGCTTCTATGGTGGCCACCATCATCACCAGGACCTTCATGTAGTCTCCCATAAGTTCAGATGATTGAAGAAGAATCTCAGACAATGATGCATAGGAGCAAATCGGGAAACAAAGGGAATCGATCCTGAACCTGGACATACAAAAACATTTCTTCAGCTCTTTCAGTTCCGAAGCTGAACAACAATCTCCATCCTTCTTTGGAACAACAGGATGGAGGACAACCCCATTAGGCTATACTTTTGAAGCAACAGAGATATGAAGTCCATGCTTTCTAAAGATGTAACTGCCTCTGTGAACACACAATTTCTCAACATCCCCAATACCCTGGACATGAAAAACTGCCAAAAAGGAACAGCCCTTAAGTGGATCTGGTAAGCCACTGAAAATAGATGAAAGTGCCCATGGACCTGATATAGAACAGGCTCACATCTGGAAGAGACTTTGTCTTTCTGCATTAGAAAGCCCTCCTTGAGGTAAGAACAATACAGGCTAAGAAAGATTTATACTTACCCTGCCACAATGGTATAGGCTTGCTTTGGAACAGAGATTGACAACTAAGTCTTCCCAGTAAATGGGGAAAACAATAAGAGACCGCGAAGACAAGAGGACAAGCAACCACATTTTAAGCCAGCCCGTCAGACAGCAACTGACAAGTTGGAGAAATTGTCAGTGAATTTATCAGAAGCAAGGGCTGCAACACAGAGAAAAAATTGGATTCCTGAATTTGATTAATGTTAAAGGCGAGAAGCTTGCTTAAATATTTAAATGGATAGTGTCCCAAAAAATTCCAATGCTGGTGGGAGATTTGGGGAGATACCCCACTGCCCCCCCATGATGCCATTCTTTGTAAAATGTTCCAATAAGGAGAAGAGCATGCCTGTCATGTTCTGTGCTTTTTCTGCCCTTTTTTGTGATTTTGTGTGTTTTTTTGTTGATTTTTCTTGGTTTGCAGGATCCTTGTCTTGGTTTTTACTCAGTCCTGAACCTTTATCAAGAGCCAGATCCCCAGTACTGGCACCCGATCTAAGTGTTCTAGTACTTGTTTAGTAGTTTCCAGTCCTGTTCCAGATTTCTCTTGCAAAACAATAAAAAGACCCAAAGATAACCCTGCTGTACTAGCACTCAAGCCCAATAACTTCCTACACGTATTTATACTCAGGTTAGGATCTATCACAAATATAATCAAGACTAAAAAAGGATACTAGTGTATCCTCAAACTAAGGACTTGTTAAAATATGGACTTTCCTATTACTACACAGATAATCCGTATATAAGTTCTGATAATTATATCACAGAACTATATAATTTCTCGTGATACCGGGGCACTTCAACCGGCTTGCCTTAAATGATCAATACAAGGTGATCTAGTGCTACCCTAAAATAATGACCAGATCTTGATATTACTATAGTATGACCTATCCTATTTGAACTGTTATTTCATCATCTTTAAGGTAAAATTAATTAATGCCCCCTCACCATAACATCTTTACAAAAAGGATAAAATCTAAATGGCATATAATACAGACCACAGTGTATAGCATAAATATATACGTATCTCAAAAGTGCAGAAGGGTGTAAAAAGGAAAAGAAAATATTCTAAATCCAATTTATTGTAGCGGTATACCTGTATGTATAACTACTCACAATTTATCCAGTATCTCTCTCTGCTATCACTAGTAATCTTGAGTATTACCTTCAAATAGAAATCCCGGGGCATTCAACCAGCTTGCCGTTTTTTTTGTATACTGTCACCTCACACTAGTATAGCTGTATACTGAGATTTAAATTATATATAAGCAGTATACCTATTTGCTACTAAATCAAAACGCTCCGTACAGTATCGCTCTCTGCTATCACTAGTGTATCTAGAGTGTGATCATTCAATAAAAAGTACCGGGGCATTCAACCGGCTTGTTTCTGTCTATAATGTATCACCTCCCAATAGTATAGCTGTATACTGACGCTGTAATCTGCTACTACTGTATTGACGCTGTAATCTGCTACTACTGTGTTTTTTTTTGTTCCAGATTTCCCTTGCCCTACCTCCAGAAAGATTTCCGTGTTTTGAACTTGGCCTTGTTTCCAGACTTGCTTCCATTGATTATTCACCCAGGATTTCCTTCTTAACTACTCCTCTTCTTGTTTATGTACCTATTTGCCCGCCTGCTGCCAGCTCTGCTAGACGAACTGTCCGACCATCCAGCTGCCTTATTCCTCTGTCTGACTCATTTGACCTATCTCAGTTTCACCGTTCACAGGAGCAGTTTGAGTTCCTCTCCTTTGACCTTCTGTCAGTCCTGCTGCTATTCGACTCCTTTGACCTCCAGTTATATTTCAGTCTTAACAGTTGAACTTTGAATAAATCAACATCAGATCACATCTCTGGGTTGGCTCAGAAACATTTGACTGGTACTACATGTATTCTCTGTGTTCTTGTTTGTCATTCTACCTTGACCCCAGAAGGAAGTCATCCAGGGTATGGGCCGGCTCCTCTGGTCAGCACTAAACTGACCTTACAGCAGCAAGGCTGCCTACCCCAGCCAGCTTCGTACCCCACTCTGTGATCCCTAGCATCTGGCCTACCGGGGACTCCCCTGCTGTGTACCTGTTGCTGCTGTGTTGTTTCCCAGTGTATCCCTGCTCTGAATACTCTGTATATTATATCAAATAGCAGTCTGCTTATCCTCTGTGGAGTTGCTCCTTCACAGAGTGCTGTTTCTGGAGGCTTACATTGCGAGATCCAATTGGAAATGTCCCACCACTCACACTAAAAGTGAAACTGTGTCATCCAGCACGGATGTGGAGTTGCTTCACAGTCTGGACTCACAATCTGGCTGCTCTGCCAGTGTTCTAGGCCCCCCGGATCTTCTGCTCTGGAGACGACAGGGATTCAGTGGAAAAGACCTCACAATGAAGTAGAAGGACAGAAGAGAGCCAAACCTGGAGAGATCGCTGATCCCCCTACTCTAGTCTGATGGAAGATTAGACAAAGAAAATAAATATAAAAAAAGAAATATGGTCTCAGCAGAGATCTTGTCCTGTAACATCCAGAGCAGGACACTTTACAACTGAAGTCTTGCTAAGCAGTTATGCAGGGATGAGAGGGCTTTACCATTTCCAGAGACTTTTCTTCTTTAAGAGTCCTGCTTTCTAGTGGAAGGAGGTCCCCGTGTTGCTCATTGGATGAAACAGAAATTGTTATTTCTTCTCCCATAAATCACAGATGTATGCATTCCCACTCCCCCTTATTTTTATAATAAAATTATTATTTTTTTTAATAACATTTGCCAAATTTCTGTAATTTTGTACAAGATTAGTACAGATTGTATTTTGCCTCTAACACCTAAATATTTAAAGTGAAGGTCTTTTTCTATTGTGAGCGGATGTTTTTTCTGTATTTTTGGAACATGTAGAGGATCCCCACTGTAAAGCACTATTTTTTTTAATTGAGCAGGAGGTAGCATAGAAATATGGCAAGAAAAAAACAAGATTCACCAAATATGCAAGATATAAAAACTCACTTTACTAACTTACAATAAAAGACTACTACAGGGGTACTCCGTTGGTGGACCTCCAGCTACTGGGAACTACATACATTTTATACATTTCCTTTAAAGTGTCTGTGTTGGATCAGCACATAAATATTATCTTTATTTAATGTTCATGTCTCACCTGTGCTGATACAGTCCCATAGTGTGAGGACAGCAGTGACATCTGTATTTAGTGTTATGGTCTCACCTGTACTGATACAGTCCCATAGTGTGAGGTCAGCAGTGACATCTGTATTTAGTGTTATGGTCTCACCTGTGCTGATACAGTCCCATAGTGTGAGGTCAGCAGTGACATCTGTATTTAGTGTTATGGTCTCACCTGTGCTGATACAGTCCCATAGTGTGAGGTCAGCAGTGACATCTGTATTTAGTGTTATGGTCTCACCTGTGCTGATACAGTCCTATAGTGTGAGGTCAGCAGTGACATCTGTATTTAGTGTTATGGTCTCACCTGTGCTGATACAGTCCTATAGTGTGAGGTCAGCAGTGACATCTGTATTTAGTGTTTAGGTCTCACCTGTGCTGATACAGTCCTATAGTGTGAGGTCAGCAGTGACATCTGTATTTAGTGTTATGGTCTCACCTGTGCTGATACAGTCCTATAGTGTGAGGTCAGCAGTGACATCTGTATTTAGTGTTTAGGTCTCACCTGTGCTGATACAGTCCTATAGTGTGAGGTCAGCAGTGACATCTGTATTTAGTGTTATGGTCTCACCTGTGCTGATACAGTCCTATAGTGTGAGGTCAGCAGTGAAATCTGTATTTAGTGTTATGGTCTCACCTGTGCTGATACAGTCCCATAGTGTGAGGTCAGCAGTGACATCTGTATTTAGTGTTATGGTCTCACCTGTGCTGATACAGTCCTATAGTGTGAGGTCAGCAGTGACATCAGTATTTAGTGTTATGGTCTCACCTGTGCTGATACAGTCCCATAGTGTGAGGTCAGAAGTGACATCTGTATTTAGTGTTATGGTCTTACCTGTGCTGATACAGTCCCATAGTGTGAGGTCAGCAGTGACATCTGTATTTAGTATTATGGTCTCACCTGTGCTGATACAGTCCCATGGTGTGAGGTCAGCAGTGACATCTGTGTTTAGTGTTATGGTCTCACCTGTGCTGATACAGTCCCGTAGTGTGAGGTCAGCAGTGACATCTGTATTTAGTGTTTAGGTCTCACCTGTGCTGATACAGTCCCATAGTGTGAGGTCAGTAGTGAAATCTGTATTTAGTGTTTATACCATTGATTGGGTAATAAAAACATCTATTATTTCAGCTGCCGATTTGGTTAATTCCGAGAGCGTGCGCTGAAAGTGCTTTGAGTCCCACTGGGAGAAAGGCGCTATATAAATACTAGTTATTATTATTATTATCTCACCTATGCTGATACAGTCCCATAGTGTGAGGTCAGCAGTGACATCTGTATTTAGTGTTATGGTCTCACCTGTGCTGATACAGTCCTATAGTGTGAAGTCAGCAGTGACATCTGTATTTAGTATTTATATCTCACCTGTGCTGATACAGTTCCATAGTGTAAGGTCAGCAGTGACATCTGTATTTAGTGTTTATATCTCACCTGTGCTGATACAGTCCTATAGTGTGAGGTCAGCAGTGACATCTGTATTTAGTGTTTAGGTCTCACCTGTGCGATACAGTCCCATAGTGTGAGGTCAGCAGTGACATCTGTATTAAGCGTTTAGGTCTCACCTGTGCTGATACAGTCCTATAGTGTGATGTCAGCAGTGACACCTGTATTTAGTGTTATGGTCTCACCTGTGCAATACAGTCCCATAGTGTGAGGTCAGCAGTGACATCTGTATTTAGTGTTATGGTCTCACCTGTGCTGATACAGTCCCATAGTGTGAGGTCAGCAGTGACATCAGTATTTAGTGTTTAGGTCTCACCTGTGCTGATACAGACCCATAGTGTGAGGTCAGCAGTGACATCTGTATTTAGAGTTTATATCTCACCTGTGCTTATACAGTCCCATAGTGTGAGGTCAGCAGTGACATCTGTATTTAGTGTTATGGTCTCACCTGTGCTGATACAGTCCCATAGTGTGAGGTCAGCAGTGACATCTGTATTTAGTGTTATGGTCTCACCTGTGCTGATACAGTCCCATAGTGTGAGGTCAGCAGTGACATCTGTATTTAGTGTTATGGTCTCACCTGTGCTGATACAGTCCTATAGTGTGAGGTCAGCAGTGACATCTGTATTTAGTGTTATGGTCTCACCTGTGCTGATACAGTCCTATAGTGTGAGGTCAGCAGTGACATCTGTATTTAGTGTTTAGGTCTCACCTGTGCTGATACAGTCCTATAGTGTGAGGTCAGCAGTGACATCTGTATTTAGTGTTATGGTCTCACCTGTGCTGATACAGTCCTATAGTGTGAGGTCAGCAGTGACATCTGTATTTAGTGTTATGGTCTCACCTGTGCTGATACAGTCCTATAGTGTGAGGTCAGCAGTGAAATCTGTATTTAGTGTTATGGTCTCACCTGTGCTGATACAGTCCCATAGTGTGAGGTCAGCAGTGACATTTGTATTTAGTGTTATGGTCTCACCTGTGCTGATACAGTCCTATAGTGTGAGGTCAGCAGTGACATCAGTATTTAGTGTTATGGTCTCACCTGTGCTGATACAGTCCCATAGTGTGAGGTCAGCAGTGACATCTGTATTTAGTATTATGGTCTCACCTGTGCTGATACAGTCCCATGGTGTGAGGTCAGCAGTGACATCTGTATTTAGTGTTATGGTCTCACCTGTGCTGATACAGTCCCATAGTGTGAGGTCAGCAGTGACATCAGTATTTAGTGTTTAGGTCTCACCTGTGCTGATACAGACCCATAGTGTGAGGTCAGCAGTGACATCTGTATTTAGAGTTTATATCTCACCTGTGCTTATACAGTCCCATAGTGTGAGGTCAGCAGTGACATCTGTATTTAGTGTTATGGTCTCACCTGTGCTGATACAGTCCCATAGTGTGAGGTCAGCAGTGACATCTGTATTTAGTGTTATGGTCTCACCTGTGCTGATACAGTCCCATAGTGTGAGGTCAGCAGTGACATCTGTATTTAGTGTTATGGTCTCACCTGTGCTGATACAGTCCTATAGTGTGAGGTCAGCAGTGACATCTGTATTTAGTGTTATGGTCTCACCTGTGCTGATACAGTCCTATAGTGTGAGGTCAGCAGTGACATCTGTATTTAGTGTTTAGGTCTCACCTGTGCTGATACAGTCCTATAGTGTGAGGTCAGCAGTGACATCTGTATTTAGTGTTATGGTCTCACCTGTGCTGATACAGTCCTATAGTGTGAGGTCAGCAGTGACATCTGTATTTAGTGTTATGGTCTCACCTGTGCTGATACAGTCCTATAGTGTGAGGTCAGCAGTGAAATCTGTATTTAGTGTTATGGTCTCACCTGTGCTGATACAGTCCCATAGTGTGAGGTCAGCAGTGACATTTGTATTTAGTGTTATGGTCTCACCTGTGCTGATACAGTCCTATAGTGTGAGGTCAGCAGTGACATCAGTATTTAGTGTTATGGTCTCACCTGTGCTGATACAGTCCCATAGTGTGAGGTCAGAAGTGACATCTGTATTTAGTGTTATGGTCTCACCTGTGCTGATACAGTCCCATAGTGTGAGGTCAGCAGTGACATCTGTATTTAGTATTATGGTCTCACCTGTGCTGATACAGTCCCATGATGTGAGGTCAGCAGTGACATCTGTATTTAGTGTTATGGTCTCACCTGTGCGATACAGTCCCATAGTGTGAGGTCAGAAGTGACATCTGTATTTAGTGTTATGGTCTCACCTGTGCTGATACAGTCCCATAGTGTGAGGTCAGCAGTGACATCTGTATTCCGTGTTATGGTCTCACCTGTGCTGATACAGTCCCATAGTGTGAGGTCAGCAGTGACATCTGTATTCAGTGTTATGGTCTCACCTGTGCTGATACAGTCCCATAGTGTGAGGTCAGCAGTGACATCTGTGTTTAGTGTTATGGTCTCACCTGTGCTGATACAGTCCCGTAGTGTGAGGTCAGCAGTGACATCTGTATTTAGTGTTTAGGTCTCACCTGTGCTGATACAGTCCCATAGTGTGAGGTCAGTAGTGATATCTGTATTTAGTGTTTATACCATTGATTGGGTAATAAAAACATCTATTATTTCAGCTGCCGATTTGGTTAATTCCGAGAGCGTGCGCTGAAAGTGCTTTGAGTCCCACTGGGAGAAAGGCGCTATATAAATACTAGGTATTATTATTATTATCTCACCTATGCTGATACAGTCCCATAGTGTGAGGTCAGCAGTGACATCTGTATTTAGTGTTATGGTCTCACCTGTGCTGATACAGTCCTATAGTGTGAAGTCAGCAGTGACATCTGTATTTAGTGTTTATATCTCACCTGTGCTGATACAGTTCCATAGTGTAAGGTCAGCAGTGACATCTGTATTTAGTGTTTATATCTCACCTGTGCTGATACAGTCCTATAGTGTGAGGTCAGCAGTGACATCTGTATTAAGCGTTTAGGTCTCACCTGTGCTGATACAGTCCTATAGTGTGATGTCAGCAGTGACACCTGTATTTAGTGTTATGGTCTCACCTGTGCAATACAGTCCCATAGTGTGAGGTCAGCAGTGACATCTGTATTTAGTGTTATGGTCTCACCTGTGCTGATACAGTCCCATAGTGTGAGGTCAGCAGTGACATCAGTATTTAGTGTTTAGGTCTCACCTGTGCTGATACAGACCCATAGTGTGAGGTCAGCAGTGACATCTGTATTTAGTGTTTATATCTCACCTGTGCTTATACAGTCCCATAGTGTGAGGTCAGCAGTGACATCTGTATTTAGTGTTATGGTCTCACCTGTGCTGATACAGTCCCATAGTGTGAGGTCAGTAGTGACATCTGTATTTAGTGTTATGGTCTCACCTGTGCTGATACAGTCCTATAGTGTGAGGTCAGCAGTGACATCTGTATTTAGTGTTATGGTCTCACCTGTGCTGATACAGTCCTATAGTGTGAGGTCAGCAGTGACATCTGTATTTAGTGTTATGGTCTCACCTGTGCTGATACAGTCCTATAGTGTGAGGTCAGCAGTGACATCTGTATTTAGTGTTTAGGTCTCACCTGTGCTGATACAGTCCTATAGTGTGAGGTCAGCAGTGACATCTGTATTTAGTGTTATGGTCTCACCTGTGCTGATACAGTCCTATAGTGTGAGGTCAGCAGTGACATCTTTATTTAGTGTTTAGGTCTCACCTGTGCTGATACAGTCCTATAGTGTGAGGTCAGCAGTGACATCTGTATTTAGTGTTATGGTCTCACCTGTGCTGATACAGTCCTATAGTGTGAGGTCAGCAGTGAAATCTGTATTTAGTGTTATGGTCTCACCTGTGCTGATACAGTCCCATAGTGTGAGGTCAGCAGTGACATCTGTATTTAGTGTTATGGTCTCACCTGTGCTGATACAGTCCCATAGTGTGAGGTCAGCAGTGACATCAGTATTTAGTGTTATGGTCTCACCTGTGCTGATACAGTCCCATAGTGTGAGGTCAGAAGTGACATCTGTATTTAGTGTTATGGTCTCACCTGTGCTGATACAGTCCCATAGTGTGAGGTCAGCAGTGACATCTGTATTTAGTATTATGGTCTCACCTGTGCTGATACAGTCCCATGGTGTGAGGTCAGCAGTGACATCTGTATTTAGTGTTATGGTCTCACCTGTGCGATACAGTCCCATAGTGTGAGGTCAGAAGTGACATCTGTATTTAGTGTTATGGTCTCACCTGTGCTGATACAGTCCCATAGAGTGAGGTCAGCAGTGACATCTGTATTCCGTGTTATGGTCTCACCTGTGCTGATACAGTCCCATAGTGTGAGGTCAGCAGTGACATCTGTATTCAGTGTTATGGTCTCACCTGTGCTGAAACAGTCCCATAGTGTGAGGTCAGCAGTGACATCTGTGTTTAGTGTTATGGTCTCACCTGTGCTGATACAGTCCCATAGTGTGAGGTCAATAGTGATATCTGTATTTAGTGTTTATACCATTGATTGGGTAATAAAAACATCTATTATTTCAGCTGCCGATTTGGTTAATTCCGAGAGCGTGCGCTGAAAGTGCTTTGAGTCCCACTGGGAGAAAGGCGCTATATAAATACTAGTTATTATTATTATTATCTCACCTATGCTGATACAGTCCCATAGTGTGAGGTCAGCAGTGACATCTGTATTTAGTGTTATGGTCTCACCTGTGCTGATACAGTCCTATAGTGTGAAGTCAGCAGTGACATCTGTATTTAGTGTTTATATCTCACCTGTGCTGATACAGTTCCATAGTGTAAGGTCAGCAGTGACATCTGTATTTAGTGTTTATATCTCACCTGTGCTGATACAGTTCCATAGTGTAAGGTCAGCAGTGACATCTGTATTTAGTGTTTATATCTCACCTGTGCTGATACAGTCCTATAGTGTGAGGTCAGCAGTGACATCTGTATTTAGTGTTTAGGTCTCACCTGTGCGATACAGTCCCATAGTGTGAGGTCAGCAGTGACATCTGTATTAAGCGTTTAGGTCTCACCTGTGCTGATACAGTCCTATAGTGTGATGTCAGCAGTGACACCTGTATTTAGTGTTATGGTCTCACCTGTGCAATACAGTCCCATAGTGTGAGGTCAGCAGTGACATCTGTATTTAGTGTTATGGTCTCACCTGTGCTGATACAGTCCCATAGTGTGAGGTCAGCAGTGACATCAGTATTTAGTGTTTAGGTCTCACCTGTGCTGATACAGACCCATAGTGTGAGGTCAGCAGTGACATCTGTATTTAGTGTTTATATCTCACCTGTGCTTATACAGTCCCATAGTGTGAGGTCAGCAGTGACATCTGTATTTAGTGTTATGGTCTCACCTGTGCTGATACAGTCCCATAGTGTGAGGTCAGTAGTGACATCTGTATTTAGTGTTATGGTCTAACCTGTGCTGATACAGTCCTATAGTGTGAGGTCAGCAGTGACATCTGTATTTAGTGTTATGGTCTCACCTGTGCTGATACAGTCCTATAGTGTGAGGTCAGCAGTGACATCTGTATTTAGTGTTATGGTCTCACCTGTGCTGATACAGTCCCATAGTGTGAGGACAGCAGTGACACCTGTATTTAGTGTTATGGTCTCACCTGTGCTGATACAGTCCCATAGTGTGAGGTCAGCAGTGACATCTGTATTCAATGTTTAGGTCTCACCTGTGCTGATACAGTCCCATAGTGTGAAGTCAGCAGTGACATCTGTATTTAGTGTTATGGTCTCACCTGTGCTGATACAGTCCTATAGTGTGAGGTCAGCAGTGACATCTGTATTTAGTGTTATGGTCTCACCTGTGCTGATACAGTTCCATAGTGTGAGGTCAGCAGTGACATCTGTATTTAGTGTTATGGTCTCACCTGTGCTGATACAGTCCCATAGTGTGAGGTCAGCAGTGACATCTGTATTTAGTGTTTAGGTCTCACCTGTGCTGATACAGTCCTATAGTGTGAGGTCAGCAGTGACACCTGTATTTAGTGTTATGGTCTCACCTGTGCCGATACAGTCCCATAGTGTGAGGTCAGCAGTGATATCTGTATTTAGTGTTATGGTCTCACCTGTGCTGATACAGTCCCATAGTGTGAGGTCAGCAGTGACATCTGTATTTAGTGTTATGGTCTCACCTGTGCTGATACAGACCCATAGTGTGAGGTCAGCAGTGACATCTGTATTTAGTGTTATGGTCTCACCTGTGCTGATACAGTCCTATAGTGTGAGGTCAGCAGTGATATCTGTATTTAGTGTTATGGTCTCACCTGTGCTGATACAGACCCATAGTATGAGGTTAGCAGTGACATCAGTATTTAGTGTTATGGTCTCACCTGTGCTGATACAGTCCCATAGTGTGAGGTCAGCAGTGACATCTGTATTTAGTGTTTAGGTCTCACCTGTGCTGATACAGTCCCATAGTGTGAGGTCAGCAGTGACATCTGTATTTAGTGTTATGGTCTCACCTGTGCTGATACAGTCCCATAGTGTGAGGTCAGCAGTGACATCTGTATTTAGTGTTATGGTCTCACCTGTGCTGATACAGTCCCATAGTGTGAGGTCAGCAGTGACATCTGTGTTTAGTGTTATGGTCTCACCTGTGCTGATACAGTCCCATAGTGTGAGGTCAGTAGTGATATCTGTATTTAGTGTTTATACCATTGATTGGGTAATAAAAACATCTATTATTTCAGCTGCCGATTTGGTTAATTCCGAGAGCGTGCGCTGAAAGTGCTTTGAGTCCCACTGGGAGAAAGGCGCTATATAAATACTAGTTATTATTATTATTATCTCACCTATGCTGATACAGTCCCATAGTGTGAGGTCAGCAGTGACATCTGTATTTAGTGTTATGGTCTCACCTGTGCTGATACAGTCCTATAGTGTGAGGTCAGCAGTGACATCAGTATTTAGTGTTATGGTCTCACCTGTGCTGATACAGTCCCATAGTGTGAGGTCAGAAGTGACATCTGTATTTAGTGTTATGGTCTTACCTGTGCTGATACAGTCCCATAGTGTGAGGTCAGCAGTGACATCTGTATTTAGTATTATGGTCTCACCTGTGCTGATACAGTCCCATGGTGTGAGGTCAGCAGTGACATCTGTGTTTAGTGTTATGGTCTCACCTGTGCTGATACAGTCCCGTAGTGTGAGGTCAGCAGTGACATCTGTATTTAGTGTTTAGGTCTCACCTGTGCTGATACAGTCCCATAGTGTGAAGTCAGCAGTGACATCTGTATTTAGTGTTTATATCTCACCTGTGCTGATACAGTTCCATAGTGTAAGGTCAGCAGTGACATCTGTATTTAGTGTTTATATCTCACCTGTGCTGATACAGTTCCATAGTGTAAGGTCAGCAGTGACATCTGTATTTAGTGTTTATATCTCACCTGTGCTGATACAGTCCTATAGTGTGAGGTCAGCAGTGACATCTGTATTTAGTGTTATGGTCTCACCTGTGCGATACAGTCCCATAGTGTGAGGTCAGCAGTGACATCTGTATTAAGCGTTTAGGTCTCACCTGTGCTGATACAGTCCTATAGTGTGATGTCAGCAGTGACACCTGTATTTAGTGTTATGGTCTCACCTGTGCAATACAGTCCCATAGTGTGAGGTCAGCAGTGACATCTGTATTTAGTGTTATGGTCTCACCTGTGCTGATACAGTCCCATAGTGTGAGGTCAGCAGTGACATCAGTATTTAGTGTTTAGGTCTCACCTGTGCTGATACAGACCCATAGTGTGAGGTCAGCAGTGACATCTGTATTTAGTGTTTATATCTCACCTGTGCTTATACAGTCCCATAGTGTGAGGTCAGCAGTGACATCTGTATTTAGTGTTATGGTCTCACCTGTGCTGATACAGTCCCATAGTGTGAGGTCAGTAGTGACATCTGTATTTAGTGTTATGGTCTCACCTGTGCTGATACAGTCCTATAGTGTGAGGTCAGCAGTGACATCTGTATTTAGTGTTATGGTCTCACCTGTGCTGATACAGTCCTATAGTGTGAGGTCAGCAGTGACATCTGTATTTAGTGTTATGGTCTCACCTGTGCTGATACAGTCCCATAGTGTGAGGACAGCAGTGACACCTGTATTTAGTGTTATGGTCTCACCTGTGCTGATACAGTCCCATAGTGTGAGGTCAGCAGTGACATCTGTATTCAATGTTTAGGTCTCACCTGTGCTGATACAGTCCCATAGTGTGAAGTCAGCAGTGACATCTGTATTTAGTGTTATGGTCTCACCTGTGCTGATACAGTCCTATAGTGTGAGGTCAGCAGTGACATCTGTATTTAGTGTTATGGTCTCACCTGTGCTGATACAGTTCCATAGTGTGAGGTCAGCAGTGACATCTGTATTTAGTGTTATGGTCTCACCTGTGCTGATACAGTCCCATAGTGTGAGGTCAGCAGTGACATCTGTATTTAGTGTTATGGTCTCACCTGTGCTGATACAGTCCCATAGTGTGAGGTCAGCAGTGACATCTGTATTTAGTGTTATGGTCTCACCTGTGCTGATACAGTCCTATAGTGTGAGGTCAGCAGTGATATCTGTATTTAGTGTTATGGTCTCACCTGTGCTGATACAGACCCATAGTATGAGGTTAGCAGTGACATCAGTATTTAGTGTTATGGTCTCACCTGTGCTGATACAGTCCCATAGTGTGAGGTCAGCAGTGACATCTGTATTTAGTGTTTAGGTCTCACCTGTGCTGATACAGTCCCATAGTATGAGGTCAGCAGTGACATCTGTATTTAGTGTTATGGTCTCACCTGTGCTGATACAGTCCCATAGTGTGAGGTCAGCAGTGACATCTGTATTTAGTGTTATGGTCTCACCTGTGCTGATACAGTCCCATAGTGTGAGGTCAGCAGTGATATCTGTATTTAGTGTTATGGTCTCACCTGTGCTGATACAGTCCCATAGTGTGAGGTCAGCGGTGACATCTGTATTTAGTGTTATGGTCTCACCTGTACTGATACAGTCCTATAGTGTGAGGTCAGCAGTGACATCTGTATTTAGTGTTATGGTCTCACCTGTGCTGATACAGTCCCATAGTGTGAGGTCAGAAGTGACATCTGTATTTAGTGTTATGGTCTCACCTGTGCTGATACAGACCCATAGTGTGAGGTCAGCAGTGACATCTGTATTTAGTGTTATGGTCTCACCTGTGCTGATACAGTCCCACAGTGTGAGGTCAGCAGTGACATCTGTATTTAGTGTTATGATCTCACCTGTGCTGATACAGTCCCATAGTGTGAGGTCAGCAGTGACATCTGTATTTAGCGTTTATATCTCACCTGTGCTAATACACTCCCTTAGTGTAAGGTCAGCAGTGATATCTGTATTTAGTGTTTAGGTCTCACCTGTGCTGATATCTACAGGAACCTCCTCCTCCTTACACTGCTGGTGAAAGAGCCCACATTTTGCCTTCACCTGTGACACAAATGGCACACTGGTTATGTGAGTCCAAATATAAAATTACACTGTACATTTCTCAGGACTATAAAATAATGAAAATAAAATATATTCCAGATAAAAATATATACTTATATTGTATAACCAGCTCTATACCCAGACACAGAAAGACAGCTGGTTAAACAGCTCTATTGCCATAGTAAGCTGCCCATTCATTTTAAACTATGATTTACAGACAGGCATTCTCTGCTTTGTCTCTGCTGCTACAACCACTAAAGCAGGGTGATAAACAAAGACCACGGCCAGCCCCAGAATGTGAACCATTTTTTTCCTCTGTTCCACCATGGCTAATGAGCTTCAGTACCAGAGTATTACTCTATTAAGGTGCAGAAACTCGGGTTAATACTAGAAGATTGTCACCGCCGGCGCGTTCACCCGGGCCGCGTCTTCCTTCACGGCAGTGCTTCCGGGTTCCTTTGCCGGGCGCACATGCGCGGTTCGCATCCGCCTTCAGCCTGGCGGATGCACATGCGCCCGACTCTCACCCCTACTGGCTTCCACTCCTCCAATGCGGCTTGGCTCACGGACGAGCCTCTCGCTCCCTGCTCTCCATTGGCCTATCTGCCCATTTAGACGGTTTGCCCCAGGCTTAGGGCGCCCGTTCCACAAGCTTATTATAGTTTGGTCCTGGGCTCTGGACGTTGCTACTACTTACTGCTCCTGGCTTGACCCTTGGCTTGTCTGACCATGTCTGCTCTCTGCTCCTGGCTTGACCCTTGGCTTGTCTGACCACGTCTGCTCTCCGCTCCTGGCTTGACCCTTGGCTTGTCTGACCACGTCTGCTCTCCGCTCTTGGCTTGACCCTTGGATTGTCTGACCACGTCTGCTCCCCGCTCCTGGCTTGACCCTTGGCTTGTCTGACCACGTTTGATCTCCGCTCCAGCTTGAACCTTTGGCTGTGCCTGACCTCTGATGTGTTCCCTGTTTCCCGTCTGGTGTCCTGCTGGCCTGGCGTTTCTAACAGTTCCTAGGTACTCCTATCCTGGTTGCACCTCGGCTCAACTGTGGTGGAACAATCTGGTTTCGCGACCAGCACCTTTAGCCAGCTTCGGCTGCAGCAAGGGAGTACCTAGCACGCCGTCACCGCTCACAAGCTCCGCACTCAAGCATCGCACGTGAGCAACTAAACCCAGAGCCAGCACCACACGGCTCCTTCCGACGTGTGTGAGACAAAGAGGCACTGTGTGCAAAAATTCAGCCCCTGCTAAAGTGATACATGGAAGCACTCTGTATATAAAAAGGTACATAGCTATGCATACTATACTTTTGTCTATTCAAAATAAGAATCTTGCCAGCCCTTTTATAATAAAACAACATCCGTTATTTCTACGCTTCTCCCGTATCAATATGAGAAGTAGACCTGCGACCTGTATGTACTGTGGGATTTCACACACATTTCTTTTAGGATTTGTAGTTTTCTACCTGATAATCCTGTGTGATCCTGTTATCTTCTTCTTCTGTACAGTCCTGTGAATAAGGATGGATGGGACGTCTTTCAGGTCTGTGTCTGTTACTGGATTCATCTACAGGAAATAATCAGAGTAAGTACATTGATTATACATATTTACCAAGTGATGAGCCTATCACTGTCCTGCACAAGTATACATAAGATATTGCTATACAGTAAATGTCTCAATGGTTCTGTCCCCCAGTGAGCCTAGCTGTGGGTAAGACCATCACTGACCTGCACAGGTATCTGTTTGGATTCTCTCCTCCTGAGGCTCCGGATGATCAGTAACACTCTGCTCTGAATCGCTCTCATTCTCCGTTTCCTTTTCTGAATTTACATCCTCACAGCCTGTTCAGGACGACATGGCACAGTTACATTACCCCTGCATACTTCTGAATAGAATACATCTGTAATGTATTTTCTTCTCGGGGAATGTTACATGAAACCACAACCACTCTTCTTCCCAAATTTCATCTAATGATATAATAAGGCTGATGTACTAAGAACTGTAACAATTTTGGAGCAAACCAAGGGGAGGTATAAAAATCCCCACTGACTTAAGGGGATGCTTTTTTATTGATCAATAAATACTTTTCTCTTTCTTAGTCCATTGGTGTACACAGAGACCAGGGGTTATAAGTTCCACCACCAGGAGGCAGAGCACTAAAAACCTGGAGCTGCCCAGCCCCTCTCCTTGAGAACTACCAGAGAACCAAGCTAATCTAGTTTATCATTAGTAAGTTATAGGAAAAGGAGGAACCATGGGCATGAAACAAAAAATAGATAAGGGTACCCCTATTTATGAAGGGATAATTATTTCCCGCACTGTGTCCACAAATGGACTAAGAGAAAATAGGATTTTAGTGTTCTTGCCTATCAAATCCTGTTCTCTTTAGTCCAGTTGGAACACAGGTACCATGGGGTTGAGTGTCTCCTCCTTGTAGGCAGGGCATTTCACAAAAGACAGGGTCTTTGGGGTGGAAACTACCTCATCTTCCTCCAGCTCAGCCCCCCACCCATTTCCCAGAATTCATGTAACAAAAAAGCCACAGTGAAAGGACAGCCCAGAAAAAGCAACACAAGTGAGTTTTTTCTCCAGGTGGGACACCTGTGGTCCACATGGACTAAACAGAAAAGGATTTACAGGTAAGAACACTAAAATCATATTTTCTCTCACGTCCAATCTGGAACACAGGTACCATGGGGATATTCCTAAGCTAGGACTCCCAGGTGGTGAAAGGAGAAAAGACCACCCACATGCCCCCTTGATATCAAAGTTCCCTAGCAATATTCTGGATCTGAATAACATTAGGCGTCAACGGACAACAAACTAGCACAGCACACCAAACAAGAGCCAACAGGGCTCAAAAACTACTGAATAACACCTGGTAGTAGAAAAAGAAAAGATAGACCCATAAAGAAGCAAAACTGCCTGAAGATGGCCTCAGCCGAGGCAAAGACATTGAAACGGTAGTGTGCAAGGAGGACCAAGTCACAAAACTGTACAGCTGTTAAGCCGAAGCCTGGTTCTTGTAGGCCCAATAAGCACACACAGATCAGGTGGAATGCATTGATCTTGGAGGGAACCTTTTTCTTCCTAATCTCTTACACTTGGTGTATGATGGCCTTAATCCAAGAGGCAATGGTTGCCTTGCATGCAACCTGACCCAACAGAGATAGCAAAAAGAGAATCAAACTTACGAAAAGTCTTAGTGCGGTACACATAGAACTTAAGGCAATGCACAACTTCCAACAGATGGAGATCTCTCTGTTGAGTGGATGCAGATCAGGACAAAAAGACAACAATGTCCTGTTTTTTTTTTAATTTGGAGACAACCTTAGGAAGAAACTCCTGAGAGGTACGAAGGACACCTTATCCTGGTGAAAAACTAGGAATGGAAGTTTGCAAGACAGAGCTAACTTCCTAACAGAGACAACTGGCAAAAAAAAGCCATCTTCAGTGTTAGCTGCTGCTCAGAGATGGAAGCTAGAGGCTCAAAAGGAGGCCTCTGAAGAATGTTTAAGAGTAGATGGAGATCCCATGGAGGTGGGGGATCCCTAAGAGAGGGAAAGGAGTGAATGATCACCTGTAGAAAAGTCTGGGATGGCAGCAATTTGTCTCTGAAAGAGAACAGAGAGAGCCGAGAGCTGAACCTTGAGGCAAATGAAGCTGAGACCCTTGTTGACTCCATCGAAGAGGAAGGACAGCCTCACAGGAAAGCAGAAGACCTGTGGGGACATGTTTGTGTCTGCCCATCACCAGTGGAAAATGGACCAGACCCTATGGTGCGCTTTAGATACCAAAAATTGCACTTATCTGGTATGCAAAGGGTTAAACTGGAGGAGACCAAAGAGAAGAAATATGGCCAGCTTGGGAAACAGGCATTATGGGAACTGTAGCCTTTCTCCTGCTTGTTGCACAGCAGTGCCTGTTACTCAGTGGCATGCTCTGTGGACACAGAAAGAAGTTTCTTCCACAGAAGTCAATAAAGCAAAGATGGCTGGAGATGGGCATTGCCCTGTCAGGACCTCTTCTGGCTAGCCAATGGAAATGTCTTGCAAGGATCGCAAGGTCATCGAAGGGCAATACCATAGATCCTATGCATTGCCCTGAAATGACCACACGTTCCTCGCGAGACATTACCACTGGCTAGCCAGAAGAGGTCCAGACAGGGCAATGCAGGAAGCGGGAGGCAGATGCAAGCATGCTGCCCGCTGGGACCCTGTCAGGATGCCGAAACTGGACTACGGAGGGGGAGGGGAAGCCATGGGTAAGTGGGGAGGGAGGGAAGCAATGGGGAAATGGAATTTTTTATTATTTTTTTTCCCTTGTGTATAATACACACCCCCCACTTCACATATGGTGAAGAGGGGTAAAATTGTGCATATTATACGTGAGATTTTACGGTATATAGCACACAAGATCATACCCGGGAACTCTCCAGATCTGCCCCGGAGACTCTGGTTTTCGGACTGAATTAACGGGTCTCCAAGGACAAAGGCTGATTCTCCAGCAGTGGTGAGTTTCTTCTCCTTCCCACACTATTCCTCCCACCTCCCCCTCTTCCCACCCAGGTCTTATCACTTCCCACCCACTTCATGTCACAAATACATGCAAGTCCCTCCCACCAATTAAGCCCCCCCCCCCTTTATGACATCACATCACAGACATCCTCCTTTTCACAACACATGACCCCTGATGGGGGGGGGGGCACAAGATAAGCAAGTTCACAGGTATGCACGTGATATATATATAACCATGTATGTGTCATAGCAATACTATTTGTGAGAACAGGGTACCTCTAAAATGGGTTTACAACACCACCGTAGAAAATAGGAGAAAACAAGGCACATATATAACGTGTATTGTACAGGGGATATACATAAAGTGTCATCAGTGAGAAGAAGGGTACATGAATGGCATAGGAATAGATACAGTGATTTTATATCTGAAAACTATATTTCTGGACAAATAGAAAGCTCTAATAGTTTTATTCCTCTAATGAAAGAGAAAAATATATTCATACTAGCAAGAGTGGCATGGTGTGGCCTGTGTGGGTAAGGGAAAAAAAAAAAGACATACCTCTGGCATGGAAGGGTTAAACCCAAACGACTGGGGGCAAAGGGGAGAGTAGGAGGCAAAGGGGAGAGTAGGAGGCTAAGTGAGGAGGGGAAAATGAGGTGGAAAAAGGGAGATTAGTAGAGAAAATGGAAAGTCAAAAATGGAGGTGGGGGGAAATTGGAAAGCGAAGAGTGGAAGGGGGGGGGGTGTTTTAAACTAAAACTTGTGTACTGATTTTTGATAGGAGTAGCCAGGGGGCATTACCCTCTCTGGCCATTACTGTCAGAATCAGTGACCCCTGAAAACTGTGTGTTTATAATGCAAACACTATGTACACTATGAACTATAACTTATTCATCTATATTATATGGAAAGTTTCAACTGCAATAACTTTCGAATAAAACCAACTCTCAAAACTGGGAGTACTCATGTGATACTCAAAAGAAAAAAATCCTACAATGTATACACATTTGCATATTAAGTGTTATTATACCTTTAAGAATGGCTTGAAGAAGAAAGATGTGGATAGCAGGTAGTCCACTAAGCGAGGAATTACATTAGTCAAGGCGGGAGAGGAGAAATGCGTGCATGTTTAGGCCTGGTGTAACAAAACCAAGCAGCCAGAATGATGTAATGATAGAGGCAAACTAGCAAGATAATAGGCCCTTGGATTTATTAGAGTCAACATCTTTCTTACCTTCAAGGCTCTTCAGTTCTCTTCCCCACCTAATATATTATCTACAGATTTAAATGGGGCTCATTACCCCCTGAATGCTAGAGATGTGTCCAGTCCACTGTTTGCATTTCTTAGCATCAAAGGGGTTAAACATTCTATTTCAACCAAAGGAAATCTGTATGGGTCCCTTATGTGAAGATGGTTTGCCCCAGCATTGCTCTAGTTCAGGTCCAATGTTTATATCCCTTATGAAGTTTTAGTATGAAAAAAGTCTATAGTGTAGGGTTTTCCCACCTTACTGTAACAAGTGAATTACCTTATCACAGTTCAAACAGTCACAAATGGCACAGTCGTTACGATCTACTCTATAAAGAACAATCCTATATAATAATTTGCTAAAACGTTTGTAACGACGCAGTCACGTGCAGTAGAGACTGCTATTGATGAGGCTGATACAAAGAGGTGCTCCGAAGGAGTGTCCAGCTCTGCATCAGCTGTGGCACGGGCAGTCTCTACTGAGCATAACTGCACCGTGACCGGCTGGCACTGTATCAGGCGTGGCGCAGGCAGTCTCTACTGTGCATGACTGCACCGTGACCGGCTGGCAGCGGCACTGTGGCCCGTGTAACGGCCTCTTCAAATAGTCTTTCAATAAAAGAACTCTATCCACTGACTCGCCTCTCCCATAGAATGCAAAAGATTCACTGTCTGGACACCAGTGAACTGTGTGCAGACCAGGAGGCAATGTCTCTAACAGTTAAATATTAAAGAGATAGCAATGCTTGTCATAAAATAGTTTGCAAATCTTCTTTACAGTAAATGTAACACATTGAGTTATATTTATCTACTTACTTTTGTGTAGTTCAAAAGATATTAGCTGGAAAAAGTTCCCCCGGCAGCCCCTTCTGGCCACGTCATGCTGAATCTTCAGTCTGGTCCGGGCGGATGCAGTGAGGGACAATCTTCAGTAAGCAAAGGGAAATCCTGTCCTCCTCCATCAAGGAGGGCAGGATTTTCCTTATACTTACTGAAGTTTGTCTGTCCGATCCAAAGACCAGATCTTAGATTCATTGGGAGGCAGCCAGAAGGGGCGGGCCTGGGAACTTTCTACAGCTAATATCTTTTGAACTACAAACAAGTAAGTAGATAAATATAACTCAGTGTGTTACATTTACTGTAAAGAATACTTTATAAAAACATTACTATCCCTTTAACCCCTTAAGGACCGGCGGTCATGGGACATTTCCATCCCATAATGACCGCATAGGGGCACTTTGACGCGCCGGTACACGTGACCTGTCACGTGTATCGGCGCGTCACTATGGGGCTTGAAAGAGATCGCTCCGATCTTGCAGCGGTCTATTTCAGGCCCTATTTTTACTTACAGCGCTCCCGGTAGAGCGCTGTAAGTAAAAAGTACGTGACGTACCATGACCATCATCGGTCCTTGAGTAGTTCAAGGACCGTGACGGTCCTGGTGCGTCAAGGGTCCTTAAGGGGTTAAAGGAACAGTCTGAACTGTAATAACTTTAAAACAAACGCATCTTCCAGCAGGAGAACAATTTTTTTTTTAACTCAGCAGAAAATCCCTAAAGTATAAAATATTTAACCTTTAACACAATCTGATGTGCAGTTGCAGTATCCCCCATTGGACAGAGAGTTATAAAATCTCCTCTTACCCTGTAATTCGAGTGGCTGGTGATTCTCCCTAATCACCTCTTTGTACTGTTCCTTGTGCTTTTGTAAATACTCCCATTCCTCAATGGAGAGATAGACAGCGACATCCTCACACCGGACAGGAACCTGGAACACACAGTTATACAGTGTCCAGACATATAAACTGGATCTATCAGACTACTGCACTGAACAAAGTCACATTTCCACCAGCCCTTACCTCATCAGATAGTACGTGACTGATCTTATCCCCATTATTTCCTTCATGTGGCATTGAGTTTGGTGGATCCACGTACAATGCTTCAGACTCACTAGGACTGCTGCTGTCTGTGACATGGTCACTGCGATTATTTGCAATAATACAATCCTGCACACAGTAACATAATGAGGATTGTAAGTGTGATACACCTGTACATTGTTTATATAGTGCCATATTCTGAAAGAAAATTAGGTGCAATTCGGGAGCAGCGCAACTGCATAATAGGATGGAAATTAAAACTTCCATTGATTTAAATGGGGCTGTTATCCCCTTGCATGCTAGAGAGATTCTCTCCTTTCATGGAGACCCCTTTACCATTCAAAGGGTTAAAGAAGTAGTAATGAATAAAAAAACTACTTTTTTAAATTTTATTTTCAACAATTAAGAATATAACCGATATCCGTAACAGTCTTTAAAATGCATCTTTTTTAAGAAATTTTATTCTCCACATTACCTCCTTTTTCAAGAAGTTCAGCTAAGGTGCTCAGATAGTGGTTCCACCGATGGAGCAGTATTGCCATGGCAACCCTACCCCTTATTGGATCAAGACAGGAATTCTCTCACTATGAATCACTTTACTGTGTCCTGAGCACTAGCTGTGTTCAGGAAGAATAGAGTGACTCAAACAGAGCAAGTTTCAGTTTGTCTGCTCACCTAAAGGTCAGCTGACTTTTACAATTTCTTCAATGCTGAAAGAGCGGATGTCAGTGAAAAGGAAGAGTGGATAGAATGAAACTGAGTACCTTCATTAGAGCTGCATTTTACACGGTGACATCAGTCACGCTCCAGAACAAGTTATTTACTCACATAAGAATCTCTTTTCAAGTCTGACTTCAATACATTTTAGAAAAAAATAGCTCACAGAGCCAACTCACCTTAGTGTGTAGTAATATTTGTGTATATATTATACATATCCTATATAATAATTCGCTAAAACATGTGTAACGACTCAGTCATGCGCCGTAGAGACTGCTGCGCGTGCTGCAGTCATGCGCAGTAGAGGCTCCAAAGGAGCGTCCAGCTCTGTATCAGCCACGGCACAGGCAGTCTCTACTGTACATGACTGCCCCATGACCGGGTTGCAGTGGCACTTTGGCCCGTGTAACGGGCTCTTCAACTAGTATATGATAAAATGTATTTATTTTTATAACGTGACCATTGCAAGATTTGGTGTTACTGTAGTGTGCAGCAAGGAACGAGAGGGTTCTCCAGTCCCCCAAACATCAGTCAGGAGACCAAAGTGCAAACACAAAACAAATAACAAACCTGCGCACCTCCAGTCTAATTGTGACTAGTGTGCCCTGTGTTAGGCATGTATAATAACACTGTTGAAAAATTTGAGGTTTTCGTGCCCACATTTTTGGCCAAAAAAGAGGTATAAGCTTGACAACTTCACCAAGGTACCTCAAGTATGGCAAGTACCTACTCTAAACACCTGAAATTCCTAACTAAATTGAAAAAAAAAAATACATTAAAGGGGAACTACCACCCCGCAATAACTTAACATGCAGTCGCCAGAAATATTACCTGGTTCCAAAGATTTTGCCGTTTTTCCGAGGCTCACCGGAGCAGGAAGCACGGACATCTCGTCACAGTGACGTCCGTGCACCTGCGCTGTCAGTCCCTTTTGGAGCCAAGTGGCTCCAAAAGGGACTGACAGCGCAGGTGCACGGACGTCACTGTGACGAGATGTCCGTGCTTCCTGCTCCGGTGAGCCTCGGAAAGTGGCTCCAAAAGGGACAGACAGCACAGGTGCACGGACATCACTGTGACGAGATGTCCGTGCTTCCTGCTCCTGTGAGCATCGGTAAAACGGCAAAATCTTTGGAACTAGGTAATGAAGAATGAATGCATGTTAAGTTATCGCTGGGTGGTAGTTCCCCTTTAAGAATAGCTCCTGACGAGATGTTATAGGACACGTGTTGGAGGGGGACCCTTTAATACTGTTTCTTTTTGAATGCTTGGAGGTCCCCGTGTATGCAATTTAAAACAAAAGGCAAACAATATTTTAAAATGGTGTAAAGGAAGACTTGCCTTGTGTGCCTGCACTGAGTGGATACCTATGCAAAAGAACTGAATACATTTTAACCCCTTCGCGTCCGATGACGTACCCAGACCGTCAAGCTGGTCCAGCACTTATGGACCAGTGACGGTCCTGGTACATCACGTACTTTTACTGACTGCACTCCTGAAGGAGCACAGCGAGTAATACCGGGGACTGAAGTTGATCGCTCCAAGACCGGAGAAATTGCTTTCAGTCCCTCGTTCAGCGTGCCAGCACACTTGATCAGTTACGTGGGGCGGCATGTCGAATTTCCCTATCTGGTCCTTAAAGGACCACAAACCCTGGGACCGCTGGTCCTTAAGGGGTTAATTGGAGGGAATTATCATTTGTTGGCTAATGTGCAGCTTGTTTGCTTCAGAACTGCACTATTTTTCAAGCTGTTAGAAACAGAGTCAACTTGGTTCCAAAAGGCAAGTTTTTTGTTGTCATGCACTCTGTAGGGGAGATTGAGTCACAAACTATAACTCCCCGTAGCAAGTGATAGGAACAAAATCACTGCCAAAAATAAAAAAAAATGCAACTTAATGTAAAACAATAATACAGTGTTTGAGCTGTAACAACTGGTATCCTTTTAAAAAGTCACAAATAAAATATTGCGTGGCTAGTAGCCTAATTAACCATGTCACCCTATTCAAGATGGTGACATGACAATCTTGCCCTGCATGACAGAATGAGATTGTCATGTCACTTACTGTAAGGTCGCATCCCATAATGAACTGTAATGTAATCTTGCACAGCGTTGCTCAAAACAAAAAAAAACAAAAAAAAATACAATTTACTGAACTTACTGACATGAAAAACTTTTATTATGCAGACCACCCTGGGGGGGATACATCAAGACTCTTCACGCCTCCTCCCTCCCTTGCATAGCACTGCACCAGTTCTCTCTCCCTGCTCCACCTGTCATTCTGGGCTGTCTCTCTCCTCACTCCGCCTGTCATTCTACAGGCAATCCACGGATTACAATTTAGGGTCCTACAGGAGCTCTAGGTTCTGGGAGCTAATCACAGAGCAGGGTACAGACAGACAGCCCAGAATGACAGGCGGAGAGGGGAGAGAGAACCGGTGCAGAGCTGTGCAAGAAAGGTGGTCTGAATAATTAAAGTTTTCCATGTCAGTAAATTCAGTACATTGCATTTTTTTGTTTTGTTTTGAACAGCAATGTACAAGATTACATTACAGCACATTATGGGATGCAACCTTACATTAAGAGACATGACAATCTCGTGCTGTCATGCAACACAAAAACCTTGGTCATTAACCCACAGACGCAGAATGCTGTTCACATGATACTGTAGACAACCCGCACACTATGCAGAGGTAGATGCATAACAAACACTATACAAAGGCACACACTATACACAAACATACAAAAACGTTGCCCTTCTACTTTACTAAGCTATCTATTGAGAAGAAAAAATAATATCATCGCACGGGTAACCTTGTGCAATACTTGCTAGTAAATATAAGATATACTTAGGCTGGGATAACTCAAGAAGAGAGAGAAAGAGACCACTCATATCTGGATAAGCAGAAATGAAGAAGAGTTTATTGAATAACTGTTGTCAAACGATTTCGGTCCTAATCAGACCGTCCTCAAGGCTGCAAACATTCGACAACAATAACAATTATAGAATAAACTCTTCTTCATTTCTGCTTATCCAGATATGAGTACTGTCTCTTTCTTCTTGAGTAATCCCAGGCTGAGTATATTTATACATATCTCCTTTAGAGGATGTGCACCATTTAGATTTATAATTGTGAGTTTTTGCTTTTAGTGTGTGCTAGTGTCTTTTGTTTATATACTGGAATATTGCCACGGCTTTGCCTCTGCCGTTAATAAAACAAACAATGACTGTCTTGTTGATTTTTCAGTGCTTAATGCTTTCAGCTCTAAAAAGGTGTGCAATGCATTGCAAATCACTGCTTTACTCAACTCTTCATCAGTGAGCGTGTGAACAAGTGCGTGACTGTGAGAAAGTGACAGCATGTGCGTTCTGTGTGTATTGTTTTGTCCGTTTGCCGTTTTTCATACAGCCTTGTGCGTTTGCCATTTTTCATACAGCCTTGTGCGAATGGCATATTGCCTAGTGCCTTGTGCCGATGGCATATGGCCTATGGCCCTGTACCGATGGCATATGGCCTAGTGCCGATGGCATATGGCCTAGTGCCTTGTGCAGATGGCGTATATTTTTGAGAGGATGGCATATTGCATCTTGTGTTATACAGATATAGCTTTTGGTGCATATAACATCTGGCAAATTGCGTTTGGTTATAGTATTTGACACATAGCTTTGGGCGTTTTGTGTACAGCATTTGTTGTATAGTGCGCTGCCTTTGGCATATGGCCTATAAAGTTTGGCATATGGCACATAACGTTCGGCTCATGGCATTTTGTGCATAGTGTATAACACACTGTGTATAGTGTTTGGCATATAGCTTTTGGAGTATATTGTTTGTCTTATTGCATATGGCATGCAGCACCTGGGGCACAGAGTTAGGCATATTGAGTACACTGTTCTGCATTGTACATATAGCGTTTGACGTATACTGCTGTGCATATAGAAGGCGTATTGTGTGTAGTGTATTGCGCATAACATTATTGTGTTGTGCGTATAGCGTGTGTGTTCACTGTAGCCCCTGCATCTCTTTTCAGAGATTCTGACAGGAGTGGCAATTCCTGTTAAAATCACGCCCTATACTGTACCAGTGGGACAGGCATTGTAGATTGTTACTGCTACCCCTGGGTGTGTTTTATATAAACACATACATACTACTCCTTTAAGACATTCACTGATATCTCTCACCTCTCCAGTCAGCAGGAAGATGATCTCCAGGGTGAGATTCAGGATCTTCTCATTCACCTGACTCCTGTCCTTGTTCATCTTCAGAGAGTTATAGAGATGATCAGAGAACTGGTTATGGTCCATCTGGAAAGGTTTGACCATATATGACTTCTGCATATATATATGTAGAGAGAGAGAGATAGAGCTACAAGTTATAGAAATTACCATACGACCATCAACAACATCAATATTAACTAGCAATACTAATACAGAACACTTCACAGGGTTACATTATGTGCAGTTTACTACTCAGAAAGTGATGACTATGAATAAGTGGTTCTTAATTTGTAGCTAGGGGTCCCTAATACAAGTCAGATACGTCCATATATTTTCAGTTGCTTTTGATCTCTCCTGTAGCTCACTGATAATTGCTTCAGTTTATAATTTACTGAAGACTTGTGAAATCCACAAGCCACTGAACTCTAATGAAGCCCAGTGTTTGTTGTAAGGAGGCGAGGCCTACAAACAGACTTCAATAGGGATCACTATGTAAAGGAAACTGCAGGGCTAATTTAAAAATAATATATATAGAAAACCCTAACTAATGTATGAACAGCACCTGAAGATGGTTATTTGATAAACATATTAAGAGCCACTTGTTCATAGGGTGTATAGCAGCTATCCCCAGGATTCTTCACGACTGGCAGATCTACTCCCCTGAGAGCAGATCTGTTGACTGAGCAGAGGCCAGGAAAACCAATGGGGTGAGAAAAGAGGCCACTGATGCTTCCCCAGCGCATCACCATGGCATTGTGCAGTCCGTTTCCTGTGCAGTGCATTTCCCCATGGACGTGCTGTATAAGGCATGAAAGGGGACTGTGCACACAACCTTTGTGGCTCAGAGCCTCCAACTTCTGGATTGCATTGCAGCCCAATGGGGTCAGTTTTCTGACCCCCTACACCTCAAATTGTAATAGATGTCAAGTTAGGGATTTTTACTAAATCTGCTCCCATATCTTAGAGCGAAGTAAGACAGGATAACTGATCTTTAAGAGTAAAAAGAATCAATGGATTCTTAGGCTGCGTTCAAGTCCGGCACTACTATTAAGGCAGCACAGGCAGCTGCCTTAGGGCGCCGCAACGGAGAGGCGCCGAAAGGGAGAAGCTGAGAATTTTTTTTTTTTTTTAATATATCTGCCGCGAGGGAGCGCTCATTTACACGACCAAGCGCTCCCTCACAGCGTCTATGGGACACTCACAACGCAGAGCGACCCAGGCTCTGTAGTAATACAGAGTGCTGGGAAATGACATCATCTCCCAGCGCTCTGCATTACTGAGAACAGCGCTGGGAGGTTCAGCTCTGTGCTGAAGGAGGCACAGAGCTCTCTTATGGTACTCCGCTAGACTATCAGGGACTCAAGGTAGGGAGCATTGTGGAGATGAAGGAGCAATGTGGAGATGAAGGGGCATTATGGAAGGGGCAGATGAAGGGGCATTATGGAAGGGCAATGTGGAAATGAAGGGGCATTATGGAAGGGGAAATGTGGAGATGAAGGGGCAATGTGGAGATGAAGGGGCATTATGGAAGGGGAAATATGGAGATGAAGGGGCATTGTGGAGATGAAGGGAGCATTGTGGAAGGTGCAATGTGGAGATGAAGGGAGCATTGTGGAGGTGAATATGTGGGTGGGGGCAGGGGACTGTGGCAAGGTTGGGGGGGCAGGTGGATTGTGTCGGGGGGAGCATCAAAATGCACATTCGCCTGTGTATACAAAAATCCTTGCACCGGCCCTGGCTGCGTTACTTTTACCCATTTAATCTCAAGAAAAAAGTCAATGTAGTCTTTTAAGTTTCCCCTCTGGTGCATTAGTTTGCCCAGAATTTATCCTGTCCTCCTTTAGTCTCTTGTATCTTTGTTACGTTTATTTTGTAGGTTTTTGTACAGAATGCATTATTTATGTTGGATTTATTTTTTACATTTAATACATTGCATGTTGTGGTACTTGAGAGCCACACATGAGGTTCTTGTAGGTTAATCAGGTTGCCTATCACAGGTCTAAAAATGAAGGATTTTGATCCTGTCTCTTTCAATAGGAGTAGCATTCACACCATATACTCTCAGCTCCAGTCCTTGGCTCTCACCAACAAGTCAAGTTTCAGGATATTCCTAATGAAAGGGATAGTAATGGATTAAAGTGGTACTTTCACCTTAATTCAAGTTTGCATATTTTAAAACTGAATTAATTACTGCATATGTGTTGTGGTAACTAAAAGTCCAACAGATGTATAGTTAAAAGATATTCACACTTTTATTTGTAGGCAAAGTGAAAGTAAACAGTTCCTGGTACTGAACAAAGCTTCATTAGCATATGAAACATCATTGAAACCTTCATTAGCATGTACACATCACTGAAAAGGCTTAACAGCACACAAAACGTAATTGATCAGCTTAATTAGCCTATGAAAACATTGTTAATGCCATGCATTGCCACAATTAGCATATATTAGCATATGAAAGAAGTGTGAATATCTCCTGAACTGTACATTTGCTGGCCTTTGTAGTAACATGACATATGGGCAGTTTTTTACCCTTTGAGTGCCAGAGTGCTTTGCAATGCGTTGTGTACCACTCTGGCACTCAAAGGGTTAATGCAGCTTTCAAATATACAAACTTGAATTAAAGGGATAGTAATGTTTCATAATAAAAGCAGCTCAAATTAATCATCATAGTATTTGGACTTTAGAGAGTGTTATTTCAATTCTGTCAGAGTTATAGTTCAAGAGTAATTCAATGACAAAGTATCACCCTCCCATCCCTTTTACTGATGTAACACTGCTCAGCCAGAGCAGAAGGGAGGTGCCCAGGTAGACTGCAGAGAGGGACAATCTTCAATTAAGATAAGGGAAAAACCTGTCAAGGGGGACAGGGCTTTCATTGTTCTCATAGGAAGAAGATTGTCCCCTGCTGTTATCTGTCTGGTCTATGGACTGGATTCCACATCTGAGAAGAGATGGCTTACACTAGGTAAAAGGGGCGGGAGGGGAAACTTTGCTTGTGAATATCTCATAAACCATAAAGGTTTGAGAGATAAGACTTATATCGTTCTTCATGTTTTTTTAATGCCTACAAAATAAAATAAAGAGAAAACGAAGTATTACTATCCCTTTAAGGAGAAAGTTCCACTTTAAGTGATTGTGTTAGAGCTTTTTCATTAACATGCCTTATGCCAGTCAGCTCAAAACTCAATTTATTTCATTATGTGAAATTTTGATCTTACACGTCTCCCCTAGCACTCTGTCACTTCTGGTTATGACTGTTTGCCTGGATGGATCCCTGATGAAGTCACGATCATGACAAAACACGTTGGGTGGAGGCTATATTTTAGTTGAATATTTTAAAAATATTGTTTTAAATTTGTTACTACCAGTAAATGGAGGCTTTTAAATAAAGGCCCATGTAGCACTGCTATATTTTATTATTTATGGAAGCAGCATGATTCCAGAGAATTACAAGAGAATGACCAGATGCTGAGTGGCAATTTATTTGATGTGCATTAAACCTTAGAGGCAAGGTTGGCCTCCAGCTCCACAGGGGGAGCTGTGTATACTAACAAATAAGGTATCTATTTTCCTAAAAAAGATTGCGCTTACAGGCACTTTTGCTCTGCCTCTATTTCTTCATTTTCTATAATACAGTGGATCGAATCCCCAAGGGTCACAGGATCAGGCAACCAAGAAACAGCTGCACACAATAGTAGGAGCAGGGAACCCAGACAAAGAAAAAACAGAGTGTCTAGAGGACTTTTGCTGGGACTGACTTAAAGGGATAGTAATACCTGAAAATAAGTTTATTTTATATTGTAGCCCTTAAAAAACCATGAAAGATGATATAAGTCTTATCTCCCAAAGCTTTATGGTTTGGGAGATATTCATATGTAAAATACAGTATAGTTCACTTTTCCTTGCTGTTTCAGCCAAGTCTGCCATCTAGTGGACAGATTTGGAATTCGGTCCACATAGCAACCGGCAGCTCTTTTGCTGAGATCAGGATCATTGGAACTGTGTACAAAGTGTTCCTGGCTTGAAAGCACACTTTGTAGACCATTCCAATTAAGAAATTCTTTTTAAAGATCATGATCTCAGCACTTCTGGAGAGACACAGCTGGTCCGGGACGGATTCCAGATCTGAAGGGTGGAGCAATGACATCACTCCAGGGGAAACTTTACTTCTGAATATCTACCAAACCATAAAGGTTTGGGAGATAAGACTTATATGATTTTTCATGGTTTTTTAAGGGCTACAATATAAAATAAACTTATTTTCAGGTATTACTATCCCTTAAGTATTATCCTATCCTATATATTATAATTCGCTACGGATGTTTGTCAGAAGCGTCATGTGCAGTACAGACAGCTGCGCGCACTGCAGTCATGCGCAGTTCTGACTGCCCAATTGCGACACGGCTGATACGGAGCGGAGCACTCCGAATTCAGGCCGAAGTCCTCTCTGCGCACCCTCCTGGGACCACGGTCTGAATTCGGAGCACCCCATTCCGTATCAGCCGCAGCGTGTTCGGCCAGTCAGTACCGCGCATGACTGCAGCACCGCCAGTGTTGGCCCGTGTACATGGGCTTTAAAACTAGTATGAGTATATTTGCTTAAAGTTGATTAGCGTACTATTAGATTGGTGATATACAGGTTGTGGGGTAACCATCGCCTTTACATCCATTTTTGATACCTGGATGGATGGCTGATTAGGGATCCCCATTTGAACCATTAAACCATGCCCTCAAAAATACTTTTTGTTTCCTTGTATCCCTTCTCCTCTCTGAGTGTATAGTGGCAGGCTGTGAAGGAGGCCACATGTTCAGTCAAGCATCTGAACGCTTGCTGCACGTCAAGGAAAGCTGATAAAAATCACCACTCTATTGCACTCACTCCTGTGCAGTGCTGTAGGATTAAGTTTTTAGAAGCATTCCTGATCTACAGGGATATGTAGTCCTGTTCCTCTGCATGAACACCTACCTCAAAACAACACAGGAGCACAATGAATTCACCATTAGGAGGGAGGTAGTCCTTTAAAGGGATAGTAATACTTCGTTTTAACTTTATTTTATTTTGTAGGCATTAAAAAAAACATGAAGAATGATATGTCTTATCTCTCAAACCTTTATGGTTTATGAGATATTCACAAGCAAAGTTTCCCCCTCCCGCCCCTTTTACCTACTGTAAACAATCTCTTCTCAGATGTGGAATCCAGTCCATAGACTGGACAGATAACAGAAGGGGACAATCTTCTTCCTATGAGAACAATGAAAGCCCTGCCCCTCTTGACAAGTTTTTCAGCTTTTTCCCTTATCTTAATTGAAGATTGTCCCTCTCTGCAGTCTACCTGGGCACCTCCCTTCTGATCTGGCTGAACAGTGTTACATCAGTAAAAGGGGCGGGAGGGGGACACTTTGCTTGTGAATATCTCATAAACCATAAATGTTTGAGAGATAAGACTTATATCATTCTTCATGTTTTTTTAATGCCTACAAAATAAAATAAGTTAAAACGAAGTATTACTATCCCTTTAAACTGGGAAATCAATATTGCAGCTGCAAATGGAATGAAGGGTGAAGACACCAAATGGATACACAATTTAATGACAAGGAGAGAGAGCTGCACTATCACGAGTGGCATTAGAATAAGTAATAAAACAAGTTTTGGATTTCATGGGAGAAAGAACTTTAACCCCTTGAGTGCCAGATGCATTGCGTAACACTCTGAAACCCAATGGTTTAACATAATAGCTGATAAGTGTACTGGCATCGTGGAGGAGTGAGAGACTGACAGGCAGCTTGGAGACAAGGTCATAGTCCTTAACCCTTTGAGTGCCAGAGGGGCGCGCAATATCCCTCTGCATTGAAAGGGTTAAGCACAGGCAGCTCAATCACTGAGCCATTGCTTTCTCTTAAGCCCTGTGATTAGCAGGGATATCCTGAAAAACTGATCTGTTGGTGTGTCCTGAGTACTAACTATGAGAAACTGATTTACATTATATGTTCTCTAATCCTGCTTTGTTTCACCACTGCCTGCAAAATCCTGTGTATACAGTATACCAATGTTATGTCTCCTCTCCATATTAGTTATGGCATAATGTAAGTGTGGAAAATCTGTGGCCCTACAGATGTTGTTGGACTACAATTTCAGTAGGCTGACCAGATCTCATCTTTAACCGGGAACACATAGGAAATAGCCATTTTTCAGTACTTCACTGAAATCAAAGCAGTCCTGCAATATGCATTTTCCTATGCGTCCCCGGTTAAAGGTGAGGTCTGGTCAGCCTAAATTTCATTCAACCACAGCCAGCCAAAAGGTGTCTGAAGATTATGGGGTTTATAGTCTAGCAAGATCTAGAGAACTACAGGTTTCCAACCCGTTACAGTGGGTTAGTATTTTCCACGGCTACTGCCTGTCAGCTTAATAAAAGCTGTCTGCTCACCCTACTTTTGTTACCATATACATTCTATTAACTCTCGCTCCCCCAAGCAGTGAAGATGGTTATCTAATGCATATTGTTTGAGGGCAGGAGGAATGAAAAAAATAGGGAATACAGCATGTGTGTGTGTGTCATATGCAAAGACTAAAGATAAGTATCTATAGGACAGACCAAATGCACCACAGGAAAGACATTATTTTAAATGCGGGTGTTTAAACCCTTGAATGCCACAAAGGAGACCTCTCAGGCACTGAAATTTGGCCTTTCAGATTGCCAGAGAGATTTTCAACTCAATGTAAAACAATAAGATTGATACTTGTGGTACTCATAGGGTTAAATAAATAGGTCTTTCATCCCAAAGGTAAAGTTGGTGTATTGAGCCACTTCTGTATGTATTTATGTATGCATGTATGTGGCCCTTTAACCCTTTGAGTGCCAGAGGGGTATGCAACACATTGCTTTGCAATGCATTGCTTACTCCTCTGGCACTCAAAGGGTTTTCTTTTCTAAAATTGAATTCTCATTACAGTGCATGCTTATGATCATTCCTGTGCCTGAGTTTCTCTCTGTTACTTGTAGAACCAATTTAACAGATTAATTTTTCTTCTGTGAACAAAAAAAGGTACAAACTTCTTACATTGGTTTATAGTGTGCAAGAGCATCAACATGGTTCACCTGCTACAGCGATACAGTAGACATCTGGTGCTTAAAGGGCTAACGTGGGGTGGTGGGTGTCAATAATCCTTGAAGTTGGGATAGATAAATTACTATATAACGGAGTGTGTTATTGGGGCAGGTGTTGGGAAGAAGCGATGGGAGGTAAACACAGGATGTGACTGGAGGCGACAGAAATGGAAGAATGATGTATGTATATAACTATTACTGTCCTGAGCCGCCCACATCATGTACATAAACACTAGACACAAATATCACTGCTGCCCGGCCCCTGTCACACATCTTATGTTACCCACAGACAGCAACTAATTGCTCCGGAGGTGATCAGTCTGCTCCAGGCTTCCGCTCTCTCGTTTTCAGCCAATCACAGGCGTTATGGAATAGCACAGAGGGCGTGGCTTAAAAATATCACGTGATATTACATGTACGCGTCATCAGTCTGCTACAGACTCGATTAAAGGGAACATTTCCCTTTAACTGCAATGAAAGAAAGTGTCGCCCCTGCTGCGATTTGGCATACATTTTCCCGTAGACTAAGAAAACAAGCGTGCATGTACAGATAATGAAATATCCAACATAGGCACGTTTAAAGGAAGCATTTTGGATTAACCCTTTGCGTGCCAGAGGGGTGCGCAACGCCATGCAAAGTAATGGGTTGCACACCCTTTGGGCACTCAACTTGAAGGGTTAATTCTTCAAGTAGAGCAGAGAAAGACAGGCATTGGGTGATGATCAGACACACTGAGTCATTAAATGAAAGTGTCACAATTTTTACTTTTACTCTTGGGCTGATGTGGGTGCAATGGGTTAAATATTTACGGAGACTGCATGAAAGGTATGACCGGTCATTCATACCTACAAAATGGGCAGTTTTAGGTGGGCACTGTCTCCCCGGGTGAAAATCCCCATGTCCCTCTTTCCCCTCCTACTTTTTGATTGATAGGATTTGGCCCTGTGTATAAGTGTATTACATGGCTCCACAGCAATCACACTCCCATTATTTATTGTTTACAGTTAGCAGATTTATTGTATACATAGAATGTTTAATTAAAATGTTTTCTCTTTTGTACATTTATAAAAAATAAAAAAAAATTGTTTTTAGCAGGTCAGAAATGGACCTGCATAGAGCCTTCCACCAGCACTGAAAGGGTTAATACCCCCAATTATTGCATGATTTAATTTGTATATGCGTCTGATCTCTGCTTCTCTCTCCCTTACTTTAATAGTAAGGAAGAGAGAGACACAGAGCAGACCCAAAGGCAATGTGTGATTCACATTGCCTTTTTGAATGAAAATGCCAGTACATGTGAACGCTCCTGGAGCAATCATGTGTACTGGCAGAAGAGACAAAGAGTGAAACAGAGCACTCCAGTCTCAGAGCGCTCAGTTTCAGCAGAATGATAGCAGTGTGCACAGAGGCTTGCTGCTATCATTTAACCCATAACGTACCAGGACCATCATGGGTCCTTATGGGAAGTTTACCCATGATGGTCCTGGTACGTCATGGGTCGTTAAAGGGTTAATCTTCAGTGTATGTGTTTATAAATAAATCTGTTTAAATTAAATGCTTTGGCCTTGTTCTAAATAATCAAATACCCCCCACCACCACCACCACCACCTACTTCCATATTCATCTGTGACAAGAGACACTGCATAAAGAACTTAGGGCTCGATTCAAATGTTGGCGTCGGCAGAAAAAACTGGCGATGATGGTTTTGTATCGCCAGTAAGCAATACAAATGTTACCACTAGTAAAAATAAAGACAGTTCTGAAACACACGTCCCCCGTCGCCAGAACAGCAAGATCTCACCCATAGAGGATAATGTACATGCAACGCCAAAAGTCATTCAATTGTTGGAGTTGGGGCTAACGCGAGTTAAACTGCAACATTTCACTCCAGAAATCTAAGGCCTATTTTTTTTTGTTGAACATCACACAAGTCAGAGTAGAAAACCACCGTCGGGGAAAATAAAACAGAGAGTTAGGGATAACATGAGTCTGCGCTTCCCTACCCAGCTAGTAGGGGAATACAAAGAAGGCTTTCAGCACCAAGGACAGCACTGAATGCCATAGGGATGTGCACTGCTCACCCCTGTGGCATTCGAAGGTTTAAACAGAAATAGTACACCAATCACTACACAATGCCCCCCTCGACACCCCCCCTTAGTATGTCGAGATATATTGCATATATTCGATATACTAACTCCATCCCACATTCACCTTATTGACTCATATAGTAGTGGAACCTGTCTTTTATTCGACAATATGTCAACATTGTCCCCTGCATGCAAAAAGTCGTTCAGTGTGCGAGTCCATGTCGAGGAGTGAGGAGGGGAGAGAGGTATCGGTGGAAGCGGACAGCAAATACAAGCTTGCTACCCGCTTCCTCCAATGTCTCTCTCCCCTCCACCCGCTTCCTCCAATGCCACTCTTGTCCCCAGCCTTCTTCATGCTGCCGGCTTTACAGCCACTGGCAGCACCAGGATATTAGTAAATGGAAATTGAGGGAAGCGCTGCGGTCACAGCGCAGAACTGCTTACACAATTCTATTTTTACTCAGAACTCATTCATTTATCAAGTCCTACCACCTGTGTCCCTTTGCTATTAGTACTTTTGCTCCACTCTCCGTTTGAAGGAGAGTGGAGCAAAAGTACTAATAGCAATGGGACACAGGAGGTAGGGCATTAAAAATGAATGAAAGCTAACTAAAGATGCAATTTTGGGAGCAGTTCTGCACTCCGATTACTCAATCAGTCACCCAGTTTGACCTGGCTGACTGATTGAATGATGGGACCGCAATGCCTTCACCTCCATTCATTCATTCCTTGGTGCTGTGGGCTGCTGTAAAGCCCACAGCATCAAGAAGGCAGTAAATTTATATAACATTAAAGTTAAACACATTACATTAATAAAACATAACTTGTTCACATACACATACAGGCATTTCTTGCCTATTAACCCTTTGGGTACCAGAGGGGTAGGAAACATGCTAAGCAATGCTTTCCTACCTCTCTGGTACTCAAAGGGTTAATTGTCGAATAAAAGACAGGTTCCACTACTTTATGAGTCAATAAGGTGAATGTGGGATGGAGTTAGTATGTCGAATATATGCAATATATGTCGACATACTAAGGGGGAGGGTGTCGAAGGGGGGGACATTGTGTAGTGCTCGGTGCACTATTTCTGTTTAACCCTTCGAATGCCACAGGGGTGAGCAGTGCACATCCCTATGGCATTCAAAGCTGTCCATGGTGCTGAAAGCCTTCTCTGTATTCCCCTACTGGCTGCGTATGGAAGTACAGAGAATGCTGTTCAGAACTGTCGACGTCAAATTTGGATTTTCTGACTGATCTTTCTACTATGGAGTGCTGTGATTGGCTGTGGTGCTAGGTAACATTTTTATTCTGTGTTTTTAGGTAAGATTTTCTATGCAATGCAGGTTTAAGGTTAACGTGTATTTTGTTGGTCATCGCTCGTTAGCCTTTCTGGGTAAGGAAGATTTGACTCTCACGTTACCTGGTCTTGCTTAACTCGCGAAGGCAGATTTTTTCTTCACGTTGGTTTTAACGCCAACATTTGGATCGAGCCCTTAGACCTAAATTGGTATGAATAAAAAAAAGAAAACTAGGTACCTAAGAGTATGCATGTATGGTTTTTACCCTGGTGGGAGTCCTGTGTTCCATATGGACTAAAAAAAAAGGATTTAAAGCGCATACCTCCCAAGTGTCCCCCTTTAGGAGGGACAGTCCTTGTTTGATGCCCAAATCCCCCTGTCCCTCTTTCCAACCCTGATGTCCATCATTTTAGGAGATCAGACTGTGTGGTGTATATAAAACTGTATCACATACTCTTCAACAATAAAACTCATATTAAAGTTTGTATATACTTCACTATATGAGTTTATCAAGGAGTCTGTGTAAATAAAATACTTTGGTCTTGCTCTAAATCATTTATTCAGTTACACAAAGAGGTGTCAATATGTCATGAAATAACTTAAAGTGTTAGTAATGTATAAAAAAAAACTTTTTTGCATTTAGAAGAGCTCAAAAAGCTGATCTAAATGCAAAAAAAACGTATCTCTCAAACCGCTATGGTTTAAGAGATACGGGCGTTTGAAGTTTGATTTCTCCTACTGACAGCTGTAAAGCTGTCAGCAGGAGATTCGTGTCGGTCGACACGGTGGCGCTTGAGAAGTGCCGAGATCTCATTACTTACACGGAATCCCTTCAATGGAATGGTCGAAAACATTTTAAAACCCAGTGCCATTACGTTGGACGGGTTATATGGTTTTCATTTCTTATATATGTTTGGGAATAAATAAGGTTTGGTGGGTTTATGGGATTTTGGTAAGAACTTGATGTCAGATTGGTCCTTTTTGATAAAGTATCGAACTGGTCTTTTTTCCACCAGTGACTATTGTCATATGGACATCTTTTCTATTTTCTCTCTCTTGATTTGATAATGACACAATGCTATGGGGCTGGTAAGCAATTTTTTCCAGGGCTTGTTTTTATTCCCACTCCGGCCCTGACTTCACTAGCATTCAAGGCTTTAAAAACCTAGTTGAAATCAAGGTGGATTTTTATTGCTTCCCTATGCTGGACTGGTTTCCCCCAAAACTGGACATATTTTATTCACATCTACTTAGGTTAGCACTATGAATACAACTCTCCCTTTATTCTCTCTGTCACTGGAACAAACCAACTGAACTACAGGGCAGAGTTTGTTAAACTTTTAAGATTTTTCATTATAAAGATATTCCCTCTGCCCTTGTACATACTTACCAAACACTAAGATGGTTTAGGAAAGATATATCAGATTGCAGGTCTCACAGGACATCTTTTGGCCCCCTCCCCAAGGGACCAGCCATAGGTAACAAATAGGCATTCAACCAATTTCTAATTAAATTGAGTTTTTAAACCCTTGAATTCTACAGAGGTCTCTGACTCACTGAGAGACCTTTGTAGCATTCAAGGGGTTAAAATTCCCATTCAGAGCAGTAGTAATTTTACCATAATTATTCCCTGTAGACTGTAGTGCAGATGGTTTGCTACCAGAACTTCTTTTATTAGTGAATCAGACATACTGCGATTGCTGATCCTCCAGCCAGTAGATGTCGCTGTGTCAGAACCAACACAATGATGGAACACAGAGGCGTGTGTGCTGCAAAGAGAATGCTGGAGTGATAGAGCTAGAAACCAGCAGACCGATTGCATAGCTGCGCAGCAGATGAGAGAAATACTGAGATAGAATGTAAGAGAAGACTGGGATAGAGTCGGTTTGCAGCGAAAAAAAGATATGGACGTCCATGGAGAAAACCCTGGACGCACACAAATACCGGCTTTTCAATTGCCGGTATAGTAGTTAAACCAGCACTGGCTCCAGTGGGCTAGTTATCGGCTGTGCCAGTAAAATACAGATTGGGTGGCAACCCTACTCTTTGGCCATTTGAAATGTTGGGAGGTCAGCTGAACTATCACGTACATATAACTGACCCCCAATTAATTGTTAGTATACTGGTAATCATGAAAATAGTATTATAACATTTATTAAGTGCCACTGCCGGCATTATTTATAATCATAAGTTATTATGGGACTCACATCAACACGACAACGCAGACGTCTTGATGAAGTGGGATCTCTGAGCCTGCTCTGTCCGTCCCGTCTCCTCACGGATAGGTTATTTTCCAAAGGGGGAGATGCATTGTACCATACGGTACAGGCAGGGACAGACAGCACAGACAACAATTACAGTGACATTGATGATCCACCTGTGCCCAATCAGGGCTAAAGGTTAAACCTGACCTGTCTGTGTATCCATAGCAGGGGTAGTCAATCCTGTTCTCAAGCCACAACAATGCCACGTTTGCATGTTCTCCTCAGATAAACACATTTAGTGGGGTGATTTTCAGCAATGGTCCTGTTGTGGTGGTCAGAGGACATGACTGCACATCCTAACCAACACTGCATGTTGTCAGGATGTTCTCACTTAAACCCAAGTGATAGTGCTATTCATTTGTGTTCAAGTGAGAATATTCTGACAACATGCACTGTTGGGGTGGTTAGAGATCATGATTTTGCCTCGTAGTCTACAGGACCATTGCTGAAAATCACCCCTCTAAATGTATCAAACATCTGCATGCCAGAGAGGTGCTCACTGCATTGCACTTCTTCTTTCCCCAGAGCTACATCTGATGAAGATCAACAGCAGCAGCCCCCTTCCAGCCAGGTGCACACAGAGAGGGATACGTGCGGGCCTCCAGAGCTTCAGATGGCAGCACACAGATTCCACGCTCTGTCTGGAGACTCAGCTCCACCAGCTGATGGAGCAGAATAGGCTAATCCTTTGCCTCCTGATAGAGTATGGTATACATCCAGGGAAGTAAGCAATAAGAGACGCATACACTCACTGCCATCGATTTGGGCACACTGTCTTGCTATGGCTTAGGTTAATGCTAGAGGCAGTTCACAGCCAGGGACAGAAACAGACAAAGCGGTGACAGAGAGGCACAGGTGAAACTTCTCTATAAAACAGCGTGATGCGCATACCAAGGGAAGAGACGCCAGTAGTCAATAGAACGGCTCCTTGTGCAATAGCCACATTTACGCTTATATGGACAACTCATTCAATGGCAAATAAGGGGAGAGGGGAATCATTAACAATGTGTGTGTGTATATAATAGGTTATGGTGGGGGGAAAAGTGAATGAAAACCCCTTCCACCTGAATTTGGTGGGTGGTAGATACAATGTTAAACAAAAATTTGACACACCAGTCAAGCCATAAGGCTTTTCCCACAGAAATCACACATTTGCAGTGTTGTTACTACTGCAAGGGATTCTGGGTAGGCATATGCAAATAAGTTTAACAAGGAATCACCTTTTTGCCTCAGATTCCACTTTATACATGGATTCCTTAGAGTATGTGTATGCTGAGCAACAGCTTTAATAACAACTCAGGAAGAGATGCAAAGCCAGTGAACCACTCATGGACAGCCGTTTCATTGTTAATGCAGCTCATCAGCATGAGGTTGGTTTTACTGGCTTGTTATAGAGGCTTGGTGTACTTGTGGAGCACAAACTGAAAAGGTTATGGTGGGGAAAAAAGTGAATGAAAACCCCTTCCACCTGAATTTGGTGGGTGGTAGATACAATGTTAAACAAAAATTTGAAAGGTACTTTCTAACTGTATATGCACATACCCAGTGTTGCTGCTGTGTTCTGCACAACCTTATAACAAAATCATTTGGGGGCAATACCGATGACAGGTGCTGGCTGAAGGAGAGGTTTAGGTGAGGCTATTGTGTGTGTGTGTGTGTGTGTGTGTGTGTGTGTGTGTGTGTGTGTTTGTGTGTGAGTCAGCCATGTTTTTTTTTTTTTTTTCTTGCTTCAGACAGATGTTGAGGGTGGGCCAACGCCTTCAAGAGATTTTTTGGCCACTCCTGTATCTCCTGGACAGACAATCTCCTGCCGCCCCTGGGTGTGTGTGTGCGCCATACATGTAGACTTCTTTATATATATATATATCTGTAACAACAGAAGAATAACACACTCACAGTATAGGTACATAGGTACAGATTGACCCTGCTAGCTCTTGAATGCCACATAGAATTGTGAAACATTGAAAGAGAAGTGGCTTCCCTGTCCACTCACTGGCCTGAGTCATTTGTGTGAGTACCCAGATTGCAGACATGGTGGTCCTACGGTACCAAAAGTACTTGAACATTTCATGTTGTTGACTCACCCGGTGCTTGAGCCGGGCAAGTGAGTTAACCCTTTGAGTAGCAGGGGTACCCAATGCATTGCAGATCAATGTGTTGTGTACCCATTAGGTACTCAAAGTTTTCAACTTCGGACAGATATGAGCATCAACAGGGCGCAGCAGTACCTGAGCAGTACGTGATAGCAGGTCTGCGGTATGCAATTGGACAGGACCACCGGCACAGACACATAGGAAACTGCAGTAGCGGGGTGAACCGGACGTGAGCCTGACACGTGAGTTAACCCTTTGAGTGCCGGAGGGGTACGCATTGTATACCCCTCTGACACTCAAGCGATTAAACTTGGGCCAGATATGAGGTTCAGCAGGGAGCAGCTCTAAACTTGCAGTGGAGTATTCGGGCGGGGCAGCAGCTGGACAGGGCCGCGCATTATAGTGACCTGGCGGAGCACACAGCCTGTGTTGGAGCTGATTTCTGCCTAAGAGAGGCCTGGGAGAGGGCACAGTGAGTGAGTGAGAGGGCACGTGAGTGACAGTGTTGGATTGTTTAGTGAAGGAGGTAAGAGTGGGGCAGCAGGCATGAAGTGGGGAAGGTGAGTCGGGCAGCAGGCATGTACTGGAGGAAGTGAGAGTGGGGCAGCAGGCATGTAGTGGAGGCGGTGAGAGTGGGGCAGCAGGCATGTAGTGGGGAAGGTGTCGGGCAGCAGGCATGTAGTGGAGGCGGTGAGAGTCAGGCAGCAGGTGCGTAGTGGAGAAAGTGAGAGTGGGGCAGCAGGCATGTAGTGGAGGTGGTCAGAGTGGGGCAGCAGGCATGTAGTGGAGGAAGTGAGAGTCGGGCATGTTTTGTTACTTTGAGCATGGTAAGTTGGCCATGTTTTTTCCCCCTTTCAGAAAGCAGTATGGAGGAGATTTGAATATTTCCTCCTTAATGCTGCCTCTGGGTGTGTGTGTGTGGCAGAGACGCAGGTTTCTTCTATTATATAGATACTAGCAATATTGGCACAGCGTTGCCTGAATGATTACGGCTTTAATGACTGGCTTGATGAATTATCAGTGCTTAGTCCTTTCAGTTCCAAAAAGGTGTGCATGCATTGCAAAGCACTGCGTTATACAACTCTCCATCAGTGATCATGTGTGTTTGCTTGCACGGTTGTGTACTTCTGTTTGTGTGTGTGTGAGTTTGTGTGCACGCATATGTGTGAACGTGTGTGTGTGTGTGCAACTGTGTGCGTAAGCGTGTTTGAGCAACAGCATGTGAGAGCAAATGCGCATGTATGAGTGACAGTGTGTGAACATGTGTGAGCTTGTGTGTACTGTGTATAGTGCACTGCGTATAGTATATTTCCTAATAGCATTGTGAGTACTGCCTACTGAGTTTTGCGTATAGCATATAGCATTTATAGTTTGTCTTATAGCGTATGGCGCATAGCTTTCGGCATATTGTGTATAGCATTTGGAGTTCTGCATTTGTGTTTGGCGCATAGTGTATAGCATTTGGCAAATTGTATTTTTGTGTTTGGTGTCTTGTGTAGAACATTTGGTGTACATCGTTTAGCATATGGCATTTGGCACATTGTGTATATAGTTGTCCATTTTACATATAGCGTTTGGCATATAGTATAGCATTGTGTGTATTGTGTTTAGCATGTACCATTTTGAGGACTATGTTGCGTTGTGCTTATAGCCTTTTGTGTGTATTGTGTGTGTGTCGTAGCCCCCGCATCTCTGTGAAGCAAAATCATGCCCTTATGGTTGGACCAATAGGATGGGCAGTATAGAGGAGATTTGAATAACTCCTCCTTACTGCCGCCCCTGGGTGAGTTTGCCAGGCACGCAGAAGTCTTCCTTTATATATACACACACACATAGTAATTTATGTCTCCTTCAGGAAAGAAACACACCCAGGGGCGGTATTAAGGAGGAGTTATGCAAAACTCCTATACTGCCTGTCCTATGGCACAGCATCGGGTGTGATACATGCCCCTGCCAACTCCTGTGAAAATCTCTGCATGGACTTCACCCTCCATACCCTCCCTCCCATTCGCCATGTACAGGACTACACCCTGCACATTACACACCTCCTCCCTCTACAACCCTTTACCTCATTTTGCGTCTGTCCGCCTCACACTTGGGTTTTGCTCACCAGAAGGATGCTTCTCTTCACTTTAACACCATCCACAACCACTGCCTCTCCTCCCCTTTGCCGGATCTGAAACTTTCACCGGATACAATCCACCCCCTCCTCGCTCAAATACACATCCTTTCAAACACTCACTATGCTTTCTGCTGTGAAGTGCTCCAAACACAATAACAATGAATACAATTCACACATACAGCTGTAATTACGATAAATGAATATCAATCTTAGAAAGGATTCCCCTCTCAAAACCTAAAACTGATAATTTTCACACACTTACTTTATCCATTTGCCAGTTCGCCTCACCCCCCCCTTTGCCTAACTGTGTCTCTGTCCGTTCACCTCACATTTCCCTCTGCCCAGTTGTGTCTCCGTTAGCCTGTTCGACTCACACTCCCCTTCACCTCATTGCCTCTCCTCTCCTCCTGTCGGATACTTGGGCCTTGCTCACTAAAGGGACACCTCTCCTCCCTTCACACCAATGTTTGCCACGCCTCCTGCTTGCACTCCCTACACTCACAATGTCTGTTCTGACATGTCAACCAGTGCCTTATGTCCAACACACTAATTAAAGCGGAACTTTCACCCTCCATAAAGTTGCCCTGCTATAATTTAGAATATATATTTTACCTCTGAAATGTAGGCCATTCTAAGGAAATCCTTCATTGCAGGAGACTTGATGGCAGGGTTAGTGCAGTCTGCGCGCCTGCACCGTCAGTCCCTTCCGGTTACCTTGTGGCACACTGCAGTGCTTCTCAATGAAGACCGGGACTGACATCACAGGATTTCTTTAGAATAGCCTACATTTCAGAGGTAAAATATATATTCTAAAGCTACTCGCTACCTGCTTAATTATAGCAAGGTGACTTTATAGCAGGTGAAAGTTCCGCTTTAAACATACATAAATCTCACACCACACTACATTACATTACATTACCCAGCATGCTCAATCCACTCTGACATGCATGCCTTAGTTTCTTCCTTATTCACGCCTCCATTTCACCAACCACATTAAAGAAAATACAGACAAATATAGAATATGACTACCTTTAATTACCATGGATAAGTGAATAGAGTCACACTGTAGTCCAATTCTCTCACCCTCTTTGACAGCACATACTGCCCACAACACTTACTACGCAAGTCATGTTGACAAAGCATGCAGACTAATCTATAAGCAAGTGGTTGTTCAAGAACTATTACTGCAGCTTTCTGCATGAAAAGCATCAAAACGTTAAGAGGCATTCTATCTGCAATATTATCAGCTAGTCGTTCACTGCTGGGTACTGTGGATGAAAGCTCTGTACAGATTGGCTACAGCTAATGATGGCGCAGATTTCAACCACTGGACCTGAATGAAGTGGGGAGCGCTACCAGCAGTTTTACAAACTACTTGTTGGAGATAACTGGCTTAAATTGTTTCTTCCCTGTCTGAATTTTCTGATGTATATATAAATGTTTTTTCCCTTGAGTGGGCTTTCTGTTGTATTACAAGACATGAAGATCTGGAGAAAGATTTCCCACATTTAGAACACACAAATCGTTTATCTCCTGAGTGCTCCGGTGTATAGAAAGAGAACAGGATGTAGGGTAAGATTCCCCATATTCAGAACTAATAAATGGCTTTTCTTCTGTGTGGGATCTCAGATGTGAAAGATAGGAGTGGCTAGCGAAAGATTTCCCACATTGAGAACACTCAAATGGTTTCTCTCCTGTGTGAGTTCTCTGGTGCACAACTAGATGTGAAGTCTGCTTAAAAGACTTCCCACACTGAGAACATATAAATGGTTTTTCCCCTGTATGGATTCTCTGATGTACAACAAGATGTGAGCTTTTGATGAATGATTTCCCACATTCAGAACACACAAATGGTTTCTCTCCTGTGTGAGTTCTATGATGTTCAACAAGATGCGAGCGATTGATGAATGATTTCCCACATTCTGAACACACAAACGGTTTCTCTCCTGTGTGAGATCTATGGTGTACGAGTTTTGAAGATAAGCTATATGATTTCCCACATTCTGACCACGCAAATGGTTTCTCTCCAGTGTGAGTCTTCTGATGCACAGCTAGATGTGAAGTCTGCTTAAAAGACTTTCCACACTGAGAACATACAAATGGCTTTTCTCCTGTGTGTATTCTCTGATGTACAACAAGATGTGAGCGTTTGATGAATGATTTCCCACATTCAGAACACACAAATGGTTTCTCTCCTGTGTGCCTTCTTTGATGTTCAACAAAATGTGAGCGATTGATGAATGATCTTCCACATTCAGAACACACAAAAAGTTTCCTTCCTGTGTGAGATCTCTGGTGTATAACAAGTTTTGAAGATGAGCAATATGATTTCCCACATTCAGACCACACAAATGGTTTCCCTCCTGTGTGAGTTCTCTGGTGTATAGAAAGTGAAGAAGATGTAGGGTAAGATTTCCCACATTCAGAACACACAAATGGTTTTTCTCCTGTGTGGGATCTCAGATGCACAACAAGGTAGGAGTGGCTTGTGAAAGACTTTCCACATTCAGAACACTCAAATGGTTTCTCTCCTGTGTGAGTTCTCTGATGCACAACTAGATGGGAAGTCTGTTTAAAAGACTTCCCACACTGAGAACATATAAATGGTTTTTCCCCTGTGTGGGTTCTCTGATGTACAACAAGATGTGAGCGCTTGATGAATGATTTCCCACATGCAGAACACACAAATGGTTTCTCTCCTGTGTGAGTTCTCTGATGTTCAACAAGATGTGAGCGTTTGATGTATGATTTCCCACATGCAGAACACATAAATGGTTTCTCTCCTGTGTCAGATCTCTGGTGTATAAGTTTTGAAGAAGAACAGTATGATTTCCCACATTCAGACCACACAAATGGTTTCTCTCCTGTGTGGGTTCTCTGGTGTATAACACTGGATGAACTGCCAATAACCAGGTTTGGACCCTCGTCATTCCATGTAACACCGTTGTTGAAGACACATTCTGGATCTGAAAGTAAAATGTGATGTGTTTTAGTTTAAAGTTCTCATAGGACAGATTGAAAAGCACTAAAATAATGAAATTAAAGAATAATTATTATATCTTATGAAATCTGCTCCCATGAGTGCAGACTTTGTACAAAGACCGGGATTGCATTGTTTTGGGGAGTGGGAGAGTTAGAAAACTGAACACCATAGCTAACAGGTGGGTCCAGAAAACAGCATTTCACAGACACAAACCACCAAGTTACATGCACAGCCCCAAAGACTCCTAGGGTTAGGTTAGAAAACTCAACCATTGCAGTCTATTGGTACAGTCAAGTCAGCAATATCTCCCAAGTGGGAGAGTATCTCTTTGAAACACAAATCCCTTTGTCTCTCTTTCCCACCCTGGTGTCTCTTTTTCCAGGAGATTACTCTGTGTGATGTAAGTATATCACATTGCTCCACAACAATAAAACTCACATTAAAGTTTGTTTAAACATCAGTATATGTGTTTATACATTAGTCTGTTTAAAGAAAATAATTTGGTCTTGTTCGAAATCATTTAGACAAAGATGTAGCAAAAGGTCATGAAATAACCTACATTTTCTCGGTATTGCCTTGCCCACCAGCCACGCCCCCAGCAACAACACCTAAAACACAAGTGTCCTTCTTTGGCAACTTGAAATGTTGGGAGGTGTGGTCAGGTACCACATGGCTCTGAACTGTGAGATGAACTCTGGAAATTCAGAAACCAACACAGAACCAAAAGGAGAGGAACAGGGTTAATTTTAAAGCCCCTGATCTACTTTCCTACTGATCCTCGGGGCTCACAATGCAGATGCACCTCCTCAGCAACTATCAATTTTTAGCTGCACCTTTAATTTATGTATGGAAAAAAAAAGGATAGGCGGGAAGTACATTTCAAAGGAGCAGAAATGCTAAGACAAGAGGTCACAGTCTAAAACTAGAGGGACAGATGGAGACAGATGTAATGTACTTCAATGAGAGGGTGGTAGAGAAGTGGAATAGCCTACCATCAGAAGTGTTAGAAGTTAATACAGTGACGGAATGTAAGCATGCATGAGATAGGTATAAGGCTATCCTGAACATAACACAAGACCAAAGACCAAATAAGACTTGAGGTTTTTAAAATAGGAAAATGGGCAGACTAGATGGACTCAGTAGTTCTTCTCTGCCATCAAATTCTATGTTTCTATTATATAAATCAAAGTCCAGACACAAGCTGGAAGTCATATACAAACAGACAGATCTGCGCTCCTCTATATACTGTGAATAATGTGTGCCCTGTAATGGGCATATATCATAATCCTTAGTAAATCTCTATATACTGCGAATAATGTGTGCCCTGTAATAGGCATATATCATAATCCTTATAAATCTAAGTGAAATAAGTGAGAATTTCTTCCCACAAATTGGCCAATCCGTGTGTAAGCTTACCAACCAGCCAAGGTATCTCACTTTTTGGTAAGTCCTATTCTAATACACCTACAAATACTATCTAAATTAAAAACTTGAAAGGAAGAAGCTATTTAGAAACGCATTGACAGGGACCATTTAAATAGTGTGATGTTTTTATTATTATTTCTTTGTGGGTCCCAGTTTTTAATTTAGATAGTATTTGTAGGTGTATTAGAGTAGGACGTACCAAAAAGTGAGATACCTTGGCTGGTTGGTAAGCTTACACACGGATTGGCCAATTTGTGGGACGAAATGCTCACTTATTTCACTTAGATTTATAAGGATTATGATATATGCCCATTACAGGGCACACATTATTCACAGTATATAGAGGAGCGCAGATTTGTCTGTTTGTATGTGTTTTCACTTGGGTTTAGGCCTAAAGTAAGGGGGACTGGAGAACCCTCTCATTTCTTGCTGCTATCTATATTTTTTATCTTTACATTTATATTTAATTTAGATTTATTATATGGATATTTCATGATGAGTTAGCGCTGTGAGCTTTTCTTTCTCTCTACAAGCTGGAAGTCAGGTTTTGTTCCAGTGTAGTCAAATATCTACACAAAGTGAGGATGGGCAGAATCAAGCAAAATCACAGAACAAGTTAAAAGTCAGAAACCAGGTAATCAATACAGTATAACAGTATAGACGTTCTCAGCACAGAGCCTAACTAAGCACCTGAGAGGGGACACAGGGGAGCTCAAATACCCACAGATTTACACATTGCACGAGTAGTCAACAAGGACATAAATGATCACGCCTGCACAAACCTGCATCTATTTGAGGATATGAAACAGAAGTAAACAGAAGGACTGAGCCTGTGCGTATGCATAAGGTGCAAATCATGAGAACCCAACCTATAGGTAAGAAATGACATGCCCCCCCCCGAACATCAGAGCAAGGCTGATCACTGTGACAACGATGAAGTGAAAGTATGAATGAAAGAGGCACTCCCAGGAACGCTATTCAGAACTACAGCTTATCCAATAGACCAGGAACTGGAATTGACCCCACAGCGGACAAGAATCTAGAAAAGCCATGAGCTCAAATTCTTCATGACCACTGAAAAGCACAGGAGGTGGAGGAGCTAAAACCCTGCCAGGAATGTGATTTGAAGCCACTGTTTTTAACAAAGGAATACTGCATAAATACAGTAATGGTAAGGAAAGTCTAGAACAGAGGTTCTCAACCCGTGCCCTCAGTGGCCACTAACAGGCCAGGACTTAGGAATTTCCCTGCTAGAACACAAGTGGGTTGATCAGAGGCTCAGTTGTATTGATTAACTCACCTGTGCTCTTAAAAGGAAATTCTAAAATCCTGGCCTGTTAATAGCCACTGAGAGCACAGGTTGAGAACCACTGGTCTAGAAGGTAGGTTACTATGTTAACCTGAAGGAGAACCTTAAAGAAGCCAGTGACGCAAGCTCCCAGATTTTGGGAGGGAAGAGCCAGTTTCAGGTTTTGAGTGGATAACCTAAAGCCTCATCATGCACACAAAAGGACATCGGATCTCTGTGTAGAGAAACCGCATACATCTTGTAAGACACCTGTTCTTGAGACAAAATGGCCTTTAAGGCCTGAAGCACAGTTGTCAAAGGGTGTAGTCTGTCAGAAATTGGGAACGGAAGGGGCAGAAATGGAGAAAGGGAAAGTTGGTAGATGGAAACTATGGTTGGCAAAAATGAAAGAGAATTTAGCACAATAATTAATATGATGAAATCATTTGTTGATATGCTGTAAAGCATCGCAGGTACCAGTCAAGTGATTGATTAGTCCATTCCGTCTAACCACTGCCCTAAGGATGGAATGCAGACAATAAGAATAATTGAATATGTAAGGATGAGCAGAACACCTTCCAAAGTTAAGGTGAAGCACTTAAAGGGATAGTAATACTTCATTTTATCTTTATTTTATTTTGTAGGCATTAAAAAAACATGAAGAATGATATAAGTCTTATCTCTCAAACCTTTATGGTTTATGAGATATTCACAAGCAAAGTTTCCCCTCCCGCCCCTTTTACCTAGTGTAAGCCATATCTTCTCAGATGTGGAATGCAGTCTATAGACCAGACAGATAACAGAAGGGGACAATCTTCTTCCTATCAGAACAATGAAAGCCCTGCCCCCCTTGACAAGTTTTTCAGGTTTTTCCTTTATCCAAATTGAAGATTGTCCCTCTCTGCAGTCTACCTGGGCACCTCCCTTCTGATCTGGCTGAGCAGTGTTACATCAGTAAAAGGGGCGGGAGGGGGATACTTTATCATTCAATTACTCTTGAACTACAACTCTGACAGAATTGAAATAACGCTCTGCAAAGTCCAAATACTATGATGATTTATTAGAGCTGCTTTTATTATGAAACATTACTATCCCTTTAAGAGAAAACAAATGAGCCATCTTTGTCTATCTGTCCACCAGGACAACAATAATCATAGTAAAGAAAATAAAAAGAGAAGTCAATAAGACAGAAAACCATGAAAGCGGCAGCAAGACAAATGTGCCAACTTTCCAACTAGACTAGTAAACTGGTTCTTAGACATGGAGCAAATACCACAAGAATGGACTTGGTTATACACGAAAGCAAAAATGTCCGACATTGCAGGATGTCCAGCCAAAAGTCACGCACAAGCTGTAGGACAAGGACATGGAAGAGTAGTAGATCAGGAACAAAATCCAATGAACAAGCAGTCCCTGTGCACCACCTGCTCCTTAGGGGAACCTGAGGCAGGCATATGACAGGCACAAATCTGAGACAGAATGAGTCAAAAGGAAATGACCCAGAGTCAGAATAGTGTCTTTTAACATGGAACCAGCTATGGGGAAATGGAAAGATGAAGCATCAACCGTCCCATTCCAACTTTCCTGATGGTAAGTTACATGAAATTGGATGACAATTAGAAAACCCTTTATCTTCAGAATGGTAACCTCAACATCCATCCAGTTAAAGCTAAATTTAACACTTTCTAATAACCTATTGCATTTGAGTAAGTCAAGACAAAAACGCCATCATGGTCTTTTAATGGGCAGTTCCACTAGATTTTGGTAACAGGCTCTCTTCTGCCATTGAGACGCTATGAGCATTTCTGTTGCTTTATTTTCATTAGATTCCTAAGAATCATCATGAGTGGTGGAAGCAAGTACGCTAGTCTGTACAAGATAATATGATGGCATCTATTACTACTGCTTGTGGATCCCTTGTCTTGGAATATAAGAGTGGTGTTAGGTGTTTAAAAGGATAGTAATACTTCATTTTTACTATTCCCCATGTTGTAGTCCTTAAAAATCTGATTTAAACGAGACCAGCAGCATCTCTCAAACCTTTATGGTTTGAGAGATATCTGCATTCAAAGTTCCCTCTCCTTCTCTCTCCCCTGATGTCAGCATTATAGCTAATAGCAGGGGAATCCAGTCCTAGGACCGGCGGCGGCTCTGCAGCAGAGCTGAGATCGGTTATAGAAACAGAAATCCTTCACTGAAAGGATTTCTGTTTCTATAACTCAATCTCGCCACTGCTGCAGAGCCGCCGCCGGTCCCGGATTCCCCTGCTGTCAGCTATAACGCTGGCGTCAGGGGAGAGAGAAGGAGAGGGAAATTTAGCCCCAAGTGGGTAAAAAAAATTCTTTCCTGACGCCAAATGGCAGTCAGATATTTCCCTGGATCAACTCCTATCTGCTTTGAAGACAACTGTCATAGTTCTCAATATTGTTCTGTGCTAGATAGGTATCCATTACTTTTTTGAAAGCAGTTACAGTATCTGTAAACAAGCATGCGATGCAAAAGCTTACATAATTTTACTGCCTTTACTGTAAAAACCCCTGCCTTAATTGGAATGATCTAAAAAGTGTGCCTGGTTTGCATGCACAATTTTTAGACCATTCCGATGAAGTAATTCCTTGTAAGTAACACAACTGCGGCTCTGCTGCAGAGCCTCTGTGTCGGCCGACACGGATCTCCTGCTGACAGCTTTACAGCTGAAAGCAGGACACATCAAAGTTTAAATACCTGTATCTCTCAAACCATAGCGGTTTGATAGATATGGTATTTTGCATTTAGCTCAACTTGTAAAACACTCTAAAATACACATTAGTTTTTACTGAACATTACTAACCCTTTAAGAAACTTGCTCAAGGTTGTAAAATCCAGGACTGGATGATATCTGACATTTTTTGTCACAATTAAAAGTTTGAGTAGAAAGAAACCCTGGAATTTTTTATTGTAGGTACTGGTACAATAATATCTGATGACAGAAGGGTCAGTACCACTTAGTGAAAAACTAACGAGTCCCTCCGCAGAGGGAGTAGGGACATCTTCAAAGGGATCCCCAAAGGAATAGGAAGAATTCACCTCTTCATATTCCACCTCCTCTTTGTCACTGTCACAGGAGTCCATGAGTGCAGGTAAACCTGGGGCCATAAACCTAAAGGTGGTAGGGGGTTTCAAGGAATGGGGAACCCCTTGCAGAGATAGGGGAAACTGTGCCATAGTGGACTGGAGTCTTTCACTCAGACTGACTCTTGCTCAATGCTGGAGGGCCCTGGCGGAGTAGCGGGGACCACATCGCATGAGGGACATAAAGATCCCAAATATTTTCTAGGGAGCCCCGCTTGGCATAATGAGCAGTAAGTAAGGGGGGGGTCAGAGATGCCCCTGAGTCCTTTTCCTTAGGTCTAGCCCCATGACCCTCTGGAACTGACATACTAACAGGAGTAGAGTCTAATCCTATATAATAATTCGCTAAAACTTGTGTAACAACGCAGTCATGTGCAGTAGATACTGCTGAGCGTGCTGCAGTCATGTGCAGTAGATACTGCTGAGCGTGCTGCAGTCATGTGCAGTAGATACTGCTGAGCGTGCTGCAGTCATGTGCAGTAGATACTGCTGAGCGTGCTGCAGTCATGTGCAGTAGATACTGCTGAGCGTGCTGCAGTCATGTGCAGTAGAGACTGCCCGCACCGCGGCTGATACAGGGCTGAGCTCTGTATCAGCAGCAGCACGGGCAGTCTCTACTGCACATGACTGCCCCGCGACCGGCTGGCAGTGGCACTGTGGCCTGTGTAACGGGCTTTTCAACTAGTACAGTATAAAATACTAAATACTGTATCCCAGAATAATAATTCACCTTAGAAAAGCTCTGAAAGGTACTTATCTGGCAGGTGAAGGGAGAGTTACTACGTGAAGTCTTATCCTGGAGAAAGACCAGGAATGGAGGTTTACAAGACAACTGCCAGGAGAAAAGCAACAAGCCATTTTCAGCATCAAGAGGCTAAGAGAGATGGAGGCCAGAGGCTCAAAGGGAGGCCTCTGGAGAATGCCCAATACCAAGTCAAGATCCCACAGAGTTGTGGGAGCCCGAAATACAGGAAAATCATGAGCCACCCCTTGCAGGAAGGTCTTCACGTCCAGAATAAAAATTAATCTGTGAAAAAGAGAGAGAGACAGCGGAAATCTGAACCTTGAGAGAGTTCAAGTTGAGTCCCTTGTTGAATCGATCCTGAAGGAAGGACAGCACCAGAGGCAGATCAAAGACCTGTGATAAGAGAACTGGGCAAAATCACAGGACAATATGTCTCAGAAAAGTCACTAAATTCATGGTATGCCTCTGCAGTTCCACTTCTGCAGAAAGGGTAGCTTTTGTTAACCCTATCTGCAGGGGTTCAGGATCAGGCTGAGAAGAAGCAGTTAAGCTCCAGTAAAGGAAGGAGTTTGTCAGAATGGGACCAAAGCCCAATCTTTCATTTGGTGCCTTTCCCTGAGGAATTGGCCCTTCTGGATAACTAAACAGGCCAAATCTTAAAGGGAGACTGGGATTCCTACTCTGACAAGCTCATCCTTCAAAGCATCAGAAAGCCACATATGAAACTGGTCTTTAAAGGGATTGTAATGTTTCATAATAAAAACAGCTCTAATTAATCATCATAGTATTTGGAATTTGTACAGTGTTATTTCAATTCTGTCAGGGTTGTAGTTCAAGAGTAATTCAATGACAAAGTATCCTCCTCCCTCCCCTTTTACTGATGTAACACTGTTCAGCCAGATCAGAAGGGAGGTGCCCAGGTAGACTGCAGAGAGGGACAATCTTCAATTAAGATAACGGAAAAACCTGAAAAGTTTGTCAAGGGGGGGCAGGGCTTTCATTGTTCTGATAGGAAGAAGATTGTCCCCTGCTGTTATCTGTCTGGTCTATGGACTGCATTCCACATCTGTGAAGAGATGGCTTACACTAGGTAAAAGGGGCGGGGAGGGGAAACTTTGCTTGTGAATATCTCATAAACCATAAAGGTTTGAGAGATAAGACTTATATAATTCTTCATGTTTTTTTAATGCCTGCAAAATAAAATAAAGTTAAAACGAAGTATTACTATCCCTTTAAGTTGAATGGTAAGACTACACTATATAATAAGCTACAACTTATGGATTATGCAGAAGGCAGAAAGCCACAAGGCTTGACTGAGAAAAGCATCACAAACTGCATGTTTAATGAAAGTTAGATAGCCAGAAAGGAGATCAGGCTGTGTGTAGCATGCAGTGGCTGATGTTGAGCTATGGAAATACTAAAGACGCAAAGCTCGCCTAAATATTTAAAGGGATAGTGTCCCAAAAATTCAGACGCTGTTGGGCAGATACCACATTGACCACCATGATGCAGTATAGCGGTTCAGACAATGCTGCCAGTCCCTGAAAACTGCCACAATAAAGAGAAGAGTGTGCCCCACCATGCAAAATAAAAGTGACGTGTAGTTGCTTTACTCCTCAGCCTGCCTCACCATCAGGCGGTTCTACCAGTCTTCTAGGTCCCACATATCTTATGTATCCAAAGCAAAAATCAAGTTGCTACAGTTGCCAAATATATACTTCTTAAACATTGAACAATGTACACTCACCCGGCCTCAAAGGCCCACGTGGACCCGGCTGCAACTCCCAACAACCCCTGGCACGGGTTTCAGCAAACGAGAAGACACAGGCCGGGAGTGCTCAAACGGATCCACTCATCTTTATGTGCCAAATAATCAATCAGAGTTATAAAATAATTAACTTCATTTAATGTTGGAGATTTTATCTTTCTAAATAAACAGTGGCACGGGTACAGCAGGTCAACCCGCCCTAACGCGTTTCGGGAAACAATCCCTTAATCATAGGCCTAACAAACATAGCACTGTGTAGACTATTTGTATCCACACTTCAAACCGTTACATTTCAAACGGACCAATAAGACTCAACAAATCAAGGGCAATAATGATAAAACGTGGCATTGATATCAATTAGCTCTTAAAGGCAATCAATATTGTGTCTTCAAAACATCCAACACCTAAATTCACCATCATTGCCCTTAATTTACAACGTATCTAAAGCATTCCACAAATAACTATTCTGCCTACGGAATAGGAATGTATTTATCATTCAATGTCAAGATCTGCATGACAAACATGTAAATACATCAGCCATACGAATCAAAAAGGCAGAAACACAAAAAACAAATAATAAAAAATAAGAAAATAAAAATGCTTCAAGTGAACACATTAACCATTTCAAGAGGAGAAATAGAAGTCCTATGTAGATCACAAAAATATCACTCTCATAATCATATACATATTTGGAAATCGATGTCATCCCCTTGAATTCAATGTCACACTTGTAACAAAATATTTACTGATACCTAAAAAAGATGAAATAAACCAAAGGATTGAATTCCTTATTTTCGTTATATACTTATTTATATCGAATATCAAAAAATCTTGTTTAGATATAATTCAAAATAACCTGTAACAATATCCCGATTACCTACGTATGTATAAGCTAACATCATAATCTGAATTCATTCCTAAAGGACGTTGGGTGGTGACAGGGATTCCATAGAGCAGATCGCACTTGAGAGTAGAAGGATAGAAGAGGTCCAAACCTGGACTGACCTCTGATCCTCCCTCTAGCTTGACTGAAGATTAGATAAATACAGATAAAAAAGAAATATGGTCTCAGCAGAGACCTTGCACTGTAGCATCCTGATGAGGGCAATTTAAAAGCGAAGTCTTGCTGACCTGTGCAAGGATTATATAGGGATGAGAGGGAGTCACCTGTTCCAGTGACCTGCTTCCTAGTGGGAAGAGCGTGACCCCATGGTTCCTGTCTCCCCATAGTATGAAAGAGAAACTGTTTTTTATTTTTGCATAAATCACAGATGTATGTGATCCCCCAATACAATAAATTGTTTTTATAACATTTGCCAAATATCTGTAATTAAGAACAGTACCGCTATATACATGTTTATTCTTCCTTGTTTTGTACAAGATTAGTACAGATTGTATTTTGCCTGTACCACCTAAATGTTTAAAGTGAAGGTCTTTTTCTATTGTGAGCGGATGTTTTTTTCTGTATTTTTGCAACGTGCAGGGGATCCCCACTGTAAAACATCCTATTTTAGTATTAGTATTATTATTATTATTGAGCAGGAGGAAGCATATAAATATCACAAGTACAAAAACAAAATTTACCAAATAATCAAAATATAAAAAAACATTTTACTAACCTACATTAAAGGGATAGTAGTACTTGCAAATTACTAATCCCCATATTGTAGCTTTGTTAAAAAGAAACTTATTGCCCCCAGTGTCATCTCTCAAACCCTTATGGTCTGAGAGATGATAGCGCTCAAAGTTCCCCCTCCCCCTTCCCTTACTGAACGCTGACTGCAGGGATATCCGGTATTACTTGCATCAGGTGGCTCTACAGCTTTGCCGAGATAGAGTTTCTAAAAGAGAAATATTTCACAGTGTTCTACGTGTGTTTGCAAACCAAGCACAAACCAAGCACATGTACAAGACCGTTTCAGTGAAAGAATTATTTTTTATAAACGTGATCTCGGCTCAGCTGCAGAGAGGCCTGATGCACATAAGAATGTCGTACGACAGCTTCCCCTGCAGTCAGCGTTCAGTCAGGGAAGGGGGAACTTTGAGCGCTATCATCTCTCAGACCATAAGGGTTTTAGAGATGACACTGGGGGAAATAAGTTTCTTTTTAACAAAGCTACAATATGGGGATTAGTAATTTGCAAGTATTACTATCCCTTTAAAAGACTACTACATGGGAACTCAATTGTTAGACTTCCAGCTACAGGGGACTACAAATCCCATTACCCAAATACCAGCCAATGGCTGTATGCTGCACTAGACGTTTTTAAATTGTATAAATTTCCTTTAACGTGTCTGTGTCGGACCAGCACATACATATTATCTGTATTTAGTGACTATGTCTCACCTGTGCTGATGTCTACAGGAACTTCCTCCTCCTTACACTGCTGGGGAAAGAGCCCATCTTCTACCTTCACCTGTGATACAAATGGAACACTGGTCACGTGAGTCCAAATATAAAATTACACTGTACATTTCTCAGGATTATAAAATAATGGAAATAAAATGTATTCCAGATAAAAAAAAAATATACTTAAATTGTATAACCAGCTCAATACCCAGACATATTTAGACAGCTGGTTAAACAGCTCTATTGCCATCTAGACATTCATTTTAAACTATGATTTACAGTCAGTCATTCTCTCCTCCTTTGTCTGTAATGCTGCAACCTGTAAAGCAGGGTGATAAACAAAGGTCACAGGGCCAGCCCCAGAATGTGAATAGTTTTTTCCTCTGTTCCACCATGGCTTACGAGTTTCTGTACCAGAGTATTAGTCTATTAAATTGTGGAAGCTCTGGTTAATAATGGAAGGGGCTCAGTGTGCAAAAATTCAGCCCCTGCTAAAGTGATGCATGGAAGCACTCTGTATAAAATTGTACTATACTTTTGTCTATTCAAAATTTTGCCAGAGCTTTTATAACTAAAACAACCTGATTATTTCTACACTTCTCCCTGATCACATGTATGTGCTGTGGGATGTAACACACTTTTCTTGTAGGATGTATTGTTTTCTACCTGATAATCCTGTGTGATCTTGGTATTCTCCTCTGTACAGTCCTGTGTGGTCCTGTTGTCTTCTTCTGTACAATACTGTGTGGTCCTGTTATCTTCTTCTGTACAATCCTGTGTGGTCCTGTTATCTTCTTCTGTACAATCCTGTGTTATCCTGTTATCTTCTTCTGTACAATCCTGTGTGATCCTGTTATCTTCTTCTGTACAATACTGTGTGGTCCTGCTATCTTCTTCTGTATAATCCTGTGTGATCCTGTTATCTTCTTCTGTACAATACTGTGTGGTCCTGTTATCTTCTTCTGTATAATCCTGTGTTATCCTGTTATCTTCTTCTGTACAATCCTGTGAATAAGGATGGATGGGACTTCTTTCTGATGTATTTCTGTTACTGTAGTTATCTACAGGAAATAAACACAGAGAAAGTACATTGGTTATGCATATTTACCAAGTGGTGAGTGTATCACTGACCTGCACAGGTATGTGTAAGATATTAATATACAGTAAATGTCTACATGGGTGTGTTCCCCAGTGAGTCTATCACAGCACAGGTACATGTAAGATATTAATATACAGTAAATGTCTACGTGGGTCTGTTCCCCAGTGAGTCTATCACTGACCTGCACAGGTACGTGTAAGATATTAATATACAGTAAATGTCTACGTGGGTCTGTTCCCCAGTGAGTCTATCACTGCACAGGTACGTGTAAGATATTAATATACAGTAAATGTCTACGTGGGTCTGTTCCCCAGTGAGTCTATCACTGCACAGGTACGTGTAAGATATTAATATACAGTAAATGTCTACGTGGGTCTGTTCCCCAGTGAGTCTATCACTGCACAGGTACGTGTAAGATATTAATATACAGTAAATGTCTACATGGGTCTGTTCCCCAGTGAGTCTTTCACTGCACAGGTACGTGTAAGATATTAATATACAGTAAATGTCTACATGGGTCTGTTCCCCAGTGAGTCTATCACTGCACAGGTACGTGTAAGATATTAATATACAGTAAATGTCTACATGGGTCTGTTCCCCAGTGAGTCTATCACTGCACAGGTACGTGTAAGATATTAATATACAGTAAATGTCTACATGGGTCTGTTCCCCAGTGAGTCTATCACTGCACAGGTATGTGTAAGATATTAATATACAGTAAATGTCTACATGGGTTTGTTCCCCAGTAAGTCTATCACTGACCTGCACAGGTATCTGTTTGGATTCTCTCCTCCTGAGGCCCTGGATGATCAGTAACGCTCTGACCTGAATTGCTCTTATTCTCCGTTTCATTTTCTGAATGTACATTCTTGCAGCCTGTTCAGGACGACATGGCACAGTTACATTACCCCTGTATATACAATAACCTGAAATATGTTTACTTCTCAGAGAATGTTAAAACTAATAACCACTCTTCTTCTCATATAGGATATAATAAGTGTAACATTTCCAGAGCAAACCAAGGGGATGTATAAAAATCCCCACTGATTTAAGGGGATGATTTTCTATAGACCTCAGAGACCTCTATAACAGGGTTCAAAATTTCCACTCACCACTAGCCAATGGCGAGTGAAAATTCAGCCCTGGCGAGTAGAAATTCAGCCCTGGTGGGTATGCTATGGTTTGCAGTGGTGAGTAACTTTTCAGGTCTGGCTAGTAGCAAAGGACTTAAAATTTTAAGCCCTGGTTTATAACATTTATGGGGTTAAAACAGTCCTTTGCAACAATAGGAATTTGCAGATTTGTATTTTCCCCTCTTTCAGCAGTTGATTTATTCAGAATTTATCCTCTAACTTCATGAAGAAGGGCCAATTACCCATTTTCGCTGAATTTGAATACCTTTGATTTTAACCCTTTGATTGCCAGAAGGATATCCAATGCATTGCTTTGCAATGCACTGCTATTCCATTGGAATTCAAAGGGTGAATGTTCTCCAATTGTAATATCATGACTGGAAAATTCAATAGGAGACACAAAAGACAAGTGAACTTAAAAGGGGATGTATCACCCCTATACAAGTTAGCATGAATCGTTAGTTTACAGAGCAAATTTAAGTAAATGTGTCATTTTTTTTTTTTTTTTAATTCATCTAAATTGAAGTTATAATATCTACCCTGCGGCTACGTCGGCACAGACTGTAGTTACCTGCTCTGTAACCACAGTCCGTCGCTCTGTCTCTGCTCCCCTTCCTCTATCCAGCCTCCTCCTATTACGGAGGCTTTCTGCCTTAACCTGGAGCGATCTCATTGGCTAGATATCGATCTCTGCCAATGAGATCGCTCCAGCTTACAGACAGAAATCCTCCGTCATCGAAGGAGGCTGGATAGAGGGAGGGGAGCAGAGGCAGAATGACAGATTGAGGTTACAGAGCAGGTAACCACAGTCTGTCCGAAGTAGCTGCAACTATAATATACAACTATGTTAAAAAAACAGGGTGTTAAAGCAGAACTACCCCCCCAACTTGATGTAGCCTCAGGATTGTGGAATTTATATCGCCCGTCGCCTGGGACATGTAGTTTCGGGCGCCAGGCAGGTACATTTTTAATCATATTTAGCCCTGCTTCGGGCAAGCAGCGCCGGATCAACCGTGAAGCTGCAAATTTTTTTTAAATAAATTGCATCACCGGGGCTGCTGCCCTAAGTGCCCTGCAGTCCGCTCTGAATTCCGGTGCCTACAGCTCCCTTCATTGAGTCTATTGACTGAATGAAGGGAAGCTATTGTTAACTGTGCTTGCGTGTGCGCAGTGATGCCGCGTCTGGTTGGGCCAACAAAAATGCTTGGCGCACAGTTGAACAGAGCGCTCCAAGCCAGTTCTCTAGCAGTTTTCTGGCACCAACATCACTAAGGTCCTCCTGCCTCAGCCATCGAGAGAGAGACCGGCAGCAGCACTTCAGTGACCTGAGGTGGAGGAGGCTTCATTAGAGGTAACCACTGGTCTGAGTGCCAGTGTGGGCAGGGTGGACACAGTGTGGAGGTGGACACAGGATGGACAGTGTGAAGGTGGACACAGGATGGACAGTGTGAAGGTGGACACAGGATGGACAGTGTGAAGGTGGACACAGGATGGACAGTGTGAAGGTGGACACAGGATGGGCAGGGTGTGGAGGTGGACACATGGTGTGGATATGTTGTGGAGGTGGACACAGGATGGACAGTGTGAAGGTGGACACAGGATGGACAGTGTGAAGGTGGACACAGGATGGACAGTGTGAAGGTGGACACAGGATGGACAGTGTGAAGGTGGACACAGGGTGTGGAGGTGGACACAGGATGGGCAGGGTGTGGAGGTGGGCACAGGGTGGGCAGGGTGTGGAGGTGGGCACAGGGTGTGGATATGTTGTGGAGGTGGACACAGGGTGTTGAGGTGGACACATGGTGTGGACACAGGGTGTGGAGGTGGACACATGGTGTGGACACAGGGTGTGGAGGTGGACACAGGATGGACAGTGTGAAGGTGGACACAGGGTGTGGAGGTGGACACAGGATGGGCAGGGTGTGGGGTTGGACACAAGGTGTGGAGGTGGACACAGGGTGGGCAGGGTGTGGAGGTGGACACAGGGTGGGCAGGGTGTGGAGGTGGACACAGGGTGGGCAGGGTGTGGAGGTGGACACAGGGTGTGGAGGTGGACACAGGGTGGGCAGGGTGTGGAGGTGGACACAGGGTGTGGAGGTGGACACAGGGTGGGCAGGGTGTGGAGGTGGACATATTTTGGTGGCTGTACTGAAATAATGTGTATCAGGACAAGTAGATTGTCATGAGGGACAAGTAGATTGGGCTCCCATTTTAGTCCCTTGGACAAGTAGTTTTTTTTTTAATTACCACACCCCTGAGCCCTGTGTAGTTCATTTATCAAATAAAGTAATCGTATAGCCAAAAAATGGAAAGTAAAATGTACCTAGTGATGTGTATACCCGGAAGAGATGATCTGCGCATGTCAGCCTCGTTACCTTAAGGTAACGTTGTCACTACCACCAGTCCTCTGGATCCAGCCTGTGTCCGCCCCTTCTCAATCACATGACCTGGCGCGCACTAGCCTTTCAATGCGTTCAGGTCAGGGTACTGAAATGCGAGCGCGTGCATGTGCCTCGCTCACACTGTATATAGCATCAGGCCGTTTCCATGCTAACAGGGAAGCGGTCTGATCCTATAGGCTGGTTGGCGGCTCGAGCATCCTTGGCTCTTTCAGTGTGGTGTGTACATTATATCTACTACTGTCCACATAATCCAAAAGGTAAACATTCAGTTTATCAAAAAAATGTTTGTAAAATTATCAATTGTAATGGCCAATATTAACCCTTTGAGTTCCAGAGGGGAAATAATTCATTGGAACAGTCTACAAAGTATGCCTGGTTTGCACACTGATATAGCTGTCTTTGAATATCAGTGTGCTGGGATCAGGCACACTTTGTAGACTGTTCCAATGAATTATTTCATTTTAAGTAGCGTTATGTGCCTCTCTCAGCTAGAGCGCTGACGTACAAGAAGGGAAATGCAGGGGGAGCTTTAAATGCTATGATCTCTGAACTATAAAGGTTTGAGAGATGGAAGGTAGGTTATTCTACTTCTCTTGTTAATATCTACAATATTACAAATTTTTACAACAAAGTATTACTATCCCTTTATTGATTGCTGTTATTTAGAGGAACATACAACGGATATATTCATTTGTCCCATAGGGATGAACTGTATTCAATAGAAAAATCCATCAGTACTCTTTTTGCAGCAGAACTCTCTCTGCATCACCACCTCTATTGCCCATATGAATAGACTCTAAATCCCAGCATTTTAATACCGATGCATCACTCTTATGATGTTCATAAAAATGTCTGGATAAGGACGTTAAGTACAAAGTCCCTGTTATGCTTTCTATTTCTTTTTTGGGCATCCAAAGTGGCATGTCTTATTTAAAGAGATAGTAACGTTTCATAATAAAAGCAGCTCCAATTAATCTTCATAGTATTTAGGCCATGGAGAGTGTTATTTCAATACTGTCAGAGCTGTAATTCAAGAGTAATTGAATGATAAAGTATCCCCCTCCCGTCCCTTTTACTGATGTAACACTGCTCACCTGACAGCAGCAGGGTGGTGTCCAGGTGGATTGCAGAGAGGGACAACCTTCAATTAACATAGGGGAAAAAAACCTGTGCATGGGGGCAGGGCTTTCGCTGTTCTCACAGTAAGAAGATTGTCCCTTGTTGTGACCTGTCCGGTCAAGTGACCAGATTCCACATCTGAGGTGAGCAGTGTTACACTAGGTAAAAGGGGCGGGAAGGGGATCCTTCTTCATTCATTTACTCTTGAACTACAATTCTGACAGTATAGAAATAACACTTTTCATGGCCAAAATACTGTGAAGATTAATTGGAGCTGCTGTTTTTGTGAAACACTACTATCCCTTTAACTGATGTGTTCAAGAACCCTTTGTTTGAGGGATATGGTTGTCATGCCCACATATCCTTAGTACATTGCTCTCAGTGGCCAATGATGGATACATGGAGGTGATAAAACTTCCAGCCACCAGCTCAGTAGGACAAAACCTGACTTACCAGAATAAAAGCTCAGGGTTCTAATCTCACATACTGGGCTGCATTCTAGAACCTAAAGAGATGTGATTCTGTAACAAACCAACTGCACCATAATGGACAAATAACATTCCTACAATTCACATGGATTTAAAGGAACACATGCCCAAAAATAACTTTATGCAGTGTTGTAGATTTTAAAAAATATTAGATTATGTGGCGCAAATCCCATCTCTCAATCCTTTATGCAGGGCTCAAAATTTCCACTCACCACTAGCCAATGGCGAATGAAAGTTTAGTCCTGGCGAGTAGAAATTCAGCCCTGGTGGGTATGTTATGACTTGCAGTGGATAGTAACTTTTCAGGTCTGAATAGTAGCAAAGGACTTAAAATTATAAGCCCTGGTTTATGGTTTGGGAGATATTCGGTGCTGAAGTTCCTCCCTCCCTCCCCTTCACCTGACGTCAGAGCTCTACTGACAGCAGGAGATCCCGGTCCTGGGACCAGCCGGCGGCTCTTCAGCAGAGCCTAAAAACAGCGATACTGGAAAAGAATTACTTCATTGGAACGGTCTACAGTGTACCTGGTTTGCAAGCACACTTTGTAGACCTTTCCAATTAAGTAATTCATTTTTAATATCGCTATTTCGTCTCTGCTACAGAGCCGCCGGCTGGTTCCCGGACAGGGATCTCCTGCTGTCAGTAGAGCGCTGATGTCAGGAGAAGGGGAACTTTATAAGCGAATATCTCTCAAACCATAAAGGATTGAAAGATGGGATTTGCGCCACATAATTTTTTTTTTTTTTTTTTTTAAATCTACAACACTGCATAAAGTTATTTTTGGACATTAGTATCCCTTTAAATGGGGCTCATTACCCCCTGAATGCTAAAGAGGTGTCCAATCCACTGTTTGCATTTCTTAGCATCAAAGGGATTAAACATTCTTTTTAAACCAAAGGAAATCTGTATGGGTCCCTTATGGTGCAGATGTTTTGCCCCAGCATTGCTCTAGATCAGGTCCAATGTTTAAACCCTTATAATGTTTTCACATTAAAAAAAGACTATATTGTAGGGTCTTCCCTCCTTATTGTAATAAGTCCATTTCCACTGCAGGCATCTGCTTTATTCAAAACTTATCACAGTTCAAACAGTCATAAGTGGCATAGTCATTACAATCTACTGTATAAAGAACAGTCTTTCTATAAAAGAACTGAGCTGAGCTAAGAACAAGAGGTCATCCATTAAGACTAGAGGGAAAGTGCTTTAAACTAAAATGAAGGTAGGGTTTTTTTTACAGTAAGGGCAGTAAAGCTATGGAATTCTTTTCCTCGGGATGTTGTACTTGCAGATAATGCAACTGCTTTCAAAAAAGCAATGGATGCCTATCTAGCACAGAACAATATTGAAAATTATGACAGATGGCTTCAGCGCAGACAGGAGTTGATCCAGGGAAATATCTGACTGCCATTTGGAGTCAGGAAGGAATTATTTTACCCACTTGGGGCTAAGCTGGAAATGGCTTCGGGGTGGAGTGGGTTGCCTTCCTCTGGATCAACAGGGGTGTTTTTGGCATGGGCTGGACTTGATGGACGCATGTCTTTTTATGTTACTATGTATGTTACTATCCACTGACTCACCTCTCCCATAGAATGCTAAAGATTAACTGTCTGGACACCTGTAAATTGTGTGGAGACCAGGAGGCAATGTCACTAACAGTTAAATATTATAGAAACAGTCTGAACTATAATACATTTAAAACAAAAGCATCTTCCAGGAGTGAGAGAAGCTTTTTTTTTTTGTATACTCATCAGAAAAATTCCTCCAGTTTTATAAAGATTTAAAACTCATTTAATCTTTGTAAAAACACAATCTGATGTGCAGTTTGCAGTATCCCCCATTGGACAGAGAGTTATAAAATCTCCACTTACCATGTGATTCGAGTGGCTGGTGATTCTCCCTAATCACCTCTTTGTACTGTTCCTTGTGCTTTTGTAAATACTCCCATTCCTCAATGGAGAGATAGACAGCGACATCCTCACACCGGACAGGAACCTGGAACACACAGATATACAGTGTCCAGACATATACACTGGATCTCTCAGATTACTGCACTAAACAAAGTCACATTTCCACCAGTTCTTACCTCTTCAGATAGTACGTGACAGATCTTATTCCCATTATTTCCTTCATGTTGCATTGAGTTTGGTGGATCCACGTACAATCCTTCAGACTCACTAGGACTGCTGCTGTCTGTGACATGGTCACTGTGCTTCTTTGAGATAATACAATCCTGCACACAGTAACATAATGAGGATTGTAAGTGTGATACACCTGTACATTGTTTATATAGTGCCATATTCTGAAAGAAAATTAGGTGCAATTTGGGAGCAAAGCAACTGCATAGAGTGGAATAGGGTGGAAAAAAAGGAATTTTAGTGTTATTACCTCTTAAATCCTTTTCTCTTTAGTCCATATGTTACATCGATACCATGGAGTTGAGTCCCTCTTCCTGGAGGGCAGGGCACATCATGACAGACAGAGTATCTGGGGTGGAGACTCCCTCCTTTTCCTCAGGCTCAACCCCCCACCCACTAACCCCCAGAATTCATGTGACTGAAGCCACACAAAAAGAACTAAGCAGGGAAGAGACGAAAATCTCCTGAGAGAAAGACTCTGCCCAGGAAAGCAATCCCATGAAGACCCCTTTCTCTGAGTGCTAGACCTGTGTCCCATATGAAGTAAAGAGCAAAGGATTTAACAGGTAAGAAAACTAAAATCCTATTTTCTCTTATGTCCAATATGGAACACAGGTATTATGTGGATACACCAATGCTAGGTTCCCAGTGCACGAAAGGAGAAGGGACTTCAGGCATGTCCCTAAGACTATCCAGTATCTGAATAAACCAAGAAACACAGTACATTAAAACAGGGGCCAACATGGCTCAGAAACTTCTGAACAACAACTAGCAGAAAAAGTGTGTAAGTCACTTAAAGAGCCAGAACAGCTTGCAGGACATTCCAGCCAAAGCTGGCTTCAGCCGAGGCCTAAGACATTGACACGGTAGTGTTTAGATAATATGCAAGGAGGACCAAGTCACAGCTTTGCACAGCTGTTCAACTGAGGCCTGGTTTTTATATGGCCAAGAAGCACCCACAGACCTGGTGGGGTGCACTGTGATCTTAAAGGGAACAGGTGTCTTCCAGATCTCATACAACAGACATATGGTAGTCTTGATCAAGGAGGCAATGGTGACCTTGGACACAGCCTGACCCACTCTGGGACCCTCAGGGATGACAAACAAACAAAAAAAAAAACAAAAAAAACACACTTCAAGAAGCACGCAGAGTTGAAGAAGAAGATTTGGGAACACACAGAATTCCAGGACAGCGATAGCCAACAGGCTCTCATCTTGGCTCCACCTGCCCTGGACACCTAGGTGACCCAGAACAGCTCCCCATCCCCTCAGGCTGCCATTCATGGTGACCGAGGTTCACTCAGGGATCACAAAAGACCTCACCTGCAAAAGGTTCGGCCAATGCAACCACCACTGGAGATCCCCCATGGCTTCTGTAGAAAGAGACTTCTGCTGAAGAAGATGCTCCTGATTCCTGGACCAGTTCCTGAAAACATGCCTCTGCAGTTTCCTCGTGTGGACTTGAGAGTAAGGGATCGCATCCATGGTCGACACTAGTCAAACCAACATGCTCATGAAATCCTTAATCGTGGCAGAGGACCACTCCAGGGCCTGCGACAAATACTGAGACACAGGCAGAATTGACTCCTCTGGGAGGTAGACCATCCCCAAGAAAACGAGAACCTGGGAAGGAATCGTAGAGGACCACTGCAGATTCATAATCTACCAGTGATGGAATAGAATGCGGGCGCAGTCTTGAACATAACAAACTAGGAGTTCCTCTGATGAGCTTTGATAAGAGGTAGTCCAAGTATGGCATCAGAAAGACACCTTGAGCATGGATGAAGGCTGCCAGGACCACCATGATCCTTGTGAAGATGCATGGAAGACTGGTCCGCAGACCAAATCTTAAGTCATAAGGTGTGGCGAGCAGCAAGAGAAAGGACGGAGGCCTTCACTGTGAATCTAATATCATCAAAGATTGCTTCAGAAGCATAAGCGCTGGCCTTCTTGATGTTAGCTATAAGAACCAATAGGTACTCCTTGGCCACAATTGCATGGACAGCATCTGAATGTTGCTCACCCCAAATGACAACTGCCATGTTAACCCAGGCAGATGCAAAATAAGTCTTAGTGCTGCCTCACTGGCAGAGAAGGAGGCCTCGAGAATAGAATCCAGCCTCTTATCCACCAGCTCCTTTAGTCCCATTGCATCCGCCAGTGAGAGGGCAATGGTCATTGCTAGTAGTGAAATGGGGGAGGGATCCACGGTGGGGGGAGAAGCCCACTGCTCCAAAGCCTCATCCAAAAAAGGGTATAGCTTAGAAAAGAGCTTACTGAGGAAAAAATACTTTTATCGGTAGTTTTCCACTCATCAGGAAGGATCTGATCTGTTTATTACACCTATGGAAAATATCCAGAGAGTGGGAGTCCTTCATCAGGTGCGTCTGAGACCTGGAGGGTCTCCAAGGCTACCCTGATAAGCCCTTCCACGAAGGGGAGCAGGTCGGCCTCATAGGAATCTCCATAGGAACAGAAAGAATCCATGTCCTCATACTCTCCATCATCATCTTCATCTGAGGGCAGTTCTTCCTCAGAGGAAACCCCAATAACCCGCAAATGACCCCTAGGGTAATTTGCTTAAAGGAAGGAATAGGGTTCCATGAATGAAGTACCCCTTGTACAGACCAAGGGTTCTGGTTCACTGAAGACAGTAAGGTCTTGATTGACCCAGGCTCGCTCTTGATAAAAGGTAGAGAGCCCCGGTGAAGTAATGGGGCCACAGCACATGAAAAGCATAGAGACCCTGAATACTTTCTAGGTAGTCCTGTGTTGCGTACCCTTCTGGCACTTAAAAGGTTAAAACTCCTTCAGAGCTGATGTCAGTGAAAAGGAAGAGTGGGTAGAATGAGTCTTGAATAACTTCATTAGAGTTGCATTTTACACGGTGACATCAGTCACGCTCCAGAACAAGTTATTTACTCACATTAGAATCTCTTTTCAACTCTGACTTCAATACAATTTAATTGAGGGAATTATCACTTGGCCCCTATGGTGCAAGATTGTTTGCTCCAGAATTACACCATTTTCAAGCTGTTAGCAACAGAGCCAACTGGGTTCCAAGAGGCAAGGGTTTTTTTTTCTTTTTTTTTTTTTTTTTTTTTTTTTTAATTTATTTTTTCTATAATGCATTTTATGTGCAATATTGAGTCACAAACTACAAACTCCCCATAGCAAGTGATAGAAACAAAATCCCTGCAAGAAAAAAAATGCAATTTCAATGTAAAACAATAATACAATGTGTTGATCTATCTTTTGAATGAAAAGTCTCACTGCAGTGTGAATACCCATGTGTTACTCACCAAGAAAAGCCCTCTAAAATGCATTTTCATAACACCACACATTATATATATACTAGATAGAAAGCCTGTATACACGGGGCAGATCCGGAGTGAGGAGCTTCGGACGGCTCCAGTTTATCTCTGCTCCCAGCTCCGGGGCAACAGCGGAGGCCCCTGGGTGACAGTTTTGTCACCCAGCGGCCTCCGGTGCTGCCCCCGGAGCACAGACAGGCGGTGAGGTATCCGGAGCTCCCCGCTCCAGATCAGCCTGTGAAGCCAGTCCCTACTGCGCATGACTGCATAGCTCCAGCAGTCTCTACTGCGCATGTGCTGTTTAGCACACAGGGAGCTTCTGAGAGAGAGAGAGGAGAGAGAGAGAGAGAGAGAGAGAGAGAGAGAGAGAGAGAGAGAGAGAGAGAGAGAGAGAGAGAGAGAGAAATAGATAGAACACCTATAAATAGAAGAATTGGGTCATGTGACTAACATTCTGCATGTCTGGCACACACCCTGGTGTGTCAGTAAGGAGAAGGAGTTATTATAAGGTCCTCTATACAGGCGTTCCCATAGGCCCATTCTTGGGAAAATCTCAACCTCCCCAGAATGACAAGCAAAAGAAAAAAAAAAAAACACTTCAAGGAGCAGGCAGAGTTGAAGGAGCGGCTTTGTGAACACACAATAAAAACACTCCCCTTTGATCAATAATCCACGGACGCAGAATGTTGTCCACACAATGCTGTACATAACATACACTATCCAGAGGTAGGTACATCCCTAATATGCAATCCAGAGGTAGGTGCATAACACACGAGCAATCCAGAGGTAGGTGCATAACACACACAACACACTATACAGCAGTAGGTGAATAACACACACATTATACAGAGGTAGTTGCATTTGCCATTTTAGTTCACTAAGTTATCTATTGGAAAAAATCCAGCAATTCATGTTGTGCAACATTTGCTGGTAATATATATTTATTTAAACTGCTCCTTTAAGATATTCTCGTATCTCTCACCTCTCCGGTCAGCAGGAAGATGATCTCCAGGGTGAGATTCAGAATCTTCTCATTCCCATGATTCTCATCCTTGTTCCTCATCAGTGAGTTCTGGCCCAAATGGAAGGATTTAGCCAAAAGAGACTTCTGCAAAGAGAAAGCTGCAAGTTATAGAGATTACCATACAACCATCAATAATATCAGTCTTAGCCCGCAATACTACTAGTGAACACTGTATTAGGGCTGCAACAACTAATCAAAGAAATCGATAAAAATCGATAATGAGAATCGTTGCCAACGATTCTCATTATCGATTCGTTGTGCAGCGATTAGTTGTGCCACCCAGAAGCCCCACAGCCGCCGGATACTGCTGTCTGCTTACTTCCCGCACTGATGACATCCGGGGCGCAACCACGCCAAATGCGGAGACGCCGCGTGGAGCGTGCAGGTAATTTCTTCCTCTGTTCTGAGGCC